>JAOQGH010000010.1:2291038-2301143 GCA_025769975.1 Gallinago jamesoni
AAGGGCCCATTGCTGGCTCCTGGGCATCCTGTTGTCCACCAGGACTCCCAGGTCTTTCTCCTCAGAGCTGCTCTCCACCCTCCGTGGGGCTGGTAGGAGCCAAGTGAGACTTGTCAGAGGGAAAACCCCCAAGGTTCGGCTTATTTTGCGTGGTTTTCCTTAAGCTTTTAATGCCTAGGAGAAGATAATTAAAACAAAAATGCATAAAAGCGTCAGTTATTAACAGAAGCAGTCTGTGGTTCAGCTGACCTTTCCTTTCAAACATCCTTTGCATTTATTAGAAAACTAAAAAGCCATAAAAGCTTGAGCAGGAAGCTCCAAGGGTGAGCTTTGGGTGGAATCCCAAGCCCAATTCTCCTCTTTCCCCATTTTTTTCCCAGTACCTGCTGGAGATGAAGGTGCCCTGTAGCTGGTGGCCATGGATGGGTAGAGACATGGGCATAGTTGTGCTTGTCTTAGACCTTCCACTGGTCTTTGGTGAGGAGTGCCTCTCCGTGCCTCAGTTTCCCTGCCTGGGGGATGGCTATTTAATGCGTAATTATTCGGAGAGTGGTGGTAATGACTGAAAGTGTGATTATTTGGAGACTGGTGGCAATGTGAAGCCTGTTGGGCAGCTGGATGGCCACCAGCCATGAAGCTCCCAGCTCCACGTCAGCCCCGATCCCGCTCATCCTTGATGGACACCGGGTCGGGAATGGAGGGATCCCGCTGTGGGTGGACACCTTGGTGGCTCTTCTCCATCCAGGCAACCTGTGATTTCCCTGGTTGTGATTTCCCTGGTGTTAATTTGAGTTTATTTTATTATTTATTTATTTATGAGAGCATCCCTGCTCTCCTCTCCGTACCGGGAGGAGAGGTCCCTTGGCTGAAGGCACCTGGCACCAAGCCCCCTTGCAGGACCAGTGATGCTCTCGCTGCCTTTTAGACCTGGTGGCCACCTCCCTCGCCTCTTGGGTAGCCAACATCGGGCTGACATCCCCGTGCTGGCAGGCTGAGGCTGGGCTAGACATCCCCCCAACCCCTAAATTTACCACTAAAGCCCCTTCCTCCTGCCTTTTACCTGGAAATTAGGGAGTTAGAGCCTCATTTTCCTAAAAAACTCATTTCCCCCTGGGAAAACCAGGCCATTGCCCTGGCTTGTTTTTTGGGCTGAGGTTGGGGCAGCGTTTGTCCCCCCCCTTCCTGAAGCTTGTCCCCCCCCTCTTCCTTCTTCTCTACAGATGCAAAGGTGATTTACAACATCACTTGCACTTGCTATGGGCTTTTTTTGGTGTTTTTTTTTTCCTCTGGAGGAGTAAAAATTCCAGTCCGCAAAAGAGGAGGGGGAGAATGGAATGGAATGGAATAAAATAGAATAGAATGGAATAAAATAGAATGGAATGGAATCATTATCTTTAATCTTTGTGAAGGGAAGAGCAGGTGAGGGAACAAAGAACTGGGGGAAGCAGAAAGAGAAAAGGGTGGCCAAGAGGGTGTGGAAAGGGAGGTTGGCGTGGGGAGAGATGGGCTTGGCAGGGTGGAGGTGTGAGGAAGAGGATGAAGGGCTGAAGGCAGGGGATGGTGGCGCGTGGGGAGGCAGAGAGTCAAGGCTGGGGGGGTGGAGGGGGGGCATTTATCTCCTGTCCCCTGGTAGGTGGGTTTTTTTGGTGGGGATACGTTGCCATCGGAGCATCTTGCTTTGCTGCCATCCCTTGGGATGGTCCTAGGAGTGATTTGTCCCTCTGGTCCCCTCCCCATCCCACCCCCCCAGACCCACTGTTTGAGCAGAAACATCGTTTCCCTGGGGAAAGAATGGGGAAAAAAAAGAGGTTTCTCTCAGCTGTCAGGAAACATCCAAGGCACAGCTCAGAAGGTGCCGGGCTGTTTCGGTGATAACCACCTTACGAGGGGACTCTATTAAGGGAGAAAGTATCTTGAGACCCCCCCCCAGGAAAATAAGTTGTCCCCTCCGAGTGATTCGGATTGATACACATCAGCCCCCCCCCCAGAATGAGCAAACAGCTTCTAAAAAAGACAAAAGCACATTGGTTTTGTGGGTTTTTTTTCTTTTTTCTTTTTTCTTTTTCTTTGGTTTAGATTGGAAATGACTCAGCAGTGCAGGAGACTGGGTTTTCCCCACGCTGCCTGCCAGAGAAACAAAAAAAAACCAAAACAAACCAAAAAAACCCCCAAACAAACAAACAAAAAAAGAGGTAAAACCACAGTGTTTTGGGGCAATCAGCAGCTAGTCCCCGCTGCCCTTCATTTTCCTCTTCCCCCCCTCCCTAAACAGAGGCCAGAAAAATATTCGTGTTGCCAGCAAACTAAAAGAATTGCCTGTTTGGGGACATCTCTGCCCTGGGATCGGGGTCTGTGATGGGGGAATAAATTCATTTATGGGGAATAAATTCATCCAGCTCGGGCTGGAGCTGGCTGAACGTTTATAGGATGTGATTTCAACTATTATTATAACTATCCCGTCTTGCGCCGCCTAATAAAGACATCAATTTAAACCCCTTACAAGTGGCAATTACCTAATAAAATGCAGTGAGGATCTTCCGAGTTGGCAGTAAAATTAGCATTACCGGGGTGTTAATTAATAGCCCGAGCCTGGATGGCTCTTGGATGGCCTGGGCGAGAGGAGAGGCTGCGTGGTCGCGCATGCAGACGGGACGAGAGGAGGAGGAGAGAAGTTAATTAGCCCCAAAAGGGCTCCGTGCCTGGGAGACAGATGGGTGTTGGGGGGGGGGACACGGGGACGGGGGGTTCCAGCTTGTGGAAATGGAGCGAGGGGCTGGGGGGTCTCTGGCTCCTGATGCCGTTGGTGAAATCCATGAGAGAGCCTGAAATGCTGCTTGGAAAACACTGTTGGAGGGCGATTTTGAGCTTTTTCTGCTGATTTTTTTTTCTTTTTGTCGTCTCCCCCCCCCCCAATTTGTTCAATACCCTCCAGCGCCCCCCTTTTGGGTGCCAGCAGGGGGTCCCTTTCCCTGCCGCCATGCTGTCCCCCAGGGGAGCTGGGGTGAGATGCTGTCCCCCAGGGGAGCTGGGGTGAGATGCTGTCCCCCAGGGGAGCTGGGGTGACATCCTGCTCCCGTGTGAAAACGGGTTGTTACAAAGTCAACCTGTCAAAAATAAAAAACCCCCAACCACACACACACTGAACAAATCTGAAATGGCAGGGTGACTTTATACCTTGGATGGTGGAACCGATGTGGGACGAGGAACCCCTAGAGCTCGACTGACTCGTGCTGTCAAACCCTGGGTCATCCCCTGCCCTTTTTCCTCCCGTTTTTCTCCGAAATTGGTAGCCCGTGGCTAGCTGGCGAGCTGCCTGGGGGGAAGAAAGTAGCCAGGGATTCTGATGGAGGGAAGGACCCCCCCCCAGCACGTTCCTCAGGAGGAGGAATTGTAATGCTGCGCTGAGATTGCTTTTCGTGGGGAGGGAGGGGGAGAAAAAAAGAGAGAGCACAATCTGCCTGCAAATGTGCATGTTGGAGAAGCAAGGGGGGTGGGAAAAATAAAATATATATATATATAAAAAAAATGAAATCAAACTGCTGCGTTTAGCAAAGCCCATTTTCCTCTCGGACCGGGAGGGAAAGTGGGAGCTCAGATTGGTGCTTCCCGAGCTAATTGTATTGACAAAATAATGAAAGTATTTGTATGCGCTCGTTCTTGTTGGGTATAAACTATGGCACATGGAAATCCACAGGATTTTTTTTTTTTTTTTTTTTTCTCTCTTTTTCTCGGGTGTTGCTATTCTCAGGCAATTTGGAGCTGGGAAATGGTGGGAATTCACTGGGCTGGCAGGAGGCTTCGTCTCCCGCCGCCCTCCTGCCCAGGGGAGGGGGTTTAATCCAACCACCATCAACTTGCCCCCCCCCCCCCCTACAAAAAAAAAAAGTCACAGCCCATCTGTTGTCTCCCCTGCCATGATGCTCTTTCGTTTGGAGGGTGGCTTTTAATTAAGGAGCCGGGTTGATGTGATAGACCGCGGAGCCCTGGCGCTTCCCTCGCCCCCCCCCTCCGGGGCTGGGGGGGGTCCCTGCTGGGAAGGATGAAGGAAATGCCATCCCCAAACACACGGTTCCCGTGACCCACAGCAGCTCCCTGCCTTCCTTCTGTTGGAAAACCTGGCCAATTCTGCGTGCTTACTACAGTGTTGGTTGGGTTTTGGGTGTTTTTTTGGGGTGTTATTTCTCTTTTTGGGGCAAATCTGCTCCTTTAGCCCGTTTCCAAGGCAGCGCTTCCCTTTGGCTTCCCCTCTTTGACGGGGTGGTCCATCACACGCCTGTGCCCGAGCGTGGTGGTGATGGAGAGCAGTGTTTGATCCCAGATCTGGGATCAAGCTGCCCGTATTCCAGCAGTTTGGAGCCGGGGATGGACCCTGCATCCTTTTTTGTGGTCAATTGGGGGCTGCTCATCCCTTCCAGAGCAGCAGAGCCTGGTGTCTTCTGGCTCATCGAAGGTGGTGGAGCCCAGACCTGAGAGATCCAGGGTGGTGAGACGAGGGATCTGCTCTGGGAAAAAACGGGATGCTGCTTGAACAAGGGGGTCATTGTGGACCTCTCTGCTTTCGTGGGTAGAAGGATGGAGCTGAATGACCTTCGCTGCTTCTTTATGGTGTTTTTTTTTTTCTTTTTTTGGTAATTCCTCATCTTCCTCATCCCCCTGCTAGCAGAGCTCTGCTGCTGAACAGCCCTTTGGGCATTTCCAGCTGCCCTCCCCTGCATCCAGGGCAGCATCCCTGGCAGAGGAGGGACCCCACCATAACTTTGGGGACAGCAAAGAGAAGCCAGGAGCCCTTTTGTGAAGCGCCACCGGTGTGGAACCAGGGGATCAAACGAGTAGCGATCCGTGTGTCACCTCATGACAGAACAAAAACCCCTCTACCGAGGAATTAAAGCCATAAATATCCTAGAGGGCCCCTTCCTGCTAACCGTGTTCCTGACATCTGGAGTGGCAGCCCGCTGGAACCTATCTGCTGTCAAAGAGCTGCTGCAATTAAGTCGTGAATGCAGAGGGGAGAAGGGGGGGGGGGGAAACAATTTTTTAAACGACTTGGCAGGTGATGGAAAACCAAAATACCCTTTTTTTTTTTTTTTTTTTAATTTCTCTCCATTAACGTGAGCAAATTTACCTTAAAAGGAGCTGGCTTAGAGACTAAGTAAGTTAATTGCTGGAGTCACTCACTCAGTATTTCGGTCTCGGTGGGGCCGGGGTGGGAGTGATGAGGGGTCTGTGGTTGGGTTCCCACCTCGGTCTGTGCTCCTGCAATATTTAACGCTTTCCTGGGCTTCTGATGGGCAGGTGATGGTGTGGAGTACGTGGCGATGGGGGAGGCAGGTGAAGGGGCTTCAGGGAGGCAATGCTGGGGTGTGCTGGGCCAGGTGGGAGCTCTTGGGGGCTTGCTTGGATGTGGGGGAGCTGCCTGGTGGCTCCCATCCTGTGGGAGAGGTTGGGGGGGACACCACTAAGAAGATCCTGCTGGGTCTGGGTGGTGTTTGCTGGGACTGGAGGGAAAGAGGTGTTGTGGTGGTCATTTGTGGTGCACCTAGTTGAGTTGTGCGTTGAAAAAGCTGAGGGAGCCATGTCCCTGCATCATGGGGTCCACATCCAGGCTCTCCAGGAGCCTGGTGGGTACAAAGACTTGGGGTGAGTGTTATCCTGGTCCTTGCTCCAGGAGGGGACTAAGAAGATCCTGCTGGGACTGGAGGGGAAGAGGTGTTGGGGTGGTCATTTGTGGTGCAACTAGTGAGTTGCGTGTTGAAGGAGCTGAAGGAGACATGTCCCTGCATCTTGAGGTCATCATGGAGCCCATGTCCAGGCTCTCCAGGAGCCTGGTAGGTACAAAGACTTGGGGTGAGTGTTATCCTGGTCCTTGCTCCAGGAGGGGACTAAGATGATCCTGCTGGGTCTGGGTGGTATTTGCTGGGACTGGAGGGAAAGAGGTGTCGGGGTGATCATTTGTGGTGCACCCAATTGAGTTGTACATTGAAGAAGCTGAGGGAGCCATGTCCCTGCATCTTGAGGTCATCATGGAGCCCATGTCTAGGCTCTCCAGGAGCCTGGTGGGTACAAAGACTTGGGGTGAGTGTTACCCTGGTCCTTTCTCTGGGGGGAAATCTGGGGCTTGGTGATGGGAAGGGCCACATGGGGGTCACCGTGCTGCGGTACCTGCTCCAAAACTGCCATTCTCCCCCAAATCAGCGGGATTTATTCCCTGCCAGCCCAAGGAGGTGCTGTGCAGTCCCTTGCAGGTGGTCCCCACCCCGACATACCTCGTGCGGGATGTCCCAAGCCTTTACCCCCCTACCAGAGCATCACGACGGTGGGTCTTGGGCGAGCAGGGCTCTTGGTCCACGGGTGAAGGCTGCGGGGACGGTGCCTGCAAAGCCTCATTGGCATTCCGCCGGGCTGCTGGGTGCCATCCCACTCTCCCTCGCCTCCGGGGGTGTCTTCGAGGAGGTGGGAGCGCGCTTGGATGCGATTTGCATTTCGGGAGTTCGCAGGAGGTGTCACCGAGCAGCTAGGCTGGCAAGCTGCGTCTCGCGGAGAATTTATTTCCTCGGGGTTTCGCCCCCTTTCCTCTCCAATCTGGCCGGCTTGGTTTCTCCATTCAAGCGTCTCAACTGCTCGCCGAGGTTCCTAAGACACCAAACCCCCACGGCAGGCTTTGCCCGGCTCCTTTTCTCCTCCTCTCTGCCCCTTTCTTTGGAGGGGACAGCCGTTGCGAGGCTGTCCGCGTACGGGTCTTCACTGGAAATTTTTCTTCTCTAAAAATTGGGGTGCAGAGTTGATCCCCTGCGCCTCGGATGAGCGGGCTGAGCTCAGAAATAATAAATCACGGTCAACGGGAGGCTGGGAAGTTCCAAAGTGCTTTGGTGACTTTGCACGGTTCCCTACATCTTATTTAGGTGCTGATTTTTCAGATTTTTCAGTGCCCGTCCCTGAGGATCGATCCTTTTTAAGATACTGAAGAGGCTGTTTGAAAAATCCTGATCCATTTTGGCCCCCGTTTGCTAAACATCAAGTTATTTCACCCACAGCTCAGTCCTGATCGAAGTGTTTAATTACTTCCCCTCCCACACACACACACCCCAAATTTGCACCAGCCAGGGAGGGGGAAAGACCTAAGGTGTGAGAAACCTGCGACAAGATGTTGGGGCTGCTCTTGGGTTTGCTCCATTTTGTGTTAGAAGTAATTTCCTCCTGGCCCCGTCTGATTTGGCACGTGCTCTCCAGGGCTTTTTGGGAAGAGTTGGAGTCTCTGGTATCCAAAATAAAGGATTATTATCCATTATTATCGGAAATAAGCACAAGGGGTGTGGCATCACCTGGGGAGGAGGGTTGGTTCTAGCTGTCCTCCTGGCCTTGGGTCCACCTCAAAGGATGGGAGAAGTCCATCCTTTCTCCTTAACTCCATGCCTCTGAGGGCTGATGTGCTTTGGACACTTCAATTTGCTTTACACACGGGTGAATTGTGGCCTCAAAGAAGTTTCTCGGTGGTTTCGTAGGAGGAAGAGGGCTCTGACTGAGTAGGGCCATGGATGCCCATGGTGTGGACATCCCTGGGGAGCAGAAAAGTGGTGTGTTTGCTTGCCACCTCTAATGAGCAAGGCATTTGCCATCATGCTACAGCGGTTTCAAGGGCAGTGCCTCAATTATTCACCAGCCAAGCTGTTCCTCGCCACCTGGGTCCTTCTGGAAGCCCAAAACACCCACCAAAATCAGGCAGGACTTCGCCTCCTCTTCCAACCTCGCCTTGTAGAACCCGCGCTGGAGCATTGTTGGGTCACAACAATCCAAGGCAACGCTAGAGGCTTGGGGAGGAGTGGCTGCAGAACAGGACCTGGAGGTGTTGGTCACTTGTTGGCTGAACATGAGCCAGCAGTGTGCCCAGGTGGCCAAGGAGGCCACCAGCATCCTGGCCTGGATCTGGAACAGTGTGGTGAGTAGGACTTTGGGTAGTGATGGTCCTCCTGTACTGGGCACTGGTGAGGCCCCACCTTGAGGGCTGTGTCCAGTTTTGGGCCCGTCACCACAAACAAGATATTGAAGGGCTGGAGTGGGTCCAGAGAAGGGCAAGGGAGCTGGTGAGGGGTCTGGAGAACAAGTCTGGTGAGGAGAGGCTGAGGGAGCTGGGGGTGTTCAGCCTGGAGAAAAGGAGGCTGAGGAGAGACCTTCTGGCTCTCTCCAACTCTCTGGAAGGAGGGTGTAGCCAGGGGGGGTCGGTCTCTTCTCCCAAGGAACAGGCGATGGGACAAGAGGAGATGGCCTCAAGTTGCTCCAGGGGAGGTTCAGATTGGATATTTGGAAAATTTTGACACGGAAAGGGTTATCAAGCCTTGGAATGGGCTGCCCAGGGCAGTGATTGAGGCACCATCCCTGGAGGCATTTAGAAGATGAGTTGACATAGCTCTTAAAGACATGGGTTAGTGATGGGTTTTTTTAATCAGGGTTACGTTGGTGGTTGGACTAGATGGTCTTAAAGGTCCTTTCCAACCTGGACAATTCCATGATTCTATGATCAGCCCGGTTGCCTGGGCTACCCGGCCATCCTCTTGTATTATTCTGGCTAAATAATATTTAGGGTTTTTTTTCTTTTTTTTTCTTTGGCTCAGAGGGAGAACAGCCCCAGAAGCCCGTGTGATAATTTCAGGGCTGGTTTGCAGAGTCTGGGAGTTTAAGTCTCCAATTTGGCCTGCGGCGGCGCTGGGCAAATTGCTGGCAGTGACTGGATTTTTATTCACTCGCCCCCCTCCTTCCCCAAACGCGGTTTTGTGCTGACCCAAGCGCTCTGCTCAGCACATGTTTTCAGCCAGGAAAACGGAAATTAAAGGGGGGGGAGAAAAAAAAACAAAACAAAACAAAAAAGAGGCAAATTGTTTCCAAATGGAGCGTGTTTTCTATATAGAATTATTTTTTAAGGGATGGTGGAAGAGAAAAAAAAAACCCATCTGAAAGTGCTGTATTTCAGCTGGTTCAACTGTTTGAAGGTTGTGTTTTCAAGCCCTAGAAACATGAGTACGTGGTTTTAATTGACCCGTTACGTTGGTGGCTTGTTCTTTGGAGTTTTATCTGGAGGCTGATCGTCCTGTGTGCCTTCCCTGTAAGGGAAAATGGAGGGAAAACCACTAAAATAGGAATTATCTTTTTTTTTTTTCCATGTGTGATTGGAGAACCCTTTGGTTCTCCTAAATTTTAGATGTAGATGTGGATGATGCAGGATCCCTACGCATCATCCTGATGCTTTCTTTCAACGTGTAGAGCGTAAGGAATAGCTTAACCCTTTCCTTCAGCCCCCAAAATTCAGGTCCATCCCTTTTCCAGCTGTTTCCAGGACAAGAACCTGCTTTGAACTCTCTCAAGGTCACTGCTGTGATGGAAGAAAATATTTTGCTAGTCCAGGAGCCAGCTTTGGGTGGCTGGTTGGCTACATAAAACTGAAGGGCATCGCCGTCTCCTTCTCCTAAGTCCTTCTGGCTCCTATC
Organism: Gallinago jamesoni; assembly: GCA_025769975.1. Lineage (NCBI taxonomy): Eukaryota > Metazoa > Chordata > Aves > Charadriiformes > Scolopacidae > Gallinago > Gallinago jamesoni. Next base: position 2,300,515 of record JAOQGH010000010.1, read on the forward strand.
CCACACCCGTCGGGCTGTTGGGGGAGATTGGGAACTGGCAGCTCCTTAACAAGGACCTGGGAAATGTCTTGGCAGAGTTTGTCTGGGCATGTTCATTGCACGGAGCCTGGCCATTTATAGACATTTGGGTTTTATTGGCCACGTCTTAAGAAGCAGACCTGATGTTTTCCACCGAGAAGGGATGCTTGGATGTGGGTGGGAGCCGGCCGTGCGCCACTACCTGCAAAATCCCACCTTCTGGGCATGTTGCCCTTGGTGCTGGGATGCCACCACTCCGTGAGGGGCACCCAACAGGTCTGGTCACCCCCTAGAGCATCTCATGGCCACCAGAGATGGGAACTGGTGGCTTGTCTCATAGTAAAACGAGAATAATGCATGCCAAAGGCTGTGACCCCCAGATCCTAGACATTGCTCTCCATCCTTGGGCCATGCTTTGGCTTCAAACACCAGTCTGTGAATTAATCTATGGAGTCTGAGTCTTAGGGGCTGTACCTTAGTTGGAAGGAGCTGCCTGAGCATCACTTGTGTTGGAGAAGACAAGATTGAGGGTGGATCTGATCAACACCTCTAAATACTTAAAGGGTGGGCGTCAGGAGGATGGGGCCAGTCTTTTCTCAGTGGTGCCCAGG
>JAOQGH010000010.1:2301159-2315893 GCA_025769975.1 Gallinago jamesoni
CTGGCAGAGGCTGCCCAGGGAGGTGGTGGAGTCTCCTTCTCTGGAGACATTCCAACCCCACCTGGACATGTTCCTGTAGGACCTGCTCTGGGTGGACCTGCTTTGGGAGGGAGCTGGACTGGATGATCTCCAGAGGTCCCTTCCAACCCCGTATCATTCTGTGATCTTCTCCCAAAGGTATACGGGTGTTCTACAGCCAACGAGCTCCTCAGAGAGAGGGGGCTACAGGGAAGAAGCAGGTTTGAAGTGGGTGAAACGTTGCGACTACAGCGATGATTAAAACAGGAGAGCGTCGTCAGTGGGTTTGTCTTTTTTAATGCTGACATCCCGAGGTCAAACCGTTCCTCTCCCAGGAAAGCACAGCACCATTAGTCAAACACAGAAAATCCCTGGCTTTGTAGTTTCGCTGCATGATTTATAAGCCACGGGGGTAAAAAGAAGTTTTTTCTCTGAAAGTGCTGGGGAATATTTCCATCCTTTAGCTTCCTTGATGCGTTCCCTTCCTCGTTTCAGCTTCAGGTTTTATGACACGGGAGCGCTGGAGTTCAGCTCTCCTGGTACCCGTTTGTGGGAATCTGTATCCTGCCACGTCTGGCCTCCTGCCCATCGTGCATCGCACAGGGACCATCCCGAGCCCCTCTAGATTTATTTAGATGAGCACCTCCTGTTCAAAATAGAGGGTAAAACAGCAGTAACGCGTCCTAACGAGCTGCCTCATCTGGCACCCGGAGCAAGAAACCCATCTTCAAGCCACTTGGCAACGAGTGGCATGAGCTTTGTCAGTGCTCAGAGCTCAGGGCGGCGTGGGTGGAGAACTGGGGTGGAGAATTGCTTTTCCAGTGGTGTCGTGGAAAACGTCAGGTCATCCCTCCCCGTGACCATAAAATGGGTGTTTAAGGGGGGACCGGGGGGGGGTTATTGCCGCTCTCAATTAGTCCTTGCCTTTCTCCTCGGGCACCAACTGGCACGGCGTGAACTGCTGATGAGGTCGAAAAGTAAAACTGCCTTTTAGTCAAGATTTCAAGGCGACGAGGGCTTTTGTTTCATCCCGCATTTGCAACTCTAATGTATTCTTCCCCCTGCACCTCCCACCCACTCCTCACACTCAGTCCCAGACTCTCTACTCACATGGCTATCAGTGTCACTGCTGAAACATGTCTTTCCTTGAAAAATCCAGCTTTTCATCAATTAAACATTTTTGACAGCTTTTTCTGAAACAAATCCTCTTTTAAATAATAATTTAAGAAAAAAAAAAATACTCTTTGCTGCAAAGTTTTGGTGGTTTGACCTTAAAAGACTCCAGCAGCCCTTCTACCTGGTCCAGGTTTTGGACAGCAAGGTTTTGGGGCAGCTTTGGGGTATTTCCGTGGGTGCTGTGGGGCACAGCCCCGTGTCTAGAGCTCATCATCGTTGCTGATAATTGCTTAAAGTTTGTGCAAGCCACTGGTAGGATGGATTGGAGAGGGCTGGGGTGGAGGTGAATGGGTGTTCCTTTGGTGTGGTGCATCTCTGGCACGTCCTCAGGTCCCCACCTGGCTCGTTTGAAGGCTGTTTTCATAGAATCATAGAATTGTTTGGGTTTGAAGAGGACTTTAAGATCATAGAATGGTTTGGGTTGGAAGGGACCTTAAAGACCATCTCGTTCCACCCCCCTGCCCTCTGGTGGGCACCTCCCACCAGACCAGGTTGCCCAACCTGGCCTTGAACCCCTCCAGGGATGGGGCAGCCACAGCTTCTACTCTATGCTCTCCCCTCCAACTCTGACAATTCCATGATTAGCCCAAAGTCCTCCGGGGTGAGCACCAAGAAAATGAGGTGGAGAAAGATGAAATGTCTCGCCCGAGGCCACGTGGAAAGATGTTCCAGGAGATGTGGGGTTTGCTGGAGCGGGTGGTCCCTGTGGTTGTCCATCCTCTGGTGTCTCCTCTCTCCCCATCCAGCTCCAGCAGCGTCGTAGAGCCTGGGGAGGCTTTTTTAACGTCATCTTGGTTTTAAGGATTTGGTGTTTTTTCCCTTTTTCCCTTTTCTGGTGGCAGTGGGAACATCACTGAGCATCTGGCATGAGGCTTGAGGTCGGTCCGTATCCAAAGTGATTCCAAATGCTCTCCTGCCATCTCTTCCCTCTGGATGCACTGGTGTTTTGGATCCGGGGCTGGCTGTGATGGCCACAAACCATCCCACCCAACCCCAGCTCCCTTAACCTCAGAGCAGCTTGGGTTTTTTGTTTTTGTTTTTGTTTTTTTCTTCTCATTAGCAGTGGGTGCAGAGTCCTAATTACGCTCGTTTTAGGGGTGTTTATGGCTCCCCCCACCTCAATATTCCGAGCATCCGTCTGGGTTTAAAGGAGTTGCTTCCATTCCTTGGAAGATAATCCCATGCCCCGGGCACAGATGGGATGCTGGGGCACCGGGAGGGACCAAACTGGGGCAGTGAGCACCAGCCAAGGAGTGACAGAGCTCAGCAGCACTGGCCAGAAAGCGGTATTTGTGCCTTATATTTCAAACACGGGTGGGTTTACTACTGAAAAAAAAAAAAAAAGAAAAAAACCCCACAACACTAATTTGTGAGGTTTTTTGAGGTTTTGCCACATCCTCCTCCCTTTTGGGGTGGAAAAAGTCCAGTAGAAGTTGTCGGGGAAGCCCAGAGCTGGTGGGCTGAGCCCTTTGATGATCTTTAAGGTCCCTTCCAACCCAAACCATTCTCTGATTTAAGTGATGGTTTTCACTTTGCAGCTGAAACAGCCGGTGCCTCCCTGAGCTGTGGAAGGGAGGAAAACTCCTTCCTGCAAAACCAGCTCTGCCCTTCCCTCCTCACCCCTGCGATGCTTTTCTAGGGGCTGTCTTTTAATACTTGCCTAAAATAAATGTCAAGCTTCGCCCAGGTGCCAAGGCTTGGGGCAGCCCCTCCACGTTGCTTCCCGCTGCATCCCCCCTCCCCTGGTGCTTCTGCTCTTCTGAGCTTCCAGCGAGGAAACGCGGAGAAATCGATTAAATCCAACCCTGATTCAATGGGTTTTCTGGCGTCAAACAGCGATAAGTCACGGGGGCAGCTGGGGGAAAAGATATTCTGGGTCTTGGAGCTTTGCGTCCCGTGCTTGGGTGGAGTGGGAATTGCAAAGCAGTGATTAGAGATGGGCGCTGCAGAGGTGGCCCAGGGACAGGGATGATGGAAGAGGCTTCCACAGTGTCACTGCTGCAGTTATCCACTTGGGACCTAAAGGAGCGAGGGATCTCACAGCTCAGAACCCCCCCGCACCCTGGGCTGCAGCCCCAGGAGGGTGGTGGTGGTGGAGGGAGAGGAGACCCCTCCCCCCCCCCAGTGCTGCCTCCAGCTCTGGGGTGACCAACAGCAGAAGGGCATGGAGCTGTTGGAGAGGGACCAGAGGAGGTCATGGAGATACTGGGAGGGCTGGAGAGCCCCTCTGCTGGGAGGGCAGGCTGAGAGAGTTGGGGGGGTTCAGCGTGGAGAAGAGAAGGCTCTGGGGAGACCTTGGAGCCCCTTCCAGTCCCTCAAGGAGCTCCAGGAGAGATGGGGAAGGACTTTTGATGAGGGAGGGGAGCCACTGGATGAGGGAGGAGTGTTGGACACGGAAAGAGGGGAGATGGAGATGAGATGTGGGGAAGAACTTCTCGGCTGTGAGGGTGGTGAGAGGTTGTCTGGAGAAGCTCTGGCTGCCCCATCCCTGGAGGGGTTCAAGGGCAGGTTGGATGGAGCTTGGAGCAACCTGGCGTGGTGGGAGGTGGGATGGAATGGGATGATCTCCAAGGTCCCTTCCAACCATTCAGTGGTTCCTGTGCCAAGTGCTGACCCGCAGAGGTGATGGTTCCAGCCGTGTGAGCCGTGGCTGGACGCCAGGCTGGCGGGCGAGGAGGGAGAGAAGGGGCTTGGGGACTTCCAGCCCGTGCCAGGGAAAAGGGCCAGGAATCCGGGGAGCGGGGCCAGGGCAGGGTGGTTATAATCCCTCGGAGGGTTGATTTGCCAGCCACTAAAGCTAAAAGGAAAGCAGCCCCCTGAAATGGGAGACTGGCTATTTTGCAGCAATTAGCTGTCGCTGCCGGCTGCTGCTTTTGGAGGGGAGCCGAGGGGGCTGGAGGGGGGGGTGGGGGCAAGAGCCTAGGGTGGTTTGGGGTGGGATGCTCCCACCCCTTGGTGTCACCTCGGGGGTGTCCCATCAGCCCCTGGTGAGGCTGGATGCACCCAGTGCGTGGTGAGAAGAGGGATGCTGCTGGCATCCAAAAGTGCCTGGTGGAAGGATGCTGGGGGGGTGGGGTGGGTGGGGAGCCGGCTGGCGGGGGTGGGAGGAGGAGGAGGAGGATGGCGGGGAGCCTCTTCTTTTTACAGAAAGTGAAAAATCAATCCTTGACCTTTAAAGGAGTTTATGAATTCCTGGCTTAGGGGATCGATGGGCATTGATTTTTTTTTATTTTTTTTTTTGTGGGGGGGTGTGTGTGTCTGCGTGGGCTCGCTCCTGTTGGCTCTCAGGTGATGAAAGCTGAGTTTTGCTGAGTCTGGAGCAGGTGCTGTCTCCGCCGAGCTGCCAGGAGTGAAAACATTATTTCTCTTCTTTCCTCCTTGCTCTTTTTATATTTTTTTTTATTTTTTTTTTTTATAATCTCTGTGGCAGCCAGGGGTCAAGGTCACTCGCCTTTGATATTTCGGTGACGTGGGTGGTCACCTCCTGTGTGGAGGTTCTCCATCACCCCTCAGAGCATCCCAGAAGATGCTCCTGCCACCTCCTGTGCCCCCAAAGATCTCCCCAGGGATGTGTCAGGCTCTTTTTAAAGGTCTGGGAGAGGGGGAAGGTGCTGGCTTTGTTTTGGGGGGGCCGACACCACAGTGGATCCCCCCCACTTTTCCCAATTCAGAGCCTGCTTGCTCAGGGGGTGATTTTTGGCAGCGGTGTGGTGGAGGAGAGGACAGAAAGCTGGTCCTGTGGAGATGAGTGGGGTTGTCACTCCTGCCCTAACCCTGGGATGAAGAGGGCTAGCAGAGGAGGTGCTGGTGGCTACCCAAATTCTGGTGGTGACTACCCGGGTAGGGGCAAGCAAAGCTTTCCTGACTCTTCCCAAATAAACCAGCCCTTCTCTCCGAGCCTCGCAGCCCCAGTTAAGTTAACTTAATGAATTAAAACTTGACCCTGGAGGTGCGACGTTCCTCCTCATGAATGAGGATTTCAGAGCGGAGATGCCACCGGCAACCGGTTCCCTGACCTGCTTCCCACGAGCTGTGGTGAGAAGCAAAGCCCTCCTGTGCGTGTTTCTATAAATATATATAAAAAAAATATATATTTTTATATATATATATATATATATTGGTGTCTGCCCACCGATCTCCTTGAGACGAAGCCGCGGGAGCTGACAGCTGGAGAAGGAGCCGAGAGGTGCCGGGGGTGTGGGATGGGAACAGAAGGCTCCCAAAGCCTGTTCAGCTGCTACGGGCAAGGAAAGGAAAAAAAAAAGGGACACACACACACACACACACACACACACACACAAGGAAACAGCAGAGCTGACGTGTCTCAACTCATAAAACACACTGAAAAAGGCATGAAATATGGGCACAGACCCGAGCGGAGCCTCCGGCGTCAGCGTGGGGGTAATTATAATTGCTGTTTTCTCCAGCAAGCCCCGGTTCTTAATGGGCCAGAAGCACCAGTTGGTATTTATGGGGCTGAACTGGGGTTTTTCTGTCCTGGGAGGAGTGGGAAAATAAGGCGGGGAGGCTTGTTCCTTGTAATGGGGAAACTGAGGCACGGAGAGAGAAGTAACCCAGACTCCAGGCTTGTAGAGTTGTGGGCTATTTAGAGTTGGAAGGGACCTTAAGGACCATCCAGTGCCACCCCCTGCCCTGGGCAGGGACACCTCCCGCCAGCCCAGGTTGCTCCAAGCCCCCTCCAACCTGCCCTTGAACCCCTCCAGGGATGGGGCAGCCACAGCTTCTTGGGGCAACCTGGGCCAGGCTCTCACCATCCTCACACCAAAGTTCTTCCCCACATCTCAGCTCCATCTCCCTTCTTCCAGTTTAAAACCTTTATTCCTCATTTCAGGAGACCCATCTTTTACCCCTTGCATCATCTCCCTCGGGGGATTTTTCCAAATCTTTGATTTATAGCAGAATTTGGTAGGAAGCGTATTTGCCTCTGCCGTCGTAAAACCCACCCTTATTAAGTGGTAGCACAACGGGGTACCAGAAATGTCCTGAAATGTTATGGAATTGCTTGGTTTTAGCCATTTTTGATAGCTCTGGTGGATCTGTAGTGAAGCACAAAGGCTTCCCCCCCCTCCTTCTCTGACCATTTTCCTCTGTCTTGGTATATTTAGCGAAAGGGAGATGCTTTCCTGTCTTCTGGTGGCTTTCTTGCACCAATCCTGGCTAATGCACGCCCCAGGACTTGGTCTTGGCCATGTCATGCCAAAAAAAGAACAACCCACCAACAACCCCCCACTGAACACCCCTGAATCCTGGAGCTGCCAGGATTCCGGTGGGAATTCCCAGCCACCCGATGTGGTTGGGAAAGGGCAGGAAGGAGGGGAAGGTGATGGGGAGGTGGGTCCCGCTGACACCCAGGGCTTGATTCCCCACCCCAGGACCTTGCTGGGTCTTTGCCTGGGGCAGGGTTTGGGGGGGGGTCTGTAGGGCAGGGAGATGCCAGGGAAAACAACCCGCCTGGTCGGGGATTTTGGAGCTGCTTTATTTAATCCGACAATTTCTCCAGCCTCTCCTACTGTCTTTTCTAATGTATTCCTGTTTGTTTGATCTCCTACAAACTTCCCCTCTCTCTGATCTTCTGATGAAATAATAAATCTGGGGCCCTTGAAGACACTTCGCGGCAGGAGAGTCTAAACGAAAACCCTTTTCAGCATTTAGAGGTTTTTTTTTTTTTTTTTTTAAAATGTGACAATCCCTTCCCGCAAGGGTTTTACCGTATTTACTGGATTGCTGGTGGCTGCTCCCCGTGAAAAAAGCCAGGGCCATAAAACCTGGCTCGTTCCTGGGAATGGTGAGGATGAGGAGTGTCCTCCTGCCAGCAGATGCAGAGGATGCTCCTACCCCTCTCCGGGAAGGATGCGCAGCTGCATCCAGGGCGCCCCGGGTACCAGGCAGATTTACCTGAACGCACGGCTTCAGGTTTTGAGCTTTTGAGGGATTTTGTTGCTTATTTTCACTCCTTAAAACGGCTTTTAAAAGATCAACAAAGCCAGGAAAACGGATAGGGATTGTCTTTCCCGATGCCCAGCAGGTGAATGAAAGGAATCGGGGTGATTACGGGCGGCTCTTCTCGTTAGGAACAGCGATAACAAGCTTTGTAGGAGCCGTGCTCTGACCTTGCCACTCCAGTTGAGGCAGGAATTAATTAAAACCAACAGCCTGGGAACTGCAGACCAGTAGGATCCAGGTCCCGAGTTTTACTGGGAGCTGCTTGATGGCATGAAAGCCTTCGACATACCCGCAGGTGACACCAAAACCTCCTTGTACTCGTCTTGAGACATTAGAAAGAGCCTGAGTTTAAAGTGATCAGGCTGCCAGAAGGTCCCCGAGCGCTCGGTGTCCTGCCACGGAGCTCCCTGCAGCCCCTGGTGTGCCGGGGACCACCTCTCCCTTGGCTTTAAATGGGATTTAAATGATGCTGGTAGAGAAACGGCTCTGCCCGGGCTGCTGGAGATCATTAGAGCTGCCAAACGGTGACCCCAGCTCGAGCATTTTCCAGTCCTTGGACTCTGCAAAGGGTCTTCTGACCTCCCTCCCCCTCCTACCAGGGGCTGAGCCTGCAGAGATTTGAGGATTCTTGGCAACTTCCCTGCTAAACCTGAATTTTCACTTCCAGCCCTTCCTATCGTGTGGCTTTGCTCCGGGGCTGGAGGCTTGGTGTTCCCACAGGATGTATTCCCTGGCTCTTATTTATTAAGGGGGGGGGAAATGATGTCTTTTCTTCCATTTAGCATTTTTGGTGGTAGCTGCTTTGGTTGCATTGGGTCCCTCCATCTGCAGCTCCTGATTACATCAGGGTCCGGGAGCCCCATAATCACGTTTGCTGGTGTTGAGGTTTCACTGAGGAGGAGGAGAGGGGGGGAGTTAGGGTTTGAAGAAGCAAAAAAAGCACCTAGTGCTGGGAAATGAAGCGGTTCTGATCCAGGTTGTGCCTTTTTGTAGGGCAGTCATCTTTAGGGGCTCCCATCTGTGTAGGATGGAAGCCCACGGGAGGTCCTGGATCTGGGATGCTTCAGTACTGTGGGATGTTGAGCTGCTGGGTGCTCAGAGACTTCAAGAGCCCATCCTTGCTCTAAAAAAGCGTGTTTGCCCTGCGTGGAGCTAGTGCTGTTGGGTAACCAACCCACCAGGTCTACACCCAGAGGCCATAACCCAAACTGAAATGAAATGATGTGGTCATAGAATCACAGAATGGTTTGGGTTGGAAGGGACCTCAAAGACCATCCCATTCCAACCCCCCTGCCCTGGGCAGGGACACCTTCCACCAGACCAGGTTGCTCAAAACCTGGCCTTGAACATCTCTAGGGTGTCCAGCTTCTCTGGGCAACCTGGGCCAGGCTCTCACCACCAAGAATTGCTTCCTGGGATCTCATCTGTGGGATACAGGTTATTCCAGAGGACTGGACATAAGAGGAAAATTTTTCATAGTGAGAACATTCAGCCATTGGAATAATCTTTCGATAAACATCCTTAAGTGATTTTTTTTTTGTTTGTTTTTTAAATTTATTTATTTATTTTTAAACGAGGTGGTGGTGGGAGGGAAAAACCAGGAGCTGGGAAGAAAATAATGAAGTTTGTGGCTCTGAATCTTAAGCAGTGTCCCCTCGGTGGACGGGGATGAACTCGCCCCCTCCGCACAGCTCGCCAGCCAATTGGCGGCTCCCTCAAGCCAAGCTGCTTTATAATTAAGTGATAATTGTTTTTGCTGGGGAGCGCAGGAGAAAGATAAACAGCTCGAGGAATCAATAAGCATCAAGGTCATAGGCTGAGTTATTTACTGAATCATCTGCAATTTATCTACCGACTTTTTCTTTTTTTTTTTTTTTTCCTTTACTTTTTTTGTACAAAAGGAAAACAGTGACTGTTTCACGGAGGGGTTTAGGAGTACCGGGATGAGCCTCGTTACTCTAAAACAAACTGCTGCAAATTTAGTCACTTTGGTGGGTTTTTTTTTTTAAAAAAAAAAAACAAACTTCAGAGCTCCCCAAAGAAGATTTGGGGGCGAAGCACCGAGGTGCAGTAGAGCGATCCACGCGCGCGTGCTCACCCACGTCCACACGTGCCCCCGGTTCCCTTTCTCTTGGTTGAACCCAATTGATGTGAAGCCCTGCCTGGACACTTTACTTCTCATTAGCTTAAATTTGTCCTTAATTGACGTAGCCCGAAAGGTTGGGATTGCTTTGAAGCCGACCCCGTGCTCGGCGGAGGGCAGTTTGCGGGGTCGGGTGGTCGATGAGCAGGAGGAGCTGTGGAGATCACCAGCAATGCATCCTTTTTTTGTTTGTTTTTTGAGCTGACGGTGACTGAAAGTGTGCAGGGGGCTGTGTGGTGGTCCCAGCTTGGTCCTTGGCCTGGTCCAGTGGCAAATGGGTGGTTCTATGGGTACCATGAGAGCAGGTGATGCGGTGATACCTGTAGGTGATAGGTTTGTTGTCTCCTCCATTGTGGTGTCTCCTGTAGGCTTTGCTGGAGACCCTTTGTATGTTCTCCAATCCCTGAAAATAACAATTATGGAGTCTTTTCTGCTGGGGGGGCTTGTATCTGTTGATTACCACTGTTTAACTTAAGAGCAAGCAGAGGGGACCCAAGGGGGGACTTAACCTCCTGAGTCCAGAGGGCTTTTCTATGGAGGGTTATCTACTCAGGGTTATCTGCTGAGGGTTATCTGCTGAGCCCAGAGCAGAGAAGGGACCCCAGGTCCCAGCTGGGTTCATTCCCCACCGGGCAGCACCATCCCCTTGCTCCGAAGGGGATATATTCAATTTATCCAGCCTCAAGCGCAGGAAGGACTTTTCCCCGGGTAGGGCCGTGTATTTATCCTCATTACCTTACATGAAATCCAAATAATAGTGAGCTGTGAGATAAATTAATAACCAGCCCAGCTCTAGACCCCGTTTTCCCAGCACCCTGGAGGTGCTGTGGGTGGGAGAACGTCGCTCTTTAAAAACACCCCCCCCTTTTTCCCCAGGGGTGGGAGGAAGGCATCGCACGCGGCTTTGCCCCACGGCAAAAACAGATGTCTGGCCCCGAAACAGATTAATGAGATCAAAATCAATCAGGCAGCTCGTTTCGCTGGCGCGGGAGGGCTTTTGCCAGCGCCGTGGCTCTCCCTGCCGGGGTAATCTCTCCGTGATGGGTTCCGTCTCACCGTATGGATGAAGTAATGTCCCTGCTAGGGCCCGTTGTAGATGAAGTAGCTTTGGTGATGGGCTGGGGTGGATGCAGGGTGGGTCCTGGCTGTCCTTGTGGCGAGGGGGTGGTTCTGGAAGAGCTTGAGCCTGACCGGCTTCTCTGATCACCGAGTTTTGTCCTGCTTCATTGCCCTGGCTTCTCCTCTGCATTGTCTCCCTGCCATGCCCTTGGAGACACCTTGGAGACCCTCTAAACCCTGTGGCTTTTAGCAGCTCTTGCTGCCTCCACAGAATCACAGAATGATACGAGGTGGGAAGGGAGCTCTGGAGAGGTCCAACCAGTTGGTCCATCCAGTCCAGAGCAGGGCCACCCAGAGCAGGTCCCTCAGGAACGTGTCCAAGTGGGGTTTGAATGTCTCCAGAGAAGGAGATTCCACCACCACCTCCCCAGGCAGCCTTATTAGCCTTTTCTAACTCCTTCCCCCTCTTCTCCAGAAGAGCATCCCTCCCTGTTTTCAGCCTCCTGCTTTGTAACGCCCTGATGATCCCCATCGCTTCACTCTCCCTCCCACCTGCAGCATCCATTAGTCTCCCTTAGGTGGCTGCCAAAGCATCCTCCCGTTTCTCCAGCCTGCTGTTGCTCATTTCCCCACGGCATCAGAGAGAAATGTAAAGGAGGGCTGGAGAAGGGACGGCTGGGAGAGCTGCTGCATCCCCAGGGCTTATGGATGGAAGTGGCAGGAGGTGGCACGTCCAGCCTGGACCACGGAACAGATTCCTGGCACCGTTTTTGTACGTCTCTTGTGTGGTAGCATTTCAGACAAGTCCCTCTGGTCTTAAAGGAATGATAGTTCTTTTTTTTTTTTTTTTTTTCCCCTGGTCCATGTTTCAAGATGCTTCTCGTGCTGTATGGAGTTGGCGGGTTCCAAGTAGCCATCAGAATGATATTAGGTGGTCATTTCTGACGGGGGAAAAAACGTAGGGATTCTTGACCAAAAGATCCTTTCCAGACCATGTGCAGCTTTATTTTGTTCAGCTCTTGACTCCAATGTAAACCTGGCGAAATCACCCGCCGCCACCCCTCCTTTCCTGTGCTTGGTGCCACCAGATACTTTTCCAAGCACAGCTCTTCTTCTCTCGGGTTCCTTCACCTAATGAATTTATCTCATCAGGGAAGCCATTCACACACCTCCTGCTCTCTGGGCAGAGGCTGGAGCGCATCGCCCGGCGTGCTAGCGGCCGAAATTACAACTTGGCATAGATCAATCCCGGCTTTTGAAATCCATTTAAATGGATGTAGCCATCTCCAGCAAGTGAGGCTGGAGAGAAGAGATGCTGTGTTAATCTGTAATGAAACAAGAACTAACCCTGAAGGGAAAGACAAGCGAGGGTGAATGGGGCTCTTGTTCGAAGGACCATTTCCCGTGATGTTCTCATTCTCTTTCCATTTTTGCTATATACCCTCTATTTTTTCTCCCTCCTTTCTTTCTGTGCGTCGCCTTTTTCCTTCGGAGATGCTCTCTATAATGATCCCGTCACTTGAGTTTTCCCTAACAGAAACGAGCTCTTTCTTTCATTTTATTTGCTCACGACCCTAAGAAATTTTAAATGGAGACAGTGTCAGTGAAAAGCAAGCTGTAAGCGTGAAGATGACAACCTTATATTATATTTATAAAGTCTGCCTCTAGATGAGTTTGAATATACTTTCCGTACTTGGGGAAAGAAACTTTTGAAATTACTCTCCCACATTGCGATTAATTTAATTTCTTAAAGTTGAAGTGTTTGCAAAGTCAAAAAGTGCTTCCATTCGCTGTCGCTTTGTGTCATAAACTTCTCTGCTTTACAACACAAATTAAATTGTTTTGAAGCTCGAGACGGAAAGTTTCGAAAATGCCTAAAGCGCTTTGATTAGAGCAGGTGGAAAAATTTTTTTCTAATGAATCAGTTTTCAAAATGAAAGCACAGATTCCCCGAAATCGAATCGTTTCGTGGGGGCCATCGCCGTTTTCTCATTTAAAATTTCATCAGAATGGTTCATTTCAATGAAGCCAAATCCCCTTGGTTCAGTTGATCACTTTGCGTGTCGGCTGGTTGCAATTTGTAGTCGGAAATGGAATTATAAGAGGAGAACAAAGCCTTTGATGAGGTTGGTGTGATATTGCTGAGGTCAACTTTTTGGGTTTTTTTTTTTTGAAATTGTTTTGGGGAGGTGGGAAACTTGCTTTTCCTGGAGGGGAAAAAAGCAAAATGCAGGTTTGGAATTTCCCAGGGATGAAAATGTGGTGGTGGCTCCAGCCGTGGTGTCTATTTCTCTTGAGGTTTCTCCTATCACCGGCCCCATCCACCCAACGCTTTCCCCTCTCTCCCGTATCAGAGGAGCTCAGCTGTCGCCGCAACTCATAAATCAAAATTTTTCTCTGCACTATAGCCGGGACGAGATTGCTTTGAAGATTAATTCCTTGAAAAGATTAGGCCTGAGGGCAAGATTAGGACCTTTCTCACCCCTTGAAATGGCAGCGGCGACGGGAAATGTCTCGAGGTTTGAAGGAAACGGCGGGGTGGGTGGTTGCGGACGTGGTTGTGGATGTGTGTCTGGGGAGGGCTCGTCTGGAAGGGTCTACAAGGAACAGAGGTTGCGTTGTGTGGTGGGTAACCATAAGCCATCCATGTATCTCCAGCCTCCTGGTCTCCACCTGCTCTTGGGGAACAGGCTCCCATTGGAAATTTGGGAATTGCTGCTCCCCCAAATCCTATCCCAATAATGAGCCATGGGGATCTGCTCTTCTCAGTGGGATCACGTACATCCCTACGGTGCTTCTCCACATCTCTGCAGTGCTTTGGTTGAAGCCTGGAAATGTGGTGCCTTCCATTGTGCACCACAGTCTCTGTGTGAAATGGCAATCTCTAAATTCTCTTTAAACATAAAATATGATCTTTTGGGGTATGGTCTGCATGATAGGACTCCATCTGAGGTCAAACTCTCCTGTGCTAGTTGAAAAATTGAAGGAATCATCCGTTTCTTGAGGAGTTTCTTGTCTGGTAGATGACCAAAGCATGGAGGGGGGGAGTGGAAGGTGTTCCAACCCTACGTCAGATGCCCACAACAGCACTGAGGTGACTCGAGCAGAAGCCACCATCCTAATAAAAGACCTTCTGAGTATTTTCAGAGCTCAACCTTTAGCAAAACCAGCTGTGGTACATCCCTCATGGCTGTGACATTGGTATTGGCTAGTTTACCCCATTTTTTTTGCTTGATGCCTGTAGGGTTGATAGAGTTTGGGGTGAAAGCCCCACCACTGTGGGTCCAACGCCACCTTTTGCTGGTGCTGCTTCCTGTAGACCTGGACACCCTTGTGTTGCAAAATCCCACGGACTGGCCTGGCCCGGGAGGGTTTTCCATTTTCCGTTGTGCTGGCAGGTACAACGCGAGGGTTGGGATTTAGGGCCTGGCCCAGCCATTTCTCCTGCCTGTTTGCCAATTAATCCCCCGCCGAGCAAATACATTCCCCTGCGCTTTGTCATCCCGCAAAGAGTCTTAAAGACAAACCAGAAAAGCAAGAAGGAAACAAAACAAGCCACCCGCCAATAAATTAAATAAATGCACCGAGGAAAACACAGAAAAGACCAAGCAAACCCCAAGCAGCCCCTTCCTCGGAGTTAATTAATTGAAGCCCTGTTTGAGGACAAGCACCCTCTTAAATCCCCCATTGCTGAATGCAATTTTCTCAGCACAATCACTCAGTGTCCCTGACGGACAGGAGCCCAATCACTTCTCGACAGAAGGCAAGAGCTGCTGTGGCACCAGAGTGAAAATAATAGATTTTTAACACAACTGCAAGGCTTGTAAATACCCAAGGGGGAAAAGTTCCCTCCGAGGAGGCCACCACTGTCAGGAGGTGTTGCTGGGCTTCAGCTGGTGTTGCCTACAGCAGGAGACAAAGGTGGTGGTTGACTTCTCCTCGTGGTGTTTGGAAGGGGTGTGGGATGCTGCAAAGGGCTGGGATGTGGTAGGACCATTTTTCATGGAGGCAGAGCCCATGCTACTACCCTGTAACCCATCCCCTGGGGCGGGAGGGCAACCTCTTGGGGTGTGCAATCACCATGAAAAAGAGCCAAGAAAAGAATATGGCTGGATGGGAGTTGGGTATGGGGGAGCAAATGTCTTCAGCTGTTGTTGCCTACAGCAGGAGACAAGATGGTGGTTGACTTCTCCCATGGTTATTTTGCAAGGGGTGTAGGAACCTGTAAAGGGCTGGGATGTGGTAGGACCATTTTTCATGGACCAAAGACCACGGTGTTACCCTCTGCCCATCCCTGGGGTGGGAAGACAACATCTTGGGATGTGCAACCACCGTGAAAAAAGGGCTGAGAAAGGAGTATGGCTGGAAGGGAGT
>JAOQGH010000010.1:2322725-2340040 GCA_025769975.1 Gallinago jamesoni
TGGGGTTTTGCGGGGGTGGGGGTGGGGTGGGCAGTGAAGGAGTCCTACAGAGAAGTCTCAGCAGGGCTGGAGCAGGTGATGCATTTATCTCCTGCGGGGTTGAACGGGGGAACAGGCACCTCTGCCTTGCGCCGTACGAGAATCCCACCAGGCGACGGATCTGCGTCTTTAGGTACCTAAATGCCTTTGCAAAAATCTGTCTTGTCAGTAGCTGCCAGATGGGATCGGGAGCCGTCGTGGATCCGGGCTGGGACCTTGGATGCCCAGGGAAAGGTGGAAAGAGAATTTATGGAGCAGGTCCATAAAGTCAGGGCGAGGGGTTGCATCGCCACGGGCATTAATGGGGTACAAAAACCCAACGAGGAGTCTCTGCTTGGATACTGAAACTCCTCAAGCGAAATAAAATAAAACAAAATGGAACTTTTTTTTAAGAAAAAAAAAAGAAAAAGAAAAAAGAAGAGCAGCAACCTGAAAGCTTTCAAAGCAGGGTGACATCCCTGCTTCCCTCCCCGCTCGGCTCGCAGCCGATGCGCTGTCTGATTAAGTCTCGCCGGCGTTGGATGGTCACAGCTGCATGTAGGACATGGGAAGTGCCTGATGACTGCTGGAGCTGGCGTCATTCCTAAGTAGGTATGGCATGTGCCTGCTCCGGGAAGGAGTTTTCGGGGCTGATGGCCTGTGAAGAAGTGAGAGAGGAGAGAAATGCCAAGAGCCAGGGGATTAAACGCACCACGCGCCGGGGGAATGAACTCGGTACCCGCGAAGAGGGACCTCTCCGGGGTTGCCCCAGCCCAGCGTGGGGAGTGGGGAGCGTTTCGGGGTGAAATCGTGGAAGTTAGGTGGGGAGGAGAGGGGACACGCAAGGGGCACCCCATCCGCATCTTTTGGGGATGGTTCCTGGGGTTTTTGGATGCTCAGGACCATGGGCTGCTGGCCTGGCTGGGGAGCATTTTGGGGTGCAGTCATGGAAAGTGGGTGGGGAGGTGAGGGGACCCCATCCACATCTTTTTGGGATGCTTCCTGGGGTTTTTGGATGCTCTGGATGGTTTGGGGGCCCCATGGGCTGCCGGCCTGGGCTGGGGAGCCAGGAGCGTTTTGGGATGCAATCATGGGGAGGCGAGGGGATGTACAGGGGACACCCCATCCACATCTTTTGGGGATGCTTCCTGGGGTTTTTGGATGCTCTGGACCGTTTGGGGGCCCCATGGGCTGCCAGCCTGGGCTGGGGAGTATTTTGGGGTGAAATCATGGAAAAGTGGCTGGGAATGGGAGGATGTGCAGGGGGGACGCCCCGTTCTCATCTTTTGGGGATGCTTCCTGGGATTTTTGGATGCTGTGGGCTGCATGGGCTGCCTGCTGCGGGCACTGAGCAGCAGCTTGTCTCCTAACAGCTTTCTACACGGTCTGAGCCACTATTTTGGGTGAAAAAGCACAGGATCCATCCCCTGGGGCTTTCCATGGGGAAATGTGGCTTAAATCCCCTTCTCTGCCCCATTTTCACTGTCCCTCCCTGCCACACGTGCATCCTCTCCCCGGGTCTTCATGATGATAATTAGGGAATTAAAATAATTTTCAGCGTTTTGAAACTTGGGCGATGAACTCGCGGGCCGCTTTCGCTGCTGCCATGTTGCAAAGTGCCTTAATGAGCCTATTTCCCATTAAAATCCGCTTCGTGTGCCGTTGCTCAGCTGGTCAATGTGCGCCGAGCCGCCGGAGCCAGCCCTGCTTCTGCAGCCGGCGTGGGTCACCGGCTTGTGGAAGCCTAATCAAGGAAATTAGCAGCCTTTTGGAAGAGAAAGAAATATCTGGCAGGGCCCCCCCAGAGCTTGGGGAGGATGGGGTTTGGATGCCGGGGATGTTTTAGCTTTATTTCAGCTTGAAATGCAAACCCAAGTGCGTGTCCTTGAGGCTGTGGGACTGGTTGGGTCACTGGGTTTTGTTCCTCATACCCATGTTGGCAAGATGTTCTCCAAAAATGTGATTTAAATTCATATTTTGGGGCAGGGTGCTGCTCCGGGCTCTTGGGCTTAAGACCCTCCCGAGGTGGGAAAAAGCTCTGGTTGGCTTCGAGGAGCTGCTGAGAAGCAGGAGGTTGGTTCACTCCCTGGTTTTTGGGGAGCTCCAAAAGGCAATCAGGAACCCACCCTGGGCTCTTTAACCCGTAAGAAAGGGATTTGCTCTCAGCTGGAGCAGGATTTTTCCCTCCCTCCTTCCCTCTTGGGTTGTCAGGGCTATGATGAAGCAAATGAAATCAGTAGTCCAGGGGGACAAAAAACCCACCAGCCCCCCAAAAGAAGTCAAAAGTATCACTATAAAGCGTATGAGTGTTGGGATAAACATTATTAGAGCATCTTCGGTGGCAATAAAAAGATTAATTTGCTATTACAAGAAAGGAAAAAGAGAAACAACGATGCGTTTATGCTAAAAATTGCTGCCAAGAATTGCTTTTCATCTAGTGCATTCTCTTTTATTGGCTTTTTTTGCCTTTTCACCCTCCCCTTCTTCCCCCATCGCTCCGAGAGATCGGTATTGCTGTAGGTGATTGTGAAGTCCTGATCTATGGGTACGATATCCCTCAAGTGTTTCCCACGCATCTCCCCAGGGCTCTGTGACTGGGGATTTTGTGCTTTTTTTTTTTTTTTTTTTCTCCCCCCTATTTTTTATTTATTTATTATTTATTTTTTTTTTCCAACCCTGAAGGAACTGCTTTGCCACCGGCAAAGCTCCGAGAGGGAGGGTTGTGCATACCAGACTGGCAACATCTGATGTATGGCCACATTTGGAGCCACAGACTACACCAGCCTTAATAACATTCTTCTTTACAAAGTGCTTACTGTTAAATATTTATGAGACGATGCAGGAACAGCCGCTGCCATCGGCCCCGAGCATCCCTCCTCCCTCCCTGCTGTTTCATGGGCCTGTGTTTTAGGAGGCAGGTAGACAACCCCCCCCCCTTCCTTTAAAATTCCTATATTATTTAATATTCCTATCCTTATTATTCCTAGTTCCGGGCATGCCAAGCCCTGACCTCCCCTTAGTAATTGCCTTTTCAGGGGATGAATATTGGGCATTATGGATTTACACGAGGTGAGGGACTTTGTTGTTGGAGTCGGAGGGCTCTGTGGTTTTTTTAAGTCCTCTTTAACTGCTCCGGCCTGGCTGGGGTCTAGGAGAATATGATTTTTGTTGATGTGCGGAGGATGGAGGGTCATGGTGGTGGTGGAGCAAGAGGAGTCGGAGGCCTATTCTGAGATGCTTTTTCCTTTTTTTCTGCCACTTAAAAAAAATTATCTCAATTTAGGGTCAACCTCTTGTTCTTGGAGTCAACCTCTTGCTCTTGGGTTTCAGCTTCTTGCTCTTGGGGTCAACGTGTTGCTTTGGGGTTCAATCTCTTGCTCTTGGGGTCAACCTTCTGCTTTTGGGGTCCAGCCTCTTGCTTTTGGGGTTCAACCTCTTGCTCTTGGGGCCAACCTCTTGCCCTTGGGGTTCATCCTCTTGCCCTTGGGGTCAACCTTTTGCTTTGGGGTTCAGCCTCTTGCTCCTGGGGTCAGCCTCTTGCTCTGGGGTTCAACCTCTTGCTTTGGGGTTCAACCTCTTGCTCTTGGAGTCAACCTTTTGCTTTGGGGTTCAACTTCTTGGTCCTGGGGTCAGCCTCCTGCTCTTGGAGTCAACCTCTTGCTTTGGGGTTCAACCTCTTGCTTTGGGGTTCAACCTTGTGCTCTTGGGGCCAACCTCTTGCTTTGGGGTCTAACTCTTGCTCCCCACCCACCCCCTGGGAGGTCTCCAAGGTTTTTACGCCTCCAGTTTGGCTCCCGTCCCAACCAGAAGTTCTTTCAAGCCTCCGAGTGTCGCTCCGGTGCTGCTGGAGGGGACGGAGGTGGCTTTTCCTCTGCCCACGGGGAGGATAAAAGTGCCGTTGCCGCCGGCAAACGATGCTTTTCCCTTTGCTTGGGGAGGGGTTGGTTTCGACAGCGGCGGATTCCGGCTCCGTTCTCCGCGGTGGGAATGCAGTAGCACTGCTGGCAATCCTAGCGTTCCTTACACGCGGCATCATTAAAGCAGATATTATATCCCGAGGGGAGAGCTGGTCTAAACTCAACATTTCCAATTGTTTTCAAGTTATCTGATTTTTATCCCAGCGATAACGATCTACAAATTGCACTAGTCATCTCCGAAAGCGGGCTTCCCTGTAATGTCCTTTTTGCAGCGGCGGCTGCCGGGGAATTGCTTTAATAAGCATAACTAGCTCTGATTAGCATTTCCACCCCAAAGTTTGGAGCTTTCTTTTTTTTTTTTTTTTAAATGGAGAAGGGGGCTTCGCCCACCGCCTGGTGAAGAGGGAAGGAGGAGAAGCTGTAGGAGCACCCCGGAGGTGTGTCCGCAGAAAGCCGTGGGAACATGTGAAAACGCATGGAATTAGGGGCTTTGACTCCTTCAAAAACTGCCAGTCTGGGTTTTTTTGTCTTTTTTTTTAACCTGGGGAAAAGGGCTGAGTTTCCACTCCCTTATTTATTTATTTTTTAAACCTTTGATTATCTGAAGGCTTGAAGGGATGTTGAGAGAGAGTCGGGCGACCGCCGTCAAAGGCCAACGAACAAGGACTGTGTGTTTATGTAGACTCATGATTTTTATGGTTACCTGAGGGCGTTTGGGGCATGGAAGACTTACTGCATCTATATTTTTTTATATTTATTTATTTATTTGTTTATATCCTGGGTGTACCTGTATGGGTGGTGTATGATGCCGTGGGGTTGACTGGGCGAGAAGCATCCTTCGCCTCCCAGCCCTTAGATTTACTGAGCCAGGGGTACAGGGAGTGACAACTGAGGGGGGGGGAGACCTGGATGGATGATGAGGGGGGAGGAAAAGGGATGAAGGACCGAGGCCCGGGATGGATTTGGCAATGTCAGCTGGGTGGCCAGTCGCTGCTGCCGGCTCGAAACTATCCCGGCCATTAGATCGCTGCCGGGTTGAACCCCCGGGACGTGCGTGTGGAGCTCTAAATGGGACACATAATATTCCTAATAATTTCACAGACAGCTCTGCTCGCTTCTGAAGTGAGAGGAGACACTTGTGTGATGCCGCCCGGCTCTCTTTCTGCTATAATCTCCCATTGAGATTCAAGGCACAGCTCCGCTAATTAAAATGATGAATGCCGGAGGAAGGCTTTGGGTTTGGAGTTTGGAGTTATTTAATTTTTTTTTTTAAAAAATTTTAATTTTTTTTTTTTTTTTAATTCCTTCTTTTCCCACCCCCTTCTTCTGGCAGGTCTAGCTGGTATCTGCACACACAGAGACTGCTTCAGGCAGAGAGGATATTTGCTGGCTGGATGAGTACCCAGGGTAGATAGAAACGCTCCCGTACCCACACACAAATGCTGGCTGAGAGATACCCCAGAGCCGGCACCAGCCTTGGAGGGGGGGGGGGGGGGTCATGGGGGTGCACACAGCCATCGTCGTGGCTTTCAGAGACCTGCCATCCCCCAGCAACCTGAGCTGAGATGTGATGGGACCGGGACGGGGCAATCTTCATGGGTTGAGCATCCTCCCCGTGGCGAGGTGCAGCATCCCAGGGAATACCAGCCTTGGGACTTGAGGGGGGTGGGGGGGGGTTTAAAACACTCCCCTGGGTGTTTTGTGCCACAAATGATGTCACTTTTTGTATTTTTGCTAAAGAAGGTCAAGCTTATAACCTGCCTCATCCCAGCCCCGGGGGTGGAAATCAAGGAGCAGCAGTCGCTCGTGCATCACTTACCTTCCCAAGGCACCACCAGGGGCTCGCCTTGTGGTTGCCCCCCCAAACACTTTCCTACTTGTGTTTTAATTAATAAAAAAGACGGGCTAAATTAAGAGATCTGATGGGCGCTCTTATCCTGTAATTAAAGCCTTTTTTTTATTTTTTAATTTTTTTTATTTTTTTTTTTTAAATTTTGATGGAGTAGAGGGCTCGGAGGCACTGGAGAAGAGCGTTGCCGTGCGGTGGGGAGCTGGGGGAGCAGATGTGTGCTCCGGCGGGTGGGGAGCCGAAGGGAATCAATGAGCAGAAGAAGCATCAGGGTGGTTGGTGTCGGGGGGAGGATGTGGGGGGGGGATTGAAACATCTTGTGTCACGCGCTGTCACCCAAGCAGAGCTTTAAATAGGAGCTCTCTATAAGGTGCTTGCGTAACGTCAGCTCCTGCAGGGGCTGGATGGGGAAAAAAAGGGCTGATTAAGAGAAAGAGGGTTTATTTTCTGGGTTTTTTTTTGTGTTCTGGGGGTTTTTGAAATTTTATTTTCTTGGTGCATCCTCGTTGCCCTCCCTGCTTTTGTGAACCCGGGGATGGGGATGATGATGATGATGGTCAGGGTGGATGCGTCCCTGAGGGTTGTGTGGGCAGAAGAGCGTCGCCTCTTGGCTGGAGCATCCCGTATCCCACCTCAGGGGGGTCTCCCAGGGCCGTGTCACTCTCATCCCGAGGGATGGAAGGAGCTGCCTCAGTTTCCCTGGCTGCCTTTGCCTGCCCTGGGAGAGGCTGGCATTCAGCTCCTGGCTTCCCCTGGACGGTGAGGACTGGAATTTGAATTAAATGAGTCAAAATTTTCAAATTTCGACTCATTTAAAAATAACATGGAAAAAAAACCCACCAACTCCCCTTACCCTGGGCCAAGAAGGTCCCAAGTGACTTGGGGAGCACCTGCTTGCCATCAGGTCCTCTGGGGGTGCAAGGGATGAGTGACAGCCTCGGGAAAGGGGTGACATGCATCACCCCAGGGAGCAGAGAGGGATGAGTCTCATTTCCATCAGTCTCTGGCTGGGGTTTTGGGGTTTTTTTTTTTAATTTGCAGCCAGCTCCTCCTCCTCCTCCCATCCAAACAGCTGTGCTCGTGGGGATGTGGGAAGGCAGGAAAAATCTTGGGACAGATGTTCCGACTCCAACCGCTCTTTAATTGTGGGATGATTTAAATGGAAATGGCGAGAGCTGATGGAGGGGGGGGGGGTGGGGGGGGTGGGAGAGAGGGGGAGAACGAGTCCAGCCAGGGCTTGGTTTAGTTGGTTTTCCTTCCTCCTCCTGCCTGCTGATGGTCCAGCTGTTTGGGTGAGATGCAGAGATGCTTAGAAAAACTGATAATAATTTTAAAAAAGGAAAAATAAAATAATATAGAATAGGATAATATAAAATAGAACAGAATAAAATAGAATAAAATAGAATAAAATAGAATAAGCAGGCAGTGGAACCCAAACTGCAGCCTTGCAGTCTGGCTGGTGGCCACTGGAAACGGCACGGAGACAGGACCTGCACGAAAATCCTGTGTCCCGGAGGCTCTGGGGGGCTGCTGGTGGGATTTTAATGGAAAGCAGCCCCCAGCCCTTTCCCTAACTCTCCCTGGAGTGTGTTTTTAGACACGTAAGGTGTATTTTCTATTTCACCCGGCTGCGGCCGTCCCACCCTCCGGGTCCATCTGGCTTTCTGCCCGCGGGATGATGTTCTATAAACCACCCCTCAATGCAGCGTCTGGGAGAAGCGCCTTTATGTTTTTAATTTCCAAATAGGCAGGCAAAAAATTGAGTGTGCTCTGATTGGCATCTGCAATCAGAGCCCCATTCAGCGGGAGCTGTGAAAGGGAGCTGATTGCGACGAGCGCCGCTCTGACCTTCGGGGGCCTCGGCTGCTGCCTCTGCTTCATTAACGGGATAAATATTTTCCCAGAAACAACATTTCGGAGCTGCCAGGAGTCGTGGCGGGGACCGGGGGGCTGTTCGGCGGCGCGGGCTGCACACCGGAGTCCCCTCCGGCTTAAGATTTGGGGTAGGGGGTGGGAAAATTGGGTATTTTTAGCAGGCTGGTGATGCTGGCTGGGGACACCGAGTGGCACAGGGTGATCCTCCCTCCTCCTGCTCTTCCCTTTGCTCAGCATCCATGATTCCCTATTTTTGGGGGGATGTTTTCTCAGAGTAGAGGTCACTGTTCCTGCTTTGGCCCTTTCTACTGAGGAGTGGAGAAAGACCAGGTTGGTGTTTTGAAGTCAGAAGTACTGGACTACACAGTGTTTGTGAAGCTGATGGGTGTCCCCTTGTTTTGGAAGAAGGGTCCTGGCTTTTCAGCTGTCCCCCAGTCTACTGATGGTAGACAAATGTCAAAATGAGACAGCACCATCCCTTAGTCTATCTACAGCTTTATATTGTTCCCTTTTTGATGATCACAGAATCATATGGGGTTGGAAGGGAGATCATCTAGTCCAACCCCCTGCCAGAGCCAGGTCCACCCAGAGCAGGTCCCACAGGAACGTGTCCAGGTGGGGTTGGAGTATCTCCAGAGAAGGAGACTCCACCACCTCTTTGGGCAGCCTCTGCCAGGGCTCTGCCAGCCTCACAGGAAAGAAGTTCCTCCTCATGTTGAGGTGGAACTTCTTATGGTTAGATTGGATATTAGGAAACATTTCTTCACCAAAAGGGTTGAAACTAAAGAGCACTTTTCTGAGGAGAAAACTGCTCAATTTATTAGGAAACATTTCTTCATGGAGAGGGTTATCAGGCATTGGAATGGGCTGCCCAGGGAAGTGGTTGAGGCACCATCCCTGGAGGCGGTCAAAAGACGGGTTGACGTAGTCCTCAGGAATATGGTTTAGTGATTTTTATTTCTTATTTCTTTCATTGTCAGGGTTAGGTTGATGGTTGGACTAGATGATCTTTAAGGTTCCTTCCAACCTAGACAATTCTATGATTCTATGGAGCCTTGGTGTTGCCCCCACTGCCTTGGGATAACGTCCCCTGGTGATGACAGTGGGGACAGTAGAGAGGTCTGTACCTCTGGAGGACAAAGGGGACGTGGAGGTGGCTGAGAACCCTCAATCCTGTGCTGGGACTTGGTACTGGGAGTCAAACAGAGCCTGGTGGTGGGATAGCAGCATCTGCAGCACCAGCTGAGCTCCTCCAGTGAGTTACAGCCCGCTCTCCACTCCGGGGGCCTCTTAGCATCCTGCAGCCGTAATAGATGTTTTTAATTCTTAGGGAATTATTGAACAAACATCAGGGAAATATGTTTTATGGGCCGGGGCCGGCTCGGAACATCGTTAACGTTGTTATCGGAGACGGGGGGGGACAATTTAAGCGGGGACCTCTGACAAAGGCACACACCTGTCCGCGAATAAAAGGCTGCCATTTAATACCCGCGCTGTTAATTAAGGAGAGGACACGAGGGTCAAGTGCGGCGCCCGTTCCAAAGGTCTCCCGAGCCTGGCTAATGTCTTTTTCCCCATTCCTTGGCACGCTGAAAAGGGAGGGGGGGGGATCATCTTGTAAGGGCAGGCGAGTGTCGGGCACCTGGTGTAGGCCGTGGTCTGGCCAAGCGCCGACAGCCATCAGCATCTCCAGCTGGAGCTGGGGGAAAGGCTGCCACATCCCCTTATCGCACGCCAGCGCCCTGGGTGGTGGCAGATTTCCTCCCCCCCCCCAGCGCCCAGCCTGCCCCCAATCTCAAGCTTTTGGAGTTTTATGGCTTCGTTTTGTATGGAGGGGAAAGACACCCCATCGCCCCGCGGCAGCGAGCCTCCCTCCGGCATCTCCAGGGGTGGTCCAGGGTATCTCCGGTGGATTTAGGTTTTCCTAAATTTCTAGGAGGTGGATGGAGCCAGCTCTGACTCGGGCACCCACATCTCTGTGAGGAGTTTCTAATCCCAAGAGGTCACATCCATGCGGACAGAGCAGCGCTAGGCACAATGCTCGGGCTTCAGCAGGTGCTCTACAAGGACCTCAAAGGAGGGTTGTAGCCTCTTCTCCCAAGGAACAGGCGACGGGACAAGAGGGAACAGCCTCAGGTTGCCCCAGGGGAGGTTTAGGATGGATATCAGGAAAACATTTCTTCACCCAAAAGGGTTGCCAAGCCTTGGAAGAGGCTGCCCAAGGGGGTGGTGGAGCCACCATCCCTGGAGGTATTTAAAAGCCAGGCAGATGTGGTGCTGAGGGACGTGGGTTAGTGGTGGTTTGAGCAGTGTCAATGGTTGGACTCTGATCTTAAAGGTCCCTTCCAACCTGGATGGTTCTATGATTCTACTCTGGCTATTAAGATGACACGAATTGGTTTAAGGGGGGCGTTGCACAGTCGTGTGTCACTGCTGCTTGCTCTGGAGCTCCTCAGGGCTTTGCAAGGCCTGATGACAGCGAGGTGGTGAGATGGTGGTATCTCCCAAGGGACGGATACCAGCTGGCCACAGCTCCTGTGGCAGATGGAGCAGCACCTGAGGTCCGTGTTTGGTATGAATTGTCATAACCAGGGTTCTCCAGAGTGACAACCACAAAGCCAAGTGAGCAACATCTGTGGGACCTGAATTCAGAGGGAAAGGTGAAACAAGGAATGGCACCTTCACGCCGTCATGGGCTGGGAAGGTGAAGGGAGAACTGGTGTGACGAAAGCCAGGGCTGTGGCTGGGAAAAGGACCCGTTTCTACCCCCTTTATGTCTTCCCTTGGCCTGCTGAGGTTCCTCCTGTGCTTTCAGGGCTTCCAAAGACTCGGCTGAGCTGCTCGAACCCACCTCCTTTGGTCTTGAACAGGTTGATTAAAAAGCCAGCGCTAGAAACGCGCTAATCCTAGGAGGGGCCGGGAAGCAGAAATCTTGTATTTTGGCTGTCAGCGAGCTCCAGAAACGCTGGTAAACACTCATTTTTGCTTCATTTGGATGCAGGGACGGGCCTGTGGGAGACTTTGGGGAAGCAGAGCTTGTTTGCATGCATGTTTAAGCGCGCGGTACACATGTCAGCGTAGAGTTTGGTTCACTTCACTTGCATCCCGCGTAGGCAGCCATGCAAGGAAATTACTTCTGCATCGGTTGGGTTCCTCCATCACAATAAAGGACCCGGCAGCTGGTGAGCTCCTGCCGCTCCTCGCCTGCCTCCCCTCGGACCGACCGCAGTCTCTTCTCCGCTGGAACTTATTTCGATGATTCTATGATGATTCTATGGTTCTCCACCCACCCATCTCCCCTCGTTTGCCGTGTCCTGCTCCCCAGCTTTCCCGTGGCTCCTGGGAGAGAAGGGAACGTGTGTGTGTGTGTGTGTGATGGAAATGCTGCTGGGTTTTGAGAATGAGGAGGGCTCCATCCTGCTTCCCACAACATCTGTGTCAGACCTAGGAGTCCTGGTGGACAACAGGATGACCATGAGCCAGAAATTGTGCCCCTGTGGCCAAGAAGGCCGATGGCATCCTGGGGGGCATCAGGAAGAGCGTGGCCAGCAGGTGGAGGGAGGTCATCCTGCCCCTCTGCTCTACCCTGGGGAGGTCCCATCCTGGCTCCCCAGTTCCAGAAGGACGGGGAACTGCTGGAGAGGGGACAGCAAAGGATGACAAAGATGATGAGGGGCCCGGAGCATCTCTCCTATGAGGAGAGGCTGAGGGACTTGGATCTTTTTAGTCTGGAGAAGACTGAAGTGGGATCTGATCAATGCCATAAATACTTCAAGGGTGGGTGTCAGGAGGATGGGGCTGGTCTTTTCTCAGTGGTGCCCAGGGACAGGACAAGAGGAAATGGGCACAAACTTGAGTATAAGAAGTTCCACCTAAAGCTGAGGAGGAACTTCTCTTCTGTGAGGGTGGCAGAGTCTTGGCAGAGGCTGCCCAGGGAGGTGGTGGAGTCTCCTTCTCTGGACACATTCAAACCCCACCTGGACACGTTCCTGTGGGACCTGCTCTGGGTGAACCTGCTTTGGCAGGGGGTTGGAGGAGATATTCTGCAGAGGTCCCTTCCAACCCCATGGGATTCTGTGAATAACTCAGGTGCCCACCTTCCACGTGGCAGCATGCATTGGGAAGGCTCTGGAAAGCTCTTTGCAGCCAGATTTGTGGCTCCCTTGGGGCTTTGCAAGGATCCGTGAGGCTTTGGAGTCTCTTCCACCAACTCGTGCCCCAAGGGTAGAGGGTTGGGTGTAGGCAGCTCGGCGGGGAGGAGAGAAAACCACCCAGCCATTCTCAGCGGGAGGAGAGGCAGCGGCGTGAGCTCGGTGCCTTGGAGGGTTCCCCAGATGAGGGTATTTGAGGGTATTGTTGTGAATTCCCCGATGGTGGTGATGGTGGGGGAGGGAGAAACTTTGATCAGAGCTTGCACCTCATTAGACATCAGAGAATTGAGCCGTGAGACACCGATCCATAGGCAGCCAGGCTTCATTAGCTCCGCTGCTCCTGGGACTGCTTGTTTAAGGAACATGGGAGATGCTACCAAATTGACTTTTGTTTTTAATTATTTTGATGAGGACTTGATTTCCCCCTTCCCTCCCCCCGCCGTGTATTTTTGCTCGGAGGGCTCTTAGCGAGATCTCCATGGCAGGCTTTGGGTGGCCCAAACCTGCCTGTTTTGCTTCCTCAAAGCAAGCCAAAAGTTTTCTTTTTAGTTGAATATTAACGGGAGAATCCATCTGCTGTGCCCAAGGGATCATATTTTGGATTGTGTATGTGTCCCCCCCCCTCCGTGGACCAGGTTCCCAGCTCTTGATCCCCCGCCGCGTGTCCGTGTTCCTCCCCAAGCTGCATTGAATCCCAACCTGATGGTTTCTATTCAGCCCCCCCCCAAAAAAGCCCCAATTAAAACCCTGTGGTTCAGGAACGCCAGGCAGCAGAAACCTCAAAAAGACACCGTTTTGATCCTTCCCAACCCAAATATTTCCCAAACTGGCTGGAAACAAATAGATGGGGAAGGCGGAGCGACTTGTCGCGTGGTTTGGGGGCAAAGGAGCAGATTGGGGAGCAGAGGCTGGAACCTGGGGCTGGTTTTTGTCTTGAAGGCGTTACATGCGCTGAGCTGCCGGCTTTCCGTGCTCAGCTCAGCCTCTTCCCCTGGCTTGGGAGGAGCATCCCTTCCCGCAGAGGCATCCGGACGCTGAATTCCCCTTCAAACTCCTCACTCGATTAGAGGAGCGGAGGGAGATGAGTGGGGGCTCTGAAAAGCCCAATTTTTTTTGGCGCCCTTCTCCTTCTCAGCTGCGCTCGGGGAAGAGAAAGCGGCCGAAGACAGAAGCCCCCACGTGCTACAGACAGACCCCCCCGCAGCCGAGGGGAAGGAATTACTGGCTGGCTCCAGTCGAGATCACAGCTCGGCGAGAAAAATAGAAGCAGACGAGGTAGTCCTGCTCCTGCCTCCAACCTGCTCGATGTAGAAATGGAGAAGGAAAAGCCGAGCGCGGAGCAGATGAGAGAGAGACATTTGCCTCCTTGTGTGCAGGCTGACAAGAACCAGGGCTGGATGAATTCATCACAGGTTCTCTGTTGAGTGGAGCTGGGGAGAGGTGGAGAAAGGGAGAGGGGGGGGTGGTGGTGGGACTAGAAAGCCATCCAAGCTGATTAGTGAGAGGTCTCTCAAAGAGACAGGCTGGCTGGATTTAATTCCCTAGTCAGCATTCCCAGTAACATTGATCTCCTCCTAAAGTAGGAGGGAGGTGGGGCCGGGGGGGGGGGGGAGTGGAGAGAAGAGGGATGGTGGGGAGAGGAGAGGAAAAAAATAGGTTGGGAGGTGGTGAGAGAATGAAGGCAGAGGGAGAGAAATGAGGAGTGGAAGAAGAGAAGAGGAAAAATTGAGAGGGAAGGGGCAGGAATGGAGGGGGAGAGGGGTTGGGATGGAGAGAGGGCAGGGATGGAGAGAAATCAGGGATGCAGAGGGAAAGGGGACAGGGATGCAGAGGGGGAGAGGGGTTGGGATAGAGAAGGGCTCAAGGATGCAGAGGGAAAGGGCAGGGATGCAGAGGGGAGAGGGCAGGGATGAAGAGAAATCAGGGATGCAGAGGGAGAGGGGTCAAGATAGAGAAAGGGTCAGGGATGCAGAGGGAAAGGACAGGGATGGAGAGGGGTCGGGATGGAGAGGAGTCAGGGATGCAGAGGGAGAGGGCAGGGATGGAGAAAAATCAGGGATGCAGAGGGAGAGGGATCAGGATAGAGAAGGGGTCAGGGATGCAGGGGGAAAGGGCAGGGATGGAGAGGGGTCAGGGATGCAGAGGGAAAGGGGTCAGGATGGAGTAGGGTCAGGGATGCAGAGGGAAAGGGGTCGGGATGAAGAGAAATCAGGGATGCAGATGGGAGAGTGTTTGGGATGGAGAGGGGGTCAGGGATGCAGAACCAGCCTTGGTTACATTCCAGCTGTGCCATCCAGAGCTGCCAGATGTTCTGGAGGCATTACTGGTGAATAACGGAGGGCATGCCAGCTTGGTTGTCCTCTGCTAGGTCCTTTTTGCCCGTGGTAGGGATGGAGAAACCTTCCATCACGCTGCCTCTCTGGCCGAGGAAAGACACGGGATGCAGGAGCGGTGGGACGTGGTCCTGACCCATCTGGGTGGGGAAGGAGAACGGTCCCACGGAGCAAACAGAGGGAGGTTTCTCATCCGATACCTCCTGCAACACCAGGGCCGGGGATGGGAGAGATTAAGTCTTTGCAAGACAAGATCTCCCACTTGCAACAAGCGCGAGGCTTTAATTTCTAGCCCCAGCTGGTTGTGAGATATTGGGCATTAAAAGCACATTATTCTGATTACTGTCTTACTTCTTTTCTCACTTTCATCCCTCACTCGGATTTCAGCTTGATTTTTTTTTAGTGTGTACTCCCTCAAGATCCACCAGTGCCAGAAGTCAGTGCTGTATACCATCCGAAAGCTCAGCCTTCCAAGCTTTCAGATGGTATAATTAAAGCATTAATCTCTTACTCCAGCAGTCTGTAAGACAGCAGCTGCTAAAATAACATGGAAGGAGACCGCTACATAAATAAAAAAAAATAAAAAAAAGTGCTTCTGAGATAACTCCGACAACTTTTGGGGCCAGAAAACATCCTCTTGTGCTGGGGGCAGAGAAGAGTTCTGGCCTCTGAAACTGGAGGCTGCTGTTGAGTCTCCAACCTGCTCCTCCCTAAATAGTTGGAACCCACCACGGGGCACAATGTAGTCGAATTTCATCGAATCATAGAACCATTTTGGGTGGAAAAGACCCTTGGGATCCTTGAGTCCAACCGTGTACCCCACTCTACAAAGTCCTCCCCTACACCATATCCCCCAGACGTTTCTGAAAGCTGTGGTGAATTTGGGGTTGGGCTGGTGGCATCTCGTGGCCAAACCTGCTTCCTTGTAATAGAAATTTCTTTGGGAACCGTGGTCTCCAGCTCGGGCGTTGTGGGGAGTAGATGACAGTGCCATGGGAGTTGAGGATCCGTAGCAGTGCTCTTGGATGATGTCTCAAAAATTTTTTGGTTTTTTGTTTTTCTTGGCGTGAGAACGCTGATTATTTTAATTTTTTATCAGTCTTGTGGCAGCTTTCTGTTGGTTTCTCCCAGTTTCTTTTTTTTTTTTTAAAAAAAAAAGATGCCGTTTGCGAGTAGCTGGGCTTAATCTCTGGGAAAGAAGATGAACTTGAGGTGCAATATTGAGCTGTAGGAGACAGAGGGCTCCGATGCCTTGCGTGGATGCTCTGCAATAAAGGGAGGGCTCCCTGCTGTTTGGCTGCGGCAGGACTAAAGAGTAGGTACCGGAGCGTGACTTCATCGAGATTACTGCTCACCTGGGAGGCTGGAGATGTTTGCCACGTGACAGAAGGGTGACAGTGAGTGTTTAGCCTTGATTAAACGCCGAATGTTGGCTTCCAGAAGTTCCCCGCCCCCCCCACCCCCCCCCTCAAGAGCCCCTCAGGGAGCTCTTCTCTTCCCGTTCCTTCGGCATCCAGCCGCAGGGGGGTTAAAACATCTGCCAGGACCAAGGGGAGGTTTGGGATCTTGACTCACCCTTTTGAGGGTTTGGTTTGGGGCTGGGGGTGAATATGGAAAGTAGAAGAACCTGGTGAAAAATGATGCCCTGGAGGTTGTGGAGGTGCCCTGCTCGCTGGTGGGCTGGGACACCACCATGCCCCACGTCTCTCCGTAGCAGCCCTTGGAGAGGAGGAAAGCCCTCATTCATCTCAAAACCCAAGCTGTGAGCTCTGGTGGTGGGACACCAGACTCCTCCTTGAGATGCTGTGGCCTCTGAACACCAGCAAGGGCTTCTCTTCATCAAGTCGTCAGCTGCCAATGAGTTTTCATAGCTTGATTAACGCTCTTTGGACCCGTTTCCATTGGCCGCTGCGGAGGAGCAGGGGGAAGATGGATGTCTTCCATTACTTGATGTAATGACTCTGAGGCAGCCTAATGAAACCTTTACAACCAAAGTTTACTTGAGAGCCCACAAACAGCGATCAATAGCCGGGGCTCCGGGGCATAAATTAGTGGGGGCCATGCTGGGGGAGACCGGCAGGGATAGGGGATGGAGTCAGGAGCGTTGGAGCAGGGAAAGGATGGAGGAGGAGGGATGTCTCGGGCCTGAGATGGGGTAGGGGAGGTGGGAGGTGGTGGCTTTTGTTGCTCCCACAAGTCGTGCCGCCTTTGTTCAGCTCTCCAGTGCGACATCTGTGGCTTCTCCGTTCCCTCTGGGGGGGGAAATCAGTGCATCTCCAGGCTTTAAATTGCCTTCAGAGCCCTCTTGGTGCCTCCCTTGGGTTCAGTGCCCTCGAGGAAAGAAGGAAGGAGTGCAAAATCCTTGGGAATAGGTAAGAATTTCTCCCAGAAGAATCAGGGTGGGTCTACACAGGGGGAAAAAAAAAAGAAAAAAGGCAAATTAAACCTCTTAGCCACATCCAGGAGCCACTTTAAGCTCCATGCTGCCCATCCAACCCAGGGGAACAGTGGTCAAAAGCAAGTGCTGACCCAGGGGGCTCTTATGGGCCACTGAATCAGCCTTCTCTGTGTGCTGGCAGTGAAAAATTAGTGCATCAGGACCTGTTTCAATTGACCCGCCTGTTGGTAGATAGACAACAACCCCGGGAAAGTAATCTTAGGAGTCCATTTAGGGCCATCTCCGCATGGCCTGGATGCAACGTGATGCTGGAAAATTGCTTTATGGAGCTGGGCTTCATTATGCTGGAGCAGGAAAGGATATTCCCAGCTGAGGAGGGGTTAGTCTGCAATTTTCAGCCGAGCAAACAGGTCGGGCAGGGTGTCGGAGCAATGGTGTCAGGGTCAAGCAGATCTCCTGGCTTATGCTTGTTGAAGGCAACTCCTTCAGGCTCCATCTCCAGCCCTGAAGATGAGCTCAGGCAGGTTGTTCAGCCTGGAGAAGGCTTCGAGGAGACCTTAGAGCCTCTTCCAGTTCCTCAAGGAGCTCCAGGAAAGCTGGGGAGGGACTCTTGATGAGGGAGGGGAGCCATAGGAGGAGGGGGAAGGGTTGGACACTGAAAGAGGGGAGATGGAGATGAGATGTGGAGAAGAACTTGTTTGGTGTGAAGGTGGTGAGAGCCTGGCCCAGGTTGCCCAGAGAAGCTGTGGCTGCCCCATCCCTGGAGGGGTTGAA
>JAOQGH010000010.1:2344054-2354455 GCA_025769975.1 Gallinago jamesoni
TCCCTGGAGGGGTTCAAGGCCAGGCTGGATGGGGCTTGGAGCAACCTGGTGTGGTGGGAGGTGTCCCTGCCCATGGCGGGGGGGTTGGAACTCAATGATCTTTAAGGTCCCTTCCAACTCAAATTATTCTATGATTCTTTTTTGCTTTATTCTTGCCCAAAATCAACTGGAAACGGGCAGGAGGAGAAGGCAAAGAGGGGAGGAGGTTTAACTGAGAGTTTGCCCCGATTTATCGTGGTTGAGTTTGAATTTCAGGCAAGGCAGGGGTGGGAGATGGTGATGTTGTGGTAGCAGAAACACCGGGAGCAGCTTCAATGCCAAATTTTGGGGGTTGATGGGAGGGTTGGCCGGGTGGAATTGCTCTTCCCAAGATCTATCGAGGATCGGCTGCAGCCGTGCAATAAATTTAGGGCCAGAAGGGACTTTTAGATCACATAAACAAGCCCCAGGAAGTCATTAGATGGCTCTTCCCCCAGCTTTGGATTTTGTGTTTGTGGACCATAAATCTTCCAAAAAAGGTGTTCAGGCTTGATTTAAGGATCTCGGGAGATGCTGAATTCGGGACCGCTGTTGGTAGTGGATTTTAAAGGTTAATCACCCTCCCTGCTAAACATTTGTGCAGTATTTAATTTGTCTGTCTTTAACTTCTGGTTGTTGGTTATTGCTGTGTCTTTCCCCTGCTTGGGAGGAATCACCTGGCATTTTCTTCACCTTCTACTTCTCTCCCTCCCAAACTAAAGAGTTTCTCAAAGTTTCTCAAAAACCAGCTCAGCTGGTTTTTATCACCCAATCCATCCTCATAGCTTTTTCCTCTCCGATTTTCTCCAACTTTTCTTATTTTTTAAGTATGAATAATACTAGAAAAAAAATATAAAAAATAATTAGAAGGGCTCTGCGAAATGGAGGGGAGGTTTTAAAAGCCGGCAGGATCCAGGGGATGGGAAGAGGGTGAAGGTCTGTGTCGTGCTCCTTCCACCACAGAAATAGCTCTGCAAAGCCTGGGGGGAGCCTGGCTAACGCTGGGCTTTGGCCAGAAACAGGGGGATAAAAAGCTTTGTGTTTTATTTTAAAAGCTATAATAGATTTTAAATTGCATCTCCTTTAATGAATGAGTCACCCAATTACCCGGGCCTGAACACCTGTGCCCGAGATTTGAAGTCTCCAGAGAGGCTTTCACTTTGAACAATATTTATTATGACGAGTGTTATCGCATTAGATGATGGAATGGGCGAGGGAGGGGGGCCCTGGGCAGCGGTGGGTTTTCTTCCCCGCAGATGCTCCATCGCCATGGTGGGGCCACCAGCGTGTGTGGCATCAATTTCATGGAGTCATGGAATGGTTTAGGTTGGAAGGGACCTTAAAGACCATCTCGTTCCACCCCCCTGCCCTGGGCAGGGATATGAGATCAGAACTGTGGGGGGGTTCTCTGCTGGTAGATCTTGGAGACACCGATGTCGGTGTCAACCCATGGGTTTCCTCAGGTCTCCTCCCAAAAGCCTGGCAAAGAGGTGGATCCATAGAATCATGGAATGGTTGGAGTTGGAAGGGACCTTGAAGATTTCCCAAGTGTCCACCCCATGGTGGTGTCCCCACCTTCTCCGTCCTGCTAACCCCTCACTCTTGAAGGAGGACAGGAGGATACTTTGCCCAAAACTCTGTGTGTGGTGGGTGAGCTCCTTCCCCTGGACCACCCATATGGGGAGAACTTGCCCCAAGCTGCTACCTGGAGACATCAAGGGCTCTTTTTTTGGGGGGAAGTAACTGAAAGAGCAGCTTCCACAATGCTAGGTCTGGTTTGATGCCTGCCAAGTTGCACCGCCGCCAGGGAAAGGAGCTGAAGAACCCCATTTCTGCATAAAACACAGTGAAAACATGGGCTTGTCTGCTCAGGCGTTGAAGCTGCAGCTCTCTCAGTGCCCAAAAAACCTGTGGAGTTTATCAATAACCACAAACCACCCGAGCCTGACACGGTTCCTCGTGCTTTGGGCCGAGCTGCTGCTCAGAGGAATTGGGTTTTTGCCCTCCCTGGGATGAATTAATTGCCTCCCAGGTGGTAGGAGCTGGTGGGCCACCTTCCTCCTGGGATAGAAGGCCAGCAGGAGGATGGTTTGGGCAACCAAAGAGCTCTTGGAGAGGAATGGGTGCTGTCTGGGAGGAGAAATACCTTTATTTTTGGTGGCACGGATCTCTGGGTGTGTGGCTGGAGGGGGGGAGGGTTTAGGGTGAAGCGAGAAACGATGGAGGAGGTGGATGGAAATAAGAGGTAAAAGCTAGATGAAATAAGAGGGAAATGTTCTTTCTCCCCATCCCCTCCTTGTTTTGAGGCTGTGCTTTACCCTGGAGCATCTTTGAGGAGCTCCCCTCCATGTCCCCCCCAGCCTTTGGTGGGAGAAACACCAGTAAAACCAGTGCTCAGGGGAGGAAATGGATGTGCACGTGCCATTTGTGCGTGTTCTCTGCCCACTTGCTGTGCAAATTAACAATCCCCCCCCCCTAAAATAGCAGGGAGGGGGCTACGATGTGCTGTGCCACCCTCCCCTTGGTGATTCCCACCCCCCCAACCTTGGGCAGCAGAAGAAGGCAAAGACCAGTCCCAGCTGGAAATATTGGGCCATTCCTTGCTTAGATGTAAAACTTGTGGAAGTTTTTTTGGGGGGCAAAGATGTGTTTTGGGGTCTTTTTTGCCCCCCCTTCCCCCTTGGCAACCAGTGGATGATTTGAGAAGGGAATTTAAGGTCGCATCTTGCCTCGCTGATTTTCCATCCCTGGAAAATTGGGGTCGGGGCCGGGGGGGGGAGGTTCTGAAATGGGGTGGGCTGGGGGGTGGACGAGCCATTTCGGTGCATCCACCTGAGACAAGAGGTATAATTATCCCCATTCCCATCCTCTCCGGGCTCTGCCAACGCTTCTGCAGGCCAGAGGGCTCCACTTGATGTATTTATGCACCTTCCCCCTCTCTGTGTTTAAACAGCACCTTGGAAAACGCAGTAAAAGAAGCCACAACTCTTCTCGGTGTCCTCTAGGGGTTTTAATTTATTTTTATTGTGTTGGATGCTTGCTTCATTGTAGGGTTTGGTTCTTTTTTTTTTATTATTTTTTTAAGGGTTTTTTATTATTTTTTTTTTTTCCAATGCTGGAAGTTGGCTTTACTGCAGAGCAGAGGTGGTGCAAAGGAATAGAGGCCACCGAATTGCGGTGTTAATAGAGATGGATAAGTCAAGTCAGCATGGAGGGAGTTGTCAATAAGCTCTAGGATTATTTTAGCTCCGTGGTTAAGAGCAAAATCCATATAATTTTTTCCCCCCACCACGGTTTGATGGGTTTGGGTCCCTGTTTTCTCTGGGGCACAGCCTGAATCCCCTCCTCAGTTCGTTTGCATGGTTGGGCACTTCTGCATCCTTGTGTAGGGATGCCCGTGTGGGCTGAGGATGCTCGGTGCTTGAGGATGGTATTCTCCTTGTCCCCCCTCCCCCCCAGCAAAAAAACCACCCCGCCCCCCCAAAATTGCTGTGGAATTTATGACATTTTCCACCTCAGGATTGGACCGTGCAATTTTTGGGCTGTGGGGAAGGTTTCTCTGCATCTCCTTAGGCTGTGTTGTTATGCTTATAGAAAAAAAAAAAAAAAAGTTAGAAATTGGGAGTGGGTTTTTTTTTCCCCTCCCCCAGTAACTAAACTGGCCAGAAATGGTTGAATTCTCTGCACCTTGCGTGAAGGAGCATCCTTCTTCTTCTTTCAGGCAGGGCCAGGCTGACTTGGAGCCCCCTCCTTGGACACGCTGGACCTGCTGCATCTCCTGGAGGAGAAGACATCTCCAAGGTACCGTAGACTGGGTGTTTTATTATTTATTTATTATTTTTTTGCCTGATGAGAAGCTGATGTGTGTCTTGAAAGGCGTAAATCCATTTTTGAAGCATTGAAGGTGGTTTCTTCTGCGTCTGTGAGGCGCCAAGTTGCCCGAACGGCGAGTTTTTGGGGAGGGTGGTTGGTTTGATCCGAGCGGCGGTAGATAAACCCCCCCTTTAATCCACAACTGGAAGCTTTTTGAAAGGGATTTTGCAGGCCTGGAGATGTTTCGAGCTTAGGAGGCTTTTGACCTGTCTCATTTATGCTCGCCTTCTCGCCAAGGGAGAAGCTGGGAAATGTGAATTAGGTGAAATACGGTGTGAAATCTTTTGAGATCCCTTAAATTGTGTGCATATACACAGAGGCGCTTCCATTCTCCTTAAAACTCCATCTCTCTGGATCCATGGCTGGTTCCATCAGGCTACAGCAGAATAATGTGGTATATTCTGGGTGGGAAAGGGCGAAGGATGTGGATTTACAGTCCCCATCTCCCTTCCCTGTTGCCACCCTGCCCCTCTTTCCCCTTTCCTCTCCCTGTTCCACCAGGATCCAAAAGCAAATTCCTCCTTCAAATCCCAACTCGGACG
Organism: Gallinago jamesoni; assembly: GCA_025769975.1. Lineage (NCBI taxonomy): Eukaryota > Metazoa > Chordata > Aves > Charadriiformes > Scolopacidae > Gallinago > Gallinago jamesoni. The sequence continues at coordinate 2,348,488 of JAOQGH010000010.1, forward strand.
TGGGGATGGTGGGAATGACTTCCAGGTGTGTGTTTGAGCCTGTGTGTTTGGGGGGGGGTTGAACAATTTATTTATTTTTATCCTATTTTGCAAATCTGAGAACCGTGCCAGAAAATATCCACCAGGCTGCAAATTTAAGATTTCTTCCTAAATACAAGTTTCCAGAATCTACTTGGTGTTCATACCTGTGTCATGGGCTTTTCCTGCTACTTTTCCCAGTGGATGATCTGGGGAACCTGTTGGTTGATGCTGGGGATCTCTCGTGTGCTCCACAGCCTTTTTTTCTACATGGCCTTTGGTCTTGAAGACATAAGAAAGCCAGGGGGTGGGGGTGGAGGCGTGGGGGTTCGTGTGGGCTGTGTGTCATCTTTCCAAGGGAAGAAACCCCACCCAGGGACGTGAAAGGTGAAGCTGGTAAAGGGGGTGACCTTCTAGTTGCTGGTTCTCCCAGTCCCATCCCATCTCTGGTCCAGCGCCGGCATCCCCTGGAGCTGCTGCAGCGGTGGGATCGGAGGGCAGAGAGCATCTTTCTTCCTCCTGTGGCATCAGAGCTGTCTGACAGCCCCTTCCCCAGGCTCCTGCAGCTGGAAGGGTAGGGAAAAGAGGAAGGAACCGGCCAGGAAAGGCAAAAAGAGGGAAAGGAATGGAGGGAATAAGCGCCGCAGGCTTTAATGCTCCCAGGCTTTTCCCATCGCTCAGTGACGCTCTGTGTTTGCCGCCTAATTTCATCCCAAACATCCTAAATGGAAAATAAAATGCTGTTTAATAAACAGCAGTCGGCATTTCATTTCCCTGAATGTTCTGCTAGCAACTGCTAATTATTCCAGTGATTTTTTTTTTTTTTTTTTTTATTTTTTCTTTCCCCACCCCCACCGTAATTTATTCGGGAACCGACTATTCACAGATTCCTCCATTGACTTCTGTCTCTCCGAAACACGTCTATATATTTGGGTGTCCTATTGAAAATTCAATAGGAGCCAATTCCAGTTGCTCTCGCCTCCCCTCCCCACACCCCCCCTAACACCCTCTCCCCCCCACCCGGTGCCCCCCCTCTCCAATTTCCCGATGCTACAGCTGCAGGATGGAGAAGAAAGGATGCAGCGTCTCGCGCGGACGTAAACAGCCACGTCCAACTGAAATGGGGAGAGAAAAATTACTTCCTTGTACTACCACGCTCATGACAAGAGCTGGCTCTTTCTTTTTCTTGTTTTTTTTTCTTTTTTCTTTCTTTTTTTTATTTTTTTTTCTCCTTCCCTTCTTTTTCTACCACGTTGTTCAATTTTCTGGCTCTGCCGGGCAGGTTACAGAACTAATCTGGAACGTGCTTTGAGCCTGCTCTACAAGCCCACAAGCCTTTAGAGATTGGGGAGGGGAGAAGGAGAAAGGAGCAACTCGATTAATTTGGGGTGCCAGGATGTGCAGGAGAAGCTAAAACTGCAAATATGGATTATGGGTTATGGAGAAAAATTAATCTTTTTTTTTTTTTCTTTTTTTTTTACCTGGGTTTGGGTTTTGGCAGTGGGAGAGTGGGGAGACATGGATCAGGTGGGAAGAAATCCCTAGTTGTGAATGAGATGGGAAGAAATCCCTAGATGCTCTGCAGGGTCTCAAAGGGCCCTGCTGTCACGGAAAGTGTTTTGTAAAGTGCACATTTATTTTTTTCCACCTCTGTCTTCGTCTGCAGTACGAAGGCACCAGTGTTTGAGGGGCTGGCCGGTAATTAGAGGCTGGGTTTGGAGGTGTCTCATCAGCTCTTGGAAGCAAAATAGGTGCTGGGAGTGTTTGAGCACCACAGCAGAGGCATCACCCCTGCTTTGCCCAGGGTAGCCCTTCCAGAAACAAGAATATTGACTGATAAATGGCACCTGGTGGCTTTCCTGGTGTCCCCAAGGGACCACCCGGCTCATCACGGTGGCTGTAGGAAGCCACGCTGGTGTGGTGGGTATCTGATGAAGCTTTGGCCATCTTGCTGTCAACCCTACCTGGAGAAGACCTCCAGAAATGATTATCCCTTTGTTGGTTTTGAAAAGATGGTTGGAAATATTTAAAAAAAAAAAAAAAGTAAAAAGAGCTCTGAGAGCAGGTGTTTGAAAACCAGCCTGTCTTGCAGCATCTTCCAGGCAGCTGGCTGAGTCTTTGTCTTCCCTCTGCAAGCCCCGGAGAGGGTGGTAGAGAGCTTGAAGAAGGGGAAAAAAAAATAAAAAATGAGAAGAAAGGTAGGGATGTGCCAGGGTTTGTGTCACCCTCAAGCCCAGAGGCACTCGGGAGGCAGAAAAAACATCTTCTATCTCCTCCAGCCATCTGTTTGCAGAGTCTTTGCCCATGCCACCGTGCCTCTTCCCCGGGTGGACTTGTTGCCTCCTTGTAATCCGTAGGTAAATAGACATCTAATCAAGGGGGAGGCGGGGAGCAGAGGTGGTGAGCCGCGATAAGAGTCCGGTTGGGATGGGGCTAACACCAGCACGTGCTGGAAAACGTCCCTGGAAAACCTTCGGAGGAAGGAGGAACGGGGTTTGTTTGGGGAGAAGAGGGGTTAAATTAAGGAGACAGCGGGACCAAGGAAACTGTGGCTGGCGAGGACATCTCCAGAGGCTTTTAGCACCTTGGCTGGTTGAATCCGGTGGTTTCACTTGGGACTTGGGAAAAATTAGGAAGCATTTCTTCACGGAGAGGGTTGTCGGGCATTGGGATGGGCTGCCCAGGGAAGGGGTTGAGGCACCATCCCTGGAGGTGTTCAGAAGACGGGTTGACGTAGTCCTTAGGAATATGGGTTAGTGATTTTTGTCAGGGTGAGGTTGATGGTTGGACGAGATGATCTTGAAGGTCCCTTCCAACCTGGATAATTCTATGATTCTATGAAAATTGTGTTCTCCAGGGATGCTGGTCCTTCTGAGTTTGAGGAATTTGGGGTGGGTCTGGGCAGGCGTTCTCCCTGGCTGAGCCAACCCCTTCTCCAGCCACCCTTTCCTCGATTCCACGAGGACCATCTTGTCCCTCGGTTCAATTTTAATGGGGGGCAAGGCGTGCTGAGCGCCGGAGCCGCTGGTTGCTGGGCTTTTTATCTCTGGGGGGTTCCTTGTAACGCTCTGGGCTGCTTGGGAAGAGCCTGCTGGCTGAGCGCCGAGGCTGGCACCCCTTAGTTATCACCATCCGGAGCTAAAAAACATGCCCCAAATTTTTTTGGGGAGGTGTTGGGAGCCCCGGGGGTGGTGGCGACCCGGCATGGCCGTGTTTGATGTACCCGGGGCTAAGCTTTCTCTAAACAGAAGGGGGGGATCTTGCTGAGCTCAGCGCTTCCAGGAGCAATAACCACCGAAGGAGATGAGATTAAGGAGGAAAAAAAAAAAAAACTCACAAGGCTCAAACGTGCTAGGGAAGGGCTGGGGAAGTGCCAGGGGCGCTGCAGTCGATGACCTCCCTGGGAATCGAGGACAAATAAAATCCATGCCTTCCTCCCAGGCGCCTCCTGACGATGCCGGAGCCTCCCCCCCGGTCCCCCGTCCCTGGTGTGACCATAGATGTTGCTTTCAGGGTTATTTTTGCCGCTGGAGCACAACAAATCCTCTGTGTGGGGGGGCTGAGACGTGGATCCGTGTTGCTGCATTCAGAAAAAAAACAAACAAACGAAAAAACCCCAAAACCCAACCTCTCGAACCTCAAGGATCGCAGCTTCGCTTGGTGGTGGCTTTGAGATGCTTTATTCTGGCTGGAAGACCCCTGAGAGGACAAACTCTCCACGCTGGGGCTCTCGTCTCCAAAAAACTCTCTGCCGACCAGGCTGCTGGCGATGACCATTTTCTTCTTCCCACCCCCCCAAGCCCAAAACTGAGCCCCCAGATTTGCCCCGATGCCATTGGGGTGGGATGAAAATGGGGTGCGGGGAATGAGCAGTCCCAGTCGGGCTTGGTCCCGTGGGAGAGTCCTTCAACCATGAATGAAAGACCCCGTTGCCCTCCACAACTCCCTGAAAAGGAGGGTGTAGAGAGGTGGGGGTTGACCTCTTCTCCCAAGGGAATGATGATGGGACCAGAGGAAATGGTCTGAAGTTGGAGCAGGGGAGGTTTAGATTAGATCTTGGGAAGAATGGCTTTCCTGAGAGGGTGGTCAGGCACTGGAACAGCCTGCCCAGGGAGGTGGTGGAGTCACCATCCCTGGAGGGATCTAAGAAACGTGTAGAGGTGGCACTTCAGGGCGTGCTCTAGTGCCCGAGGTGGTTGGTTTGGGTTGTTTTTTGGTTTTGGTGGGGTTTTTTTTGGGTTTTTTTGTGGTTTTATGTGTGTATGGTTGGACTGGATGATCTCAAAGGTCCCTTCCAACCATGAAGATCCTGTGAACTTGCCATGGAGATGTTTGAAAATGCAAAATGTGGGCTGTGGGGGGGAGTGTGTGTTAATCCAGAATAGGGTGGAAGTGATGGATGGATAGGGTTGGGTGGTTTTTTTGCCACCTGGAAGGGTTGGGGGTGGTGATGGGTGGTCCCCGGGGCGTCACGGCAGCGTGGGGATGTCCTTCACGGATCCTGGGCATCCCGAGAGCGGTCGCTGCCTGGGCTCCCTACCCCTAGCTCCGTGCAGGATGACTTGGCAGTGATATATTTCCTACAATTACCATCTCTCTTCCCAGAGGAGGGGAAGAAAAAAAAAAAAAAGAAGAAAAAAAAAGATGAATAATATGTTTTGAAGGTGTCATGGAGTGAAAGCAAGAGAGGAGCTTGAGCCTGAACTTATGAATAACTTATAGGCTTCCTCCCTTCGTGCAGTCACTCCATTTGGGGCTTATCTTTCTCGCCCGTAGGAGGTGTAATTAAAGGAGCAAAGCCCGGGCATCCAGGCACACGTCTGTCTGGCTCCGTGTGTCCTGCCCGCACGCAAGGGCACGGCGGTGCCGGAGCGCCTGCGGATGCAGATGAAGGGGGTGGGCGGGGGGGTGCCTGGAGTTCAGCTTTTTATCCAGAAATGGCATGAAGAAAGAGGATATTTCGCACAAAACTCCCCCCCCCTGCCATTTTGAGAAGGGTTCCCTCAACGCTCCCCTTGCGCTGGGGAAACTGGGAGCAGAAGCAGCCCGGGATGGGGAAGGGATGCAGGCAAACCCCGCAGCATGATTTAAAATTTTGGGGGCTTTTTTTTTGATTCCCTTCTCGACACGGCTGGAAATCCCCTCCCTGACCCCATGTGGTGCCTTTAGCTTTTCCAAGCCTTTATTTTATTTTTTTTTTTTCCTGGCCGTGAAATGAGAAGTAATTTGCTCTTGTCTCAACACCTTTGCTCTGCTTTTCTCTATTTTGACTTGAAGAGCTCGAAGGAGGGACTGGGTTTTGTTGGTTTTGGTTTTTTTTTTTTTCCCCCAGTAACATAATGGAGCCAGGATCTTATCAAAGCCCTGTGAACGCTATTGTAATGCATATAGTAATTATAGGTATGTATATGTAAGGATGATGAAAAAAAAAAAACACCCAATGAAACATGGCATTTCCCTCTGGGAACAAAAAAAAAAAAAAATAATAAAATGTTAGCGGGATAAAACCACGCCTGGGAGGATGTCAGTTCCAGCAAAAAATGTCTATTAAAAATTATGCAGTGCCGTTCAGCAAGGTCACAACGCTCCTTTTAAAGCCAGTTAGAGGTTTTCCTTTCAAAGCAGCAGCATGGCATTTTTATATTTTTTTTTTTTTTTTCCTCCCTTGCAGACTTTGAGCCGAGGTGTTGGATTTTGGTTGCCCGTTCAGGTCAGAACTGGGGGGGGGAAACCTCACCTAAAATTTTGCGGCGATTTCTGCCAAAAAAAAAGGAGGCCTTCTGCAGCTCCGTGTGCGCGGAGGGCTGGGATCCCTGCTTAACACAGAATCCCATGGGGTTGTGAGAACCTCTGGAGATCATCCAATCCAACCTCCTGCCAAAGCAGGTCCACCCAGAGCAGGTCCCACAGGAACGTGTCCAGGTGGGGTTTGAATGTCTCCAGAGAAGGA
>JAOQGH010000010.1:2358643-2372923 GCA_025769975.1 Gallinago jamesoni
GGGGGGGGTGTCCCCGCAACCAATGAGCGGTGCGCGGGGGAGGGCGCGCTGCTTGCGCGGCGGGTGGCGGGCGGGCGGCGTGTGCGGGGCCGGAGCTGCGGGCACGGCGGCGGCATCGCCTGTCCCCTCGCACCTCACAGCCCCTTCCGACCCCCCCCTTTTTTTCCCCCCCTTTTTTCCCCCCCTGTCCCCTCTCCCCCCCCCCCTTTTTTTTTTCCTTTTTGAAAAAAAAATTTTTTTTTAAATTCTTCTCCTTTTTGGCTTTTTTCCCTCCCCCACCCTGCGGTGCTTTTTTTTTTTTTTAATTTTTTTATTAATTTTTTTTTTTTTTTTTAATCCTCCGGGAGGAAACGCTGGATTTTAAAGCTCTCCCCGCCAGGCAGTGAGTGGGGAAGGAAAGAAGGAAGGAAAAAAAAAAAAAAAAAGAGGGGGGGGAGGGGGGGGGGGGTTTGAAAACATGGCCCAGGCGAAAATGCACCACCCCGTCTCTTGGGTGATCTTCGCCGGGATGGCCGCTCTCCTCCTCTCCCAAGGTAGGGGGGATGCTGCGGGGGATGCTGCGGGGGATGCAGCCGAGGCGTGCGGGGGGGGTGGGGGTGTGTGTGTGTGTCTGTGTCAACACCTTAATGGGGGGAATGGTGATGGTGGGGGAATGGGGAATGATGAGCCCCCCAAGCCGGGGGTAAAGCTGGTCCCGCAACCCGCTGCTAAGTTGCGGGGGGAGGTTGCGGGTTACGGCATCTCCGAATTGGGGCGCAGCGGGTTGGGGAAGGGGGGAAACTTTGCTTCCCGTGTGTTTTGCTGGTTTTTTTGGTTTGTTTTTTTTTTTTTTTTGGGGGGGTGGGAGCTGGTGCCGAACGACTCTGCCGTCTCAACTTAGTTCCCGCATCCAACAGGCTGGGGGTGGGTAAAAAGGGGGTCAACCCCCCCCCCCTTTCCTTTTTTGTCTTTGCAACACCGGACCCGCCCGCAAGGTCGTCCCAAAAACTCCCGGGGGGGGGGTGGGGGTGCTGGGGGAGTTGGGAAGTCCTTATCCAGCCTGTCCCGGGCGAGCAGGGCTGCCCCCCCCCCTCCTCCAGCCAGGGGGTGATGCTTCGTGGAGGATGGGGGGGGGGATAGTGTGGAAGGAAAATAATAAAAAGAGCAAAAAGGAAGGGGAAAAAGGAGAAAAGGGGGGGCGGCGGGGGGGGGGGGGAAGGAGGAAGCAGGAGCCAGCCCCATCTGGCCGGGAGCACCGAGCCTGTCAGCTTGCGTTAGTCTCCTCGCAGCCATCTGGAGGGGCTGTGGGAGCGGGGTTACCTCCCTGGGAGGGGGGCGGGGGGGGGAGGAGGGGGGGGCCGTATCCTGCATCGGGCCGTCTGCGGAGCTGGGGATGCTGCGGAAGAAAAAAAAAAGAAGGGGGGGGTGGGATGCGCCCAGCTCCACGGCGGGTGGTACCCGGGGCTCGGCGGGGAGGGATGCAGGCACTCTCCGGAGGATGGAGGCACCCCCTCCCCACCCCCCCTTCCCCCCCCCGGGGGGGATGCAGGCACTCTCTCGGGGTGATGGCTGCACCCCCGGGGGATGGATACCCCCCCCCTCTTCTGTGCAGGGCAAGGGAGAGGGGGTAGCAACCCTCTGCAGTCCCCACCGAGGGTTGGGGACAGGGTTTTGGGGTACCCACATCAGCTCTCCCTGGTGTCCCCCCCCCCATTCCCCTTCAGGCTCTGCAGCAGGACTCCGGTGGGGTGTGAAACCTTTGCTTGAGTGGGGCAGGGGGCTGGTGTGTGCCGGTGGAGCCGGGGGTGGGGGGGTGGGTGGGAAGATGCCCAGCCAACCATTCTCTGCTCAAACTTCTCTTTCCTGAGCAGCCTGGGCCCCGCTTTTATTTTTTTTTATTTTTCTTTATTTTTTTTTTTTTTGCGGAGAGCCACCCCTGCCATATCGACCGGCACGGGCTGCTTAACATGCACATCACACGCCAAGGCATTTCTCCTCTTCGCCTTCCTCCTCCTCTCCCTCCTCCAGCTCCTCTCGCCTTCTCCCAGCCGCGCCGCTCGGGATGCCGGCATCCCTGCACCCCCATCCTTGGCACTGGGAGCCCCTGGCCCCCTTTGGTCCCACCTCGGTGGGGTGCTGGAGGGCTCCTCAGGGGAGTGGGGGGCAAAGATGCCTTCTTTTCCTCATTTCTCCTGCCTAGAATCCATGCTTTCCCTTTTTATTTATTTAATTTTTTTCCCTCTTCCGTTTTTTTATTTATTTTTATTAATTTGGCTCCGGACTTGGCTTCCTTGCAGCCTTATCCCTTGCCTCTGATGGTCTCTCGTGCTTCCTCTCCCATCAAAGCTTACACATCAGAAAGTAGTTGGAGGTTGGGGGGGGGGGGGTAGAATTGAATTCTTTATTTAATTAATTTTTATTCTCCCACGGTGGCAGAGCAGTGGGGAGAAATGCGCCGCCTCCCCAAGCTAAAAAAATCCCCCGATAATTTGGGGAGCAGAAGCCACTGGTGGGGGGATGCAGGGAGATGTGCTGCACCCTGGTCCGGGGTAGGGGGGCACACCCGGGTGCGGGGCTGCTGGGCAAAGTATTGCCCAGGACTCTTTTTTTGGGCTGGGATGTGCTGGATACGATGAGTTGTTGGTGGTGAAGGAGTCGTGTCCCCCCCCCAACCCGGGGAGGTTTTCTTGCATAATTATATTTAAGAGTTATTTAAAAAAAATGTAAAAACCACCCAGCAAAAATAATTTTGCTGTTTTTTTAGCAAAAACTTTCAAAGGGGCAGTTTGAGAAATGGGGATTTATTCATCCCCAAGGTGGGGAGGCTTCTAAATCTCAGCAGCATGAGCTGCTGCTTCAGGAATTCGTCTGATATTCCCAGTATTTTAGTTGAATTCCGAACTTTTCTCGCTCGGTCCGCGGAAGCGGAGCTGGCTTGCGTTGGAAAACGTTGGGAATTATTGGCATGCAGGAAAAGCGTGGGGTTTTTGGTTTTTTTTTTTTTTTTTTTTGTTGCACAAATCTCCTCCAAATAGCTGGTGAGATGCGTGTGCTGCCCTCTGCAGCGGTTTATCAATACTCGGGGTCATTTACCTATTTCCAGCCAAACGAACAATAAGAGAAGTGGTTTGTGAGTGTGCTTGAGAGTGAAGTGGAGCCTGAAGTGGGATAACTCCCAGGTGCTTGACCATCTGCATTCGTGCAAACATCCAGAGGTCCTCCGACTCGTGCGGCTTCAATGTTGGGTTTGGGTTTTTTTTTTTTTGGAAAAAGAAAAACGACAAAGGTATTTTTTTGGGGGGGGAAAAATAAAAAGAAATGGGAGTTATTGAACGAGGAAGGAGCCCTCTGAAATGTTCAACGTGGTTTTGTGCCCTGTGATGGGGCCGGTCTTTTTTTAGACAGGACAAGAGGGAACGGGCACAAACTTGAACGCAAGAAGTTCCACCTAAAGATGAGGAGGAACTTCTTTCCTTTGAGGGTGGCAGAGCCCTGGAAGAGGCTGTCCAGAGAGGTGGTGGAGTCTCCTTCCCTGGAGACATTCACACCCCACCTAGAAAAGTTCCTGTGCGACCTCCTCTAGGTGGACCTGCTTCTGGATGATCTCCAGAGGTCCCTTCCAACTCCATGGGATTCTGTGATGCTCAACAAGGGAGATGTTGAGTTGACCACGGGGTGTTTGGTGCTCGGGAACGAGGATGGGGAACCTCCTTGGACGCCGCATCTCCAATGGGGATGAGTTGAAGGTGCCCATCCCATCAACACGTGGGAAGGGCAGAGCCAGCTGAAGGAACTGGGAAGGAGGAGGACACGGAGGGCTGGGATAACCCCAGGTGGTGGGAAATAAGTGGCTAATTTGGCAACACAGCTCTTGTGCTTGCTCTATTTTTTCCCCATGTGAGTTTTAAATAGTGCTGATGGACATCTAGAGCCAACTAATATCTAAGGATCCATCAGCAGCCTTTTTCTCTGTTTGGAAGCAGAGGGATGGTCTTGTGTGTTCCCGGTGTCCATGACTCGCACTCACCTGGGGTTTGGTTGGTTTTTTTTTTGAGGAAGAGGAGGGTTTGTGCAAAAATCCCACCCCGGCACGTGGGGGAGAGGGAGAGAGAAGAAACCTCTTCACTCAATCGTGCGTAAAAAGGATTAACCAGGCTAAAAAGGTCGTGGAAGATTTAGCCGGGCCTTTAGCATCGGTAAGCCAAGAATTATGGGAATTTGATTTACAAATTAGCATAAAGACCTTATCCTAATAAGCATACAAGCCGAAATAGGTATGTAAGATAATAGCATATGTCAACATCAAGCGCGGAATGTTCCTCATCCAAAGGAATTACTCGCTCCGTCGATGTGGCCGGGTTGCAGCTAACTCAAAAAACGATGAAAAGGCTGGGTTTGCCCCCTAAAAAAACCCCAAAAAACCCAAAAAACCCAACATCTTTGAGAAGTGTTGGGTTCTTTCCCCTCGGGAAGGGCAGGACGAGGTCGGGGGAACCTCCCGGCGGTTTGCGCAAGAAGGTAATTGCGTTAATGAACGCGCCTTGAGAAAAATTACGTGGTATCGACATCTTTCTGCAAACACCCCGGATTTATTGGTCCCCGGGGAAAATATTACCCGGGGCTTCGCGGTGGTTAATAGTTAGCGTGCAGGTCAATAAAACGTGATATTCACCCCAAACAGCAGAAAATAGCTATTTAATAGGTAATAACAGTAATAATCAATACCTACATGATTAGATAACCCACTTCTGTGTAGTACATAAAAGGAGGGGAACGCGCCGCGGTTACTCGGTGGCCTGATTTGGAGAGTTGCTGAAAAATCTGTCATTCTTGTTGATTTTAAGAGAAGCTGGAAGCAGGTATCCGGCACCTCTGGAAATCAGGCCACCGCATGGGATTAATTGGCACGTTTTTTTTTAAGACTCAGCAGAGTAAACAGGGACCCGAGGAGACCTTTGCCACTGGAAAAGCTGCTTCGGAAAGCAGCCCGCATTGCGCAAAAAAAAAACTGGGATGGCACCTAAAATGCCAGGTTGGGGCTTGGGATCTGGGTTTGGGGGGTGGTTTTGGCTGTGGGGCGTTGCACGTGGGGGTTTTTCCATTCGTTGGGGCATCACTTCTTCCCTGGGAACGTCCCTCTACTCCTCTGGTCATGCCGTGGTGGGCCGAACGTAGCAAGGAGTCAACTTGGTGGTTGCTCTGCATTGAGTATATGGAGAGATCTCCATCAAAAGAGTCACCACTTGTAGTGAGATGGTGAGGTTTTTCCATGCGTTGGGGTATGACTGCGTCCCTGAGAGCATTCCTTCACTCTTCTGGTCATGCCGTGATGGGCTGAATATAAAGTCAACTTGTGGTTGCTCTATATTGTGTGTATGGAGAGATCTTCATCAAAAGAGTCGTCTCTTGTAGTGAGATGGGGCAGTATGATGGGGAGCACGTGCTGGAGTTGGTTTGTGCTGTATCTACGATAACTTTAGGAACCCTTGTGGTGGAATAGAGGTGTGTGAGGTCCCATGCACGCTGCCACATATTTTGGGACATGCTGTTGCTCAAAATCTAGGCATGAAGAAGGTGGCTGTGGTTACCTGGAGTGGGATACATGAGGAGGCAGTGACGTAGACCTGGACTCCTTGGCCGATGAGATACGTGACTGGTCAACGGGGATGGGACTCACTGACTGGCCAAGAGGAGGAGATGAACATGAGTATGACAAGCAGAGGAGATCAAGTGGTAGCTGTGAGCTTAGAAGAACCCTCCTCTGGTAAAACCAGACGTCTGAAATGTCATAGGGACCTAAACTTTGCAAGACTTGGAGGTGCTGGATGCTCTGGAGGCTGCAACCAGTGTTGGGATGTCCAACGCTGGGCAAAACCTACTTTTCCTTTATCCACGTAGGCATTTTGCCCATCATAGTAACCCTGGCTCATGGGTTTTCTGGCTTTCCCTTGTGCCAAACCTGACTCGTGCGTGAGACGAGCATGTTTGTTATCAGAAGTGTCTGCTTTGTGTTTTTTTCTTGCAGCTTTTGCTTAAAAATATTTCCCCGGGGTGGGTGGGTGGGGAATTGATCAGTTGACAGGTCTAGGTCAAGTTAGCGGGCAGGACTTTCGCTGGTCTGTGTGATAAACTGGGGTGGAAGTGGAAAGGGGAGTGTCCCTTGGATGCTTGGTGGCAAATGTGCCCTGAGACTCTGTGGGACCCAAACACGATCCATCTCAGATGTTCGTGGCGAAGGTTTTGGGCTGCCTCGGAGCCACGATTCGGATTTGGAGTTGAGCTCATGGTTTCAAAGAGGGGCCAAAAGGAGCAAAGGGCCAGGTTTTTGGGATGCTGTGGTTGGAAGTCCACGGCTGTCTCCTGGCTTCAGCATCCAGAACCTCCACAAACAGAATCATAGAATGGTTTGGGTTGGAAGGGGCCTTCATTGACTTCCAACCCCCCTGCCCTGGGCAAGGACACCTCCCACCACACCAGGTTGCTCCAAGCCCCCTCCAACCTGCCCTTGAACCCCTCCAGAGATGGGGCAGCCACAGCATCTCTGTTGAAGTGTCTCACCACCCTTGGATCCCAGCTGGGGTACCCTAATTCCAGGGACCTGGAGCCCTTTTCCCAAGTGCTGGGGTCCGTCCTGCTGGCACGTTTGGAGCTGTGGCTGCTAGCCCCCTCCCCCCCCCCTTCCCTCCCTCCTTCCCCAAGCAGGCACCTTGCTCTTGGTTAATAATAAATCACAGGTGCTGCCTTCGCCGGGCTCTGTTATCTCCTGACAAGAAGGATATCATGGATTTTTGATGCTCTTACAGTTAATATGTCCAATGCTGAAAGCTGTTGTAAATTAATTGACCCTTTGACCCCCCCCCCCTCCTCGTCCCGTTGACTGTTCCCACTAAAGACGCTGCTCGGTTCTTGGCATCTTTCTCCCCCCCTTCTCCCCACCCCAGCTTTTCCCATCTCCCTGACTCCTCCACCTCCCTCGTGCTTCGCTTACTAATGAGAGGGAGCCAAAAAAAGGCCCTCAGAGCAGGGCTTGGTGTTGCCCAGGAGCTCCAAAAAGGCTTTGTAGCAGCCGTGCTGGGGAAGCCAGCATCCCGGGGACCCAACCTGCATAAATTACTGGTGCTTGGAGGGGATTCCCTTGTCAAAGCCCTGGATGGGTGGTGGTGGTGGTGGTGGAAGCTGGCACGGCGTCCTCCGCCTTCCCATGGGGACGGGGACGGAGCGGCGTGGCTGCTGCCAAGCCCAAAAAAGTGACGGTGCAGGACTTGAGGACCTTCTGGAGGTAGGTGGACCCCAGCATCAGTAGGGTGGGAGGGCACCTGTGTCCATCTGGCGAGCCAGGGCCAATGCCAAGGGCTTCTTTTTGGAGCTAGAGTGGGGTCTGGCTTGTGGGGGGAGGGTGGGAACGGGTGCTCAGCTGGGGTTTGGTGGGAAGGAGGGGAAAAAGATGCTGTGAGCGTGGAGGTCCCGGGCTGGGACGTGGTCCTGAGGTCACATCCTTTGCTCACCTTGCGCCATTCGGGCTCGTTGCGTGCTCCTTCCTCTTCCTCACTTGGCCACCTGCTCCGCAAACCATCCTTCCCCTCTCGTCTGGTCTAGATAACCTGGATTTGCCTTGAAAACGGGGTGGGGTTTTGGGGGAAACCCTGGGGAAACCCTGATTTTTTTTTTGTCTTGGAAAGGAGCTTGTAAAACCCTCAAATGCTCAGTCCCCGTGGCCGCTTCGCATCCTCCCGTGACTCACGGAGGGAGACAGACGCTGCTGAGACGTAGGAGTCACCACGGGAAATCGTGTAATATTAGACACAAAGAGTTAATTTATTTATTTATTTATTTATTTTAAATTTTACTCCAAATAGAAGAGCAGGATCGCGAATTCCCGGTGCAAGTAAATTCTGGGGAAAGTTGGGGGTTGATTCCAGAGTTATTTTTTTGTTCCGACTCTGAGCTCGCGGGAGCTTTGTGCGTGAAGTCGTGAAGCAGTTTCAAACGCCTGCAAAAAAAAAAAAAAAAAAAAAAAAAAAATAAAGAGAGATCCGAAGGCTTCGTTCCTTATCAAAAGAGCCCGGAGTCTCGAGCCTCGGTAGAGTTTTTTATTTTATTTTATTGTTATTTCTTCAAAAATGGATCCTCTGCTAATGCTGTGATTTTTTGGCCGGAGATGGCATTCATTCTTGATTTAAAGAACCGGTTTGAGAGCCAAATCTGACCCGCCTCGTTGGAAGCGTGACAAGCCCTCGAAGCGAAGCAAAGGTTCATTAAGGGCTGTAATATCATCTCCGTGTTTAAGTGGTTGGGTTATTCCCCACCCCCTTTCCATTTCCCCCCCCCCTCCTCCCTCCCCATCCTCTTGTTAACGGGTGAATAACGCTAAATTCCTGGGTTGGTTGGGTCGGTTTTTAGCTTTTATTCCCTTTCTTCAGGCCAGATGGTATTTATAGATCAGAGGGTGCCTGCGTTAGGCTTTTTTTGGGGGGGGGGTTGGGTTTTGTATTTTTTTTACTATTTATTTTTGGGGCCGAGTCAATCCCCAACGCCAGCACCGGGGTTTTTTGAGAACGGGCCAAGGAGGAAGGCGAGCTGGCAAGAGGTGAATTTGGATTTACCGTGATTGACATCTCTCTTAACGAAGCCCTTTCTGGGAAAGGCAAGGAGCAGGATCCATTAGAGGCCGGGACAACGGCGGAGCCAAAACCGCCTTGTCATTGTAGACAACATTTTAAAAAAAAAAAAAAAAAGTGTATTATTTATTGTTTACCTTTTTTTTTTTTTTTCCTTCTTTTTTTTTTTTATTTCTTCCCATTGTGCGTTTCGGGCTTCAAAACCCTGACATCACATTAGCAGCTGGCTCCAGGGCCCCCAAATAATGCAGAAACTATGATTATTCCTTCTGATCCACTTGTGTTTATGTAAATGGGCTGGAAAAGCGGGTTTTCAGCTTATTTCAGAAGCTTAAGGGATCCGTCCCGAGCCTATTATTGAAAAAATCAGAAAGTGAAAAGCAACTTCTGAGACAAGGAATTAGCAACTCAATGGCAGACGTGGGGGTACCGCTGCCTGGATGGGATTTCTTCCCTCCTGGGAATTCCCCCCCCCCCCCTCAAAAAAATAATAAATCAAACAAAATCAAGGTGGCAACAGGTCGTGGGGCTCTGCGAGGACCCGGGGGGGTGAATCCAGAAGTGGGGGGAGAGAAAGGGGTGCAAATGGTGATGCTGGCGTTGGGGCTTGGGGTTTTTTTTTGGGGGGGTGGAAGGAGCATCGCCAGCCGCCGTGTCCCCGGCGTGGGAACAGACTGGGGGTGCTTGGGGGGGGGGGGAGGGGGGCTACCCAGGTGTCCCCAGCATCGATGGCCCCAAAATCTCTGTCCCGGCTGCCTGCAAACCATTTCCCAGGAGAGATGGGCAGGGATGAGAATCCTCTTTGGGGCACCAGCCCCTTCCAGGCAGCCCCGCAGCATCTCATCCCTCCTCTCCTGCTGCTTTGATTTTTATTATTCCCCCCCCCCTCCCCGGTTCAATCCCTCCCCCCCACCCCCTTCCTTATGTTAATTTCCCACCTGAGCACCAAGTACTTTATAAATAGCAAATCTGAAATGAATTTCCTAGCAGCAATCATTATCTCCCTCGACAGCCATTAAACATTCACAGAAGCAGAGCAAAATGACAAAGGGGATTGATTTTTACAGTATGTTGGGGGGTTGGGGGGGGACACACGTAGGAGAAAGGAAATATGTTGACAAGGCTTTTTTTTTATTATTATTATTTTGCCCTTTCCCCCTCCCTCCTCCTCCTCTCCACCCTCCCCTCCTTTCCAGATCCTCGATCTCGAGGAATTTAAAACCTCCTTTTTTTTTTTTTTTTGGTTGGGAGAGAGCGAAGTTGGAAATAAATTAAAAAAAATTTAAAAAATTAAATAAATAAAAGAAAAGGCCTATTCCCCCCCCCTCCTTAACTCCCCCCCCCACCTTGTGACCCTCCCTCTGATCTGTCTTCTGCGTGCGACTGCAGAATATGAAGTTGAGATGAACATGTCAGAGTTAATGCCTCTGAAGATGGAGGGGTGGGTTTGGAGAAGGGGAGGGGGGGGGGGGTGAGAAAAGAAGGGGAGGGGGGGGGGCCCCAATCTCCGCAGCCTTCTCAGCAGAATAAATGTGTTGATGCAATAGTTGGGAGCCGGCGAGCTGCTGCCGTATGAGGCACTGTAGCTGAAAATTTAACTTTGATTTCAATTTTCATATTTGTCAGCAATAATTAGATTCAAGAAATGTTTTTGCCGCTGTTCGAAAATACTAATAAGTAGGAGCCTTTGTAGTATGGCTAATGGAGTCTTTTTTTTTTATTTTTTTTTTTTTTTTTTCCTCCTAGTGGGCTAGAAAAATTCCATTAAAGGGAAAAGTCATACTATATTACCCTGCTTCAACATGCAGTGACTCGGCTGCCGCGGGAATATCTGCGCTGGGAGACGGCGGTCCTTGCTTTGAGCTGTAGGGATGATGCCCAGGGATGGGGCTGGGGATGGTCGTGATCCGATGGGGCTTCCAGAGGAGTGGGGAAGGATGGAGGAACCCCCCCCCCCCCTTCCCCTCCTCAAGCCTGACTTGGGGGGGGGGGGAATTAGGATGCTTTTTGGGGTGGCTGGAGACTTCCGAGGCGATACTGCAGTGGTTCTGGTCCAACCTGTTCGCTTTTTGGTGTTATCCCGTGGGATTTAAAGCCTTAAATGATGGATTGGTGTGTGTGGGGGGTGTGTGTCTCCTTTTACTGGCTCTACCCAAGGCCAGGAAGCCCCTTCTCCCCCTCCCCATCTTCCTGTGGGGGGGGGGGGTGTCCCTGGTGGCCAGGTTTTTTTCTTCCCTTTTAAAGCCAAGTGCTGTTAAATTTGATACGGGCAGCAAACGGGGGAAGCTCCCAAGTTGTGTCATCCTCAAGTTACTTCAGCCTATTAAGCAAACAAAAGCACTTGTGGAGTGAGAAATGGAAATGGCCGAGGCGGCCCGATTAATCCTGGATGTACGATTCCATTAATAAGGCAGGTTTTAATAGGGGGCTCTTTCCAGGAGCTGCTGGGACTGAGAATTGATGGATTCGCTGTAATTGTATTGCAACTAATAGGATATGAAGAAAATTGTATGGAGAAGCCCGTCCCTGCCGCCACCGCTTTCCAATCAGTTGAAATAATGCTTCCCCCCTGGAAGAGCCCGGCCAGGTAATGATACTGAAACCTAAATAGAAACAGGAATAGTTTTAATTTCAGTGGAGGTGGTTTTTGGCTCCGCTTCCCCTGGTGGAAGTTGAAACGGCCGGGGGCAAAAAAATGCCGGGATCCCAATCCCAATGGAAACCCCCCGTGGCTGGATACTGGGGATGCCGATGCGGAGAGCGGTCTGGGAGCCTCCTGAGAGCCAAAGAGGGGTATTTCTGGATGCCCAGGCCACGGGGCTGCCCCTCTGGTGTCTTGCCTTTGGTCCTTTTGGGTGTTTTTTTTTTTTAGCAGCGAGAGGAGCCTTCACCCTCCGCAATCAGTGCGGTTCACTGGCAGAGCTCATTAACGAGCCCGAGGTCTCCTCTCTCCGTTTGTCCTCCGTGTTTATTCAGACCCGCCGGTCCCAGGGTTATAGGAGGCTTTGCTGATGCTCTCTTTGCAATGAATTCTTGTTTTCACACCCCTGGAAAACAAAAAAAAACCCAACAAAAACCAACCTCCTGCCTTGCAGAGTCAAACGTGCTTTGGCAGGTGGGATTTAGGGGAAGGATTTGGGCTTTTTCTGGGGGAGCATCTCTCTCCAAGAGCATCTCGGCGATGCCAGGCAGGATCAGCACATCCGAGGTAAAGCCCAGCAGTGCCCCGGGATGCAAACCTCCCTAATATCTCCATTAAACTGTGGAATAATGCACGTTTAAGAGAAGGAAGCGTCAGCCCGAAGAGCTGGTTCAAAATCCAGGCAGCCCCCTGGGGAATTTGAGGGAGTTTGCGGCCACTTCTTGTCTGTTCATTGCTGGGTTTCGATGGTGGTTGTTTGTTTTTCAGTCGTTCTCCCTATTTGTATGCATGCTCTGACCCTTCTTGGGTAGCAGGCTAGAGAGTAAATATAAAGGGGAGGGAAGAAAAAGAACAAAAAAAAAAAAAAAAAGAGGAAAAGAAAGCACCAAGGCACAGTTTAGCTCAAATCCCCGAGGAAACAGATGTGATTGCCTTACAGAAATGGCTCCAATAAGGCCAGAAAGGAATATTGCTTTTATAGCTTTTGGGATATAAAACATTTAGAAAATGTGATTGACTGGCGGGGCCTAATTTATCATTTACCCATTTCTTGCTCCGCTCTCCGTCCTCCAATCCACCCAAACACAGAAGCGTGCTCGGACAGGCTCATTTCCACTTTTTATTTTTTTTTTAAATTTTTTTTTTTTTGGCTTTCTCTCTCTCTCCTGCACGTAACACACGCAGACACGTGTATGTGTGTGTGTGTGTGTGTCCCCAGCCTCGTGCTCCTGACTCCTTGTCCCTCCCGCCTCCATCATGGATTTATCATCATTCTGCTAAGCACTCCAACTCCTGTGGCTATTTATAATTAATGCTCAGAAACCTGCCAATCCATTTAATGACACTAGGAGGTCACGGCCTCCCTTATAGCTTCCCATTAATCATCATTAGAACAGTTCTGGGTTTTTTACATTCTTTTTAAATGTTAATTCACCTTTATAATGCTCCCTTCAGCTCTGACTGTACGGGGGGACTGGGCAGCGACTCCGGAGCTGTCTTGCGAGCGCGGGTGAAAGGCTCAGTGGGACAATGGCACTTGAGCCAAGTCTGGTGGACGTCTCCCCGCTGGAATGAACGAGGTTCACCAACTCCTCGGGAGAGACGGGATTTCTTCACTGCCCTCTGCTGCCTGCTCCTCGCGGCGATGCTGGCCGCGGCTCCCTCCTCCCGCCATCCCTTGGGTACCATCCCTTGGGTGCCATCCCTTGGGTACCACCCCTTGCCATCCCTCAGTTGTCACCCAGCCCCTCGCCATCCCTCAGGTGTCACGCAGCCCCTCACCATCCCTTGGGTACGACCCCTCGCTATCCCTTGGGTACCACCCCTCACCATCCCTCAGGTGCCACCCAGCCCCTCACCATCCCTTGGGTACCATCCCTCTCCATCCCTCAGGTGCCACCCAGCCCCTCACCATCCCTCGGGTACCATCCCTCTCCATCCCTCAGGTGCCACCAGCCCCTCACCAATCCCTTGGGTATCACCCAGCCCCTCACCAATCCCTCGGGTACCAGCCTTCTCCATCCCTTGGGTGCCATCCCTTTGGTACCACCCAGCCCCTCACCATCCCTTGGGTGCCATCCCTCAGGTACCAGCCCTCACCATCCCTTGGGTGCCATCCCTTGGATACCACCCAGCCCCTCACCATCCCTCAGGTACCACCCCTCTCCATTCCTCAGGTACCACTTAGCCCCTCTCCATCCCTTGGGTACCACCCCTCTCTGTCCCTCGGGTACCACCCAGCTCCTCACCATCCCTTGGGTACCACCCCTCGCCATCCCTTGGGGTACCACCCAGCCCCTCTCCATCCCTCAGGTACCACCTCTCTCCATCCCTCGGGTACCACCCAGCCCCTCGCCATCGCTCCCTTCCCTGCACAGACCCTTTTTTTTTTTTTTTTTTCCTGCTGGGAGCCACGCAGCAAGCAGTTCCCAGAGGGGGATATGCTCACGGGTGCTGGTGCAGAGGCTTAGAAGGCCACGAGTGCTCTTCTGGCTTGTGTTCGGGCATGGCTGTGCTCAGCAAACTTGCTGTGGTGTAAGGTGGGCTCACGCCGAGCTTGGTTTTACAGGGTTGTGGTTGTTGTCTCCCCTCAGCTCCTATCTTTCCTAGAATGCTTTGGGTTGGAAGGGACCTTCAAGATCATCTCGTTCCACCCCCCTGCCCTGGACAGGGACACCTCCCACCACACCAGGTTGCTCCAAGCCCCCCTCCAACCTGGCCTTGAACCCCTCCAGGGATGGGGCAGCCACACCACATCCTGGTTTGGCTGGAGTGTCCAACATCCTGTTGGTGGAGGTGAACCAAAAATCCCAGTCCCTGGAGAGCAGGGCTCCTCACAGGGCTGAGTCCGTCCCTTTTTCTTTCCTGCTACAACCCCCCCCCAGCCCTTTCCCTGTGTCCCAAAGCACCCGCTGTCATCGTGGCAG
Organism: Gallinago jamesoni; assembly: GCA_025769975.1. Classification (NCBI taxonomy): domain Eukaryota; kingdom Metazoa; phylum Chordata; class Aves; order Charadriiformes; family Scolopacidae; genus Gallinago; species Gallinago jamesoni. The sequence goes on from JAOQGH010000010.1 coordinate 2,372,809, forward strand.
CCCCAGGCCCTTTGGAACCGAGGCGGTGGCACAGCAGAGGGGTTTAGCAGAAGAGATGTCAGGTGGCAGCTTTGGGGGGGGGGGGGGGGGGGTGGGGGGGGAAAGGTTAAAAATA
>JAOQGH010000010.1:2394258-2405594 GCA_025769975.1 Gallinago jamesoni
TTTTTTTTTTTTTTTTTTTTTTCCTGAGCTCTCTCTCCTGCATGCTAAACACGCCGTCTCCCTGCAGGATCCTGCAGCCTTCTGCACTGCTCTGCTGCAGAGGGGGTGGGGAGGAGATGGCTTTTTCCTCTTCCAGCACGGCAGCAGGAGGAGAGGGCAAGGGAGGTGGGAAGCCACGTGTTCCTGCAGGGATGCTCTTCACCCCCCAAAAATGCTCCCATTTTGTGCTCAGCGAGCGCCCAGCCCGTGTGCTGCTGCAGCATTTTTATCTTCAGGGATGGGTGACCTCGAGCATCTTGTTTCTGCCCACCCTGGGGGCGTCTGTCTGCCTTCCTTTCTGCTCCCCAGCAGTTTTGTGGGTGATAATTAGCCTGGGTTGGGGTTTGCAAACACCGGTTCCTCGCTTGCCCCGGGATAAGGTGACACTGGTGATGCACGTCCTGAAGCCACCAGTAGCATCTGACCACGGGTGCCCAAGGTCTCCTCTGCACGTCCAAGTTGTGGTTAGTCCTGTGGCAGCGCGGAGACTTCGTAGGTGAAGTTTTGAAGGAGAACAAAGCAGCTCCTACGTTTCTTAGGGGCGTACGTTGTCGTTCCTTCACTTAAATGCAGTCTTTTGTTGAGGTTGTTGGGAATCCATTGGGTTTGGTGTCCTTCCTGGGAGCAAGTTCCCCTTCTCTTCCCTCATGCTGGCGTCCATTTGTCTCAAAATCCGAAAGCAGCATCTTGGACTGGGCTCCGTTCCTCCAATGCCTTCTCCAAACCAACTGGGAGATGTTTTTTCTCACCGGTGGGAGATGCTCGCTGGGGGCCAGGGATGGATGGATGGATGGATGGGACCACACTTGGTTCCAGGCTGAGCTTTGGGGCTGTGGGGCATGAGGAAAAGGATGCATGGCTGGAGGAGGAAAAGCTTGAAGGTCTTCATCTCGCAAGAAGCCTTCAGGAGAGCAAGCTGTGGCAGGCGTGGGGAGAGCTGGGAGGGAGAGGAGCGATGGGGAGGTGCATTTGGGAGGGGATGAAGGCTTGTGGCTGATTTACCAGGTGGAAGAAACGGGCAGTGCGTGAGGAATAGCTGGAGGAAGGTGCTTGGGAGAAGTCTGGAGGACCCTTGGGTGGCGGGAGATGCTGGTGTCTGCTCAGGGATGCTCCACATCCCCAGATAAACCCCCAGGCCACAGCCATTGTCTCTCCTTAGGTGACCAGACCCCTGCAGCACCATGCAGGGATCTGCAGGGCAAGAAGACACGAGGCTGCTTGTGGTCTTCAAGAGCGTGTCCCTGGTACTTCCAAAATGCTCCGTGTTTTTTAAACCAGATCCAGAAAACATGTAGTTGAGCTTTTTTCCTCCTTTCTAATAATTCCTTCTTTTCAGAGTGCCAGTAAAGCACTGAAAGAGAGGGAGAGCACACCAAAAAATGGAATATTTTTTGTTTAAAAGAAGTTTTTATTTGTGTCTGACAAAAAAAATTGCCAAGGAAGTAGGTCTCTTTTGGGGGGAAAAAAGACATTTTGAATGGGCTGAGGGTAGAGAAGGAAGGAGAGATCACATAAAAACTTCCACCAGCTCCAGTAATGAGATTAAGGGAGCTGCCAGATGAAACCATCTGCCTAATCTTTTACCCAGAGCCGCTCTGTTCCCAGTTTCCATCCAAGGATGGGACCAAAGCCACCTCCTGCCATGGACTGGCCTTGACAGAAGATGCTCCGGTCCCTGCATCCCCGCGGCCGGGGAAGGACCAAGGTCCAGCCACCGAGCTCCTCGCCACCAGCCGCCGGGCTGAGCACCCGAGGAGGAGTTGGGGGGGGAGGAAAGCTAAGGGAAAATGGAAAAAAAAAACCACTATAAAAAGACAAAAAAAAAAAAAGGCAGTCATAAAAAAGACAGTTTGACATTTTCTTGACTGTTTTGAAATTTTCCTAGCACAACAAGCTGTTTATCCGCCACTCCAGCTCTTATTGAATTAAAGTGTGGAGGGGGTGTTAGGAAGAAATCAATTCGTGCTCCATATGCTGCTCTGCCGAGGAACGTGGCGCTCTGCACACTATGGAATATGTAGGGAAGGGGGTGGGGGGGAAGGAGAGATAAATCCATCAGCTAACAAGATAAGTGCCTTGTTCCTCCATCTGTTACTGCTGTGTCCTTATCTGGGATTGCAGCGTGGCAGCAGCGATGCATCTTGTGTCAGGTATTATATTCCAAATTCATATGAATGAATTTTCACGCTCGCGCCCATCCGTGATCCCAGCCGGTGGGTCCCTCGGCTCCCCTCCCCTCCTCGGAATTGGTGGCTTGGAAGAAGGATGGAGAGCGGAGGCAGCAGCCCTCGGGATGAGGAGGATGGGGAGAACCGGGGAGGAAGACCCAGCCCCTGGGGGATGTGTCCTTTCCAGGCAGGAAAACCAACCTGGGAATTAAGTGCCTGGTGAGAGGTGGCAGGAGGAACAAGAACTTGGCTTTTCTGCTCAGTCTGCTTAGGTGGAATTAATTAATAATTAATAATTGGCTACGGCAGCTCTGGGGGGAGGAGGCTGCGGTCCAGCCCCCCCCCACCCCCCGGTAGTTGTCGGGGGGAGAGGCACAGCCAAAGCAGGGATGGTGTCATCCTTAGATGAGGGGTTTTTGGAGGCGTCAACCCTACCGGAGGAGCCAGACTTCTGCGTTGAGCCGGGATTTTTGGGAGCAGAAGTTGGCCGAGATGAGCAACCTCGGGGAGCTCATTTAGCTCTACATGCCCGAGCTCCTAATGGTCTCTTCTCTGCCCAGCTGCAAACCAGCTCCAAATTCTAGTTTCTAGACGGGGGCCCTGTGTTTAAAATCAATTTAGCTCTGGACCAGCCTCAAGACCTGCACCGGGTTCGGTACGGGATGAGGCTCCTCGGAGCTGGGAGCTGCTCTTAAAGTCCCATCTTAAGACAAATCCCAACAAGACCATCCCAATCCGAACCCTTGGGTTGCAGATGAATTAAGTCTGCACAGGCTTGTGGGTGATTTTTTTCCAGACTGGGAGGGTTTTTTTGGGGTTTTTTTTTGATTTTTTACATAACTGGGCTGCAGGCAGGGGAGGCTGGAGCAAAACTGGTGAAGGTCAGACCCGAATCCCAACCATTGCTGGGGCCAGGAGTGGTTTGGACCTGGCTGATGTAGTGGGGTTTTTTTTTTTTTTTGAGCTTGTTGCCAGTCTGGGTTCGTGTTTGCTAGCACAGATTGTAGCGCCGTTGCCAAGCCAAGAATTTAGAAACCTGTTTTTAGAAGCAGAAAGTCTAATTTGGAATTAAAGCGCGGGGATTGCTAATGTGCTGGTGGGACTAACGTGTGGCTGGATCCCGTTTTCCACTTCCCAACTGTGCCAGACTCCTTTGAGTAACATCCTCGAGGAGGGATCACTTGGGGTGATGCTCAGGGCTGGGAGAAGGTGAAGAGGAGTCAGTCCCATCACCAAAACTCTTTGGAAAGAGAGAAATCCAGATGCCTGCCTCCTGAGCATCCCTCTTGCCTGGGACTGGGATTTAGGATGAATGCAGCCCCCTTGGAATAAATGGCAGATGGTCAGGGGGGCTGCTTGTTGGGGTGAGTTGTCTTTCTCCTCCTTCGGGTGTCAGTCCCCGAGGGATGCAGGAGTTTAGGAAGCAGGAATTGTGTCTTTTTTTCTTTTTTTCTTTTTTTTGGGGGGGTGGTCTGTCCCTCATCTTTCGTGCCCACACACCTGGGCTGCAGAATAAAAGGAATAAAAGCCAGGGCGCTTATCTTGGCTGGTAGGAGCATCAGGGGAAGCCATAAAAAAGTTTTGGGGAGGGGGAGGGGACAGGACCCCGAGCTCAGCTCACCCCAGGTTTCATTTGAGCATGGTTTGATCTTGAAATATCCTTTCTGAACCCGTGCTCGAGCTGAAAAGGCAGGAATCAGTGGTGGGACAAAGCCCAGCCTCGAAATCCAGGGCTGGGGAAAACCAGGTGTGTTGAAACCAAAGAGGATCCTTTTTTTTTATCTTTTTTTTTTCTTTTTTTTTTTTTTCCCCCTCATTGCCCACCTTCGTGTCCTGGAATAAAGATGCTATTTTTATTTTCCCTTCTGTTTAGCCCTGATGGGCTTAACCCATCCCTGCAGCGGCGCCGAAATCCCAGCTCTAATTTCAATTAAGAGCGCTCCTTTTGATTGCAGCCCAGGCTGGGGTTTGGGATCTATTCCTAATCCCTATATTAGCCCTGATTCATCTCTTCCATGAGTATTATCATCAGCGGCCCTTAGGGAAGGGAGGGGAGGGATCTTTTGGGAGGATAAATACCATTTGTTTGTGTTTGTATTAGCTTCCACGCCGCATCCTGATTACATCCCGCGTTTTGACACAACAATTATTATTAATTTTCCCGGCGTCTGCCTTTGGATTCTCGCCGACACAAAGGGAAGATGACGGATAATGTCAGGCTCGGTAATTGGGTGGGGGAAGGATGGGGAAGGGGGGGGGGATTGAGGGGAAAAAGGGGTTAGGGGGGGTGGTGGTGGTGGTGGATGTGATTTTCCCAGGTCCTGCAGGAGGGTTTTTCTCCGTAGAAAAGGATTTGGGAGAAGCCCCGGTGGGTCCGAATCCCTGTGGAGGTGGGGAATAAAGAGTTGGTGGCCTCTCTAGGAGCTCCTGGGACTTGTCCAGCATCGTTTGTGGGCAGAGCCTGGATGGGAACCTGCTGGTCCTTGTCTCCTCGTTTCAAAGACGTGCTCCTTGACCCGGAGCGTGGGATGCTTGGCTGGGGCAGAGGCGGTCACTAATGCGTGGCAGGGCTGATGGAGAGACTTTGCCAGGGGAGAAATCAGAGCAGGACACGTGCCCCCGATGCTCCTCCATCCTTGCTTCCAGGGATTTTTGGGAACTGCCTGCTTTTTTTTTGTTTGGTTTTTTTTTTTCCCTTTAACCACTCATCCTAGGAGTAATTGCAGCAGGGCCAGTACAAAATCCAGAGCTGCAAAATCCAGAGCTGCAAAATCCAGAGAAATAGGCAGGAGATCCTTTGTTCTCCCAGATCTTGCGTCCATCACCTGATGTATCTGCCTTGTACCCGTTGACGCTCAAATCAATGTGCTAGAAGGGAAGGTTCTCCTGCCCTGGTTGTGCTTCTGAAAGCGCTTGGGTGGTTCTTCCCCGGGCGGAAGGAGGTTTGAGTTCAAGCTGGGAAAATGATAAATAAACCAAGGGAACTAACTGTGATAGAGCGAGCATCGATTTCTGGGCTTGCTCGTGAAACGCGGCGAGGTGCTCGGCGATGGAGGAGAGGAGGAACAGATGGGTCTTGGCACCTTTGGGGAACCTTCCACCTCTTCGTTAGCAATCTCTGCAGGGCGGGCGATTTGCTGGAATATCTTTTCCTCCTCGGCACCGATACCGAAAGTGGTGATGGAGGTGCTCTAGTGGCTCGTACGTGGGGTTGGGAGGGGAGGAGGTGGGGTTTAGGAGTGAGATCCCCTGGCTCCATCTGGAGCAGGGCAGGGATTTGGGGAGATGAGCAGAAATGCAGCTGGTGCCTGACCCTTCCTTGGGTTGGAAAGTGCCTTCTCAGCTGCGCTTAGAGCAGCAGCAAGAGGTCAAGCTGCGTCTCTGCTGAGAGAGGACCAAGTGCATTCACCTTGTAACTTGTAAAATCATCTAGAAAAGCAGTGTGGGGTTGGGTTTTGGTCTTCAATGCTGGAGATTTGGCTGTACCTGGCACCCACCCACAGCACGAGGTCTCCTTGTGCTGGTCCTCCTGTCGACATCTTGCCTGATGGGGCAGGAGTAATGCTTTACTTCTCAGATTTGTGGTTCTTTTGCTAGCCATGCCCTCCTCTAACGTAGCCACATCCCTCTCCTTCTTCTCATCTTTCTCTGCATAGGGTCCTGCCCATCCCAAGCCCTTCAGCATGTCTTGGAGCTGAGCCTCATCTCTCCTACATGGGTTTCCCCTGTAGGGCAGAATGACCAGATCATGACATACCTCCAGATGGGTCAGGATTTCTCATGCTGATGAGCTTGGACCTTCCCAGTCCTCATTCTGCAAAGGGTTTAACCCCTAAGGCACGGCTCCCAGGGCTGGCAACTCTCCCATGGAGGGATGGCTCCATCCCAGAGGTGACAAGGCAGTTGGATGCCAAGAACTGTGGCTTGGACCTTGCACTTGAGGGGAAAGGGGGGTGAGGGGAGGTGGATGTGATTTTCCCAGGTGCTGCAGGAGGGTTTTTCTCCATAGAAAAGGATTTGGGAGAAGCCCCGGTGGGTCTGAATCCCTGTGGAAGTGGGGAATAAAGAGTTGGTGGCCTCTCTAGGAGCTCCTGGGACTTGTCCAGCATCGTTTGTGGGCAGAGCCTGGATGGGAACCTGCTGGTCCTTGTCTCCTCGTTTCAAAGATGTGGTCCTTGACCCAAAGCGTGGGATGCTTGACCACCGGAAGGTGTTGTATGTGTATTTCTCTCCATTGAGGTGTCACGTTGTGAGCAAGTGGCTCACACACAAGCCTCCTGGCCTTGGTAGGTGACCAAATCGGGATTGCAGGAGACCATGGTCCTGACTCAGAGCTGGAGTCCTGCCTGTGGATAGAAGTGGAGGGTGCTTTTGAAAGCTTTTTATTGAAATAGGGCTACTTTCTCCCTTTGTGTGGTGGCTGCTCTGCCTTGATGGACAGAACTGGGCTTGCTGGAGCAGCCAGCTTGGTCTCCATTGGCGATGCAGAAGCTGCTTTGCTGTGAGCCAGGCAGCTGGGCTTGGCTTGCAGAGGCCAGCGCCGGGAAAGGGAGCCTGGTCTGCAGCAGCTGGAAGGAGAATTAGGAGATTTTATTTGGGTTTTGCCCCTTCTGGCAGCTTGATGTGTGAATAAGGGAGAGCAAGAGGGGCTGGAAGCATCTCCTGGGGGGCAGGTCGTGAAGCGTGTACCTATGGGTTGGGATGGGCATGGCTTGGCACTGCCAAGGAAGGTGATGGGTTTGATGCTTTGCTCTGAAATTGGGTCAAATTGCCATCACAAATCAAAAAAAAAAAGGGTTGGGCAGTGGTGATGGATGGGGGGCGGTCCCAAACCAGCCCGACTTGGGGGGTGAGGAGCGTCTCAGTCCCTGCTCAGACCAGCCGGGTGATCCTGGCCAAGCCCCTTCTCCTTGTTTCCCATCTCAAACTTTGATCTTTTCAGCCTTTAAGCGCTTCCAGCCGTGGGTTTGTGTGTTCAACATCCAGCCCAACTCCCGCGGCGCTGCTGGGGGTTAGCATAATGGCAATAGTAATGCGGGGAATTATCAGAGACCTTATCAGCACAATCAAACCCAAACTTTGCAGCTTTTCCTATTCACCCCCAAAGTGGGGACTGGTTTTCTGTGTGGCGTGACCTGTAGGTGCCGGAGCCAGGCCATTGGGGTCATCTCACCTAATAATAGGGAATCCTTTGTCCTTAGAACAATAAATCCGGTGCTTCGTTCCCTCTCTTGCATCTTTTTCATGTCCATTTGCACATTGAAATCTCTCCAGCCGCCTCCTGCCAGTCTTTACAAAAAAAGCTTTTGCTGCTTCAGATACTTCAAAGATTGGAGGGTTGTCCCATCAACCGGAGAGCTTTCCTTGCAAGCAGCAGAAGGCAGGAGGAGGGAGGTTGAGCGTTTTTGGAAGGAATGGGGAAGGGAGGCAAAAAGAGAAGGGGTTTTGTACCCCCTTCTCCCGGGGGAAGCTTCTTTTCTTTTTTTTTATATCTCTAAATCTGTGTAATTGATGCCCAGATACTCTGGTGATGAGTGTCTTAGGAATGCATCTGCAGTAATAATCTAATATCCGTTTGTTAGGGCTCCAAGGAAATCTAATAATACTGATGCTTTGCCTAATAGAGCTCCTTTCATCCCAGGATAAAATGCAAGGAGTTTTGAGATGGAAAAGACCAATTTTAGGTCGTGTAGTTCATCTCCCTTCCAAGGCGTAGTCTCGAGGTATTTTTACAGACTTGAAATAATTAACGAGCGGGTTTTGGTCAGGGTAGGTGAAGAAAGCAGCAGCTGGCTGCCGGGGATTGTACTGTGATCCGCAGAGGGATGAGAGCCAGGAGTACTGGTTTTTACTGGGATTGTGCTGGTTACGTGGCCTCTGAGCCTTGTGGGGAGTGGAGGTGATGCCCAGCTCATCCCATCCTGCCCAGCTTGGCCCCCCGCTGGTTAATGATGATGGCTCTTTGGGGGGACATCATCCCTACCAGATGGGAATTTAGCCATGGCATCATGGATTTGTGGCAGCTTGGTGGTCACAGAGGTGGTCCATCACCGTTCTCCATCGCCCACGTGGATGGTGAGCAAAGAGTCACTTGTGACTCTTTGCTCACCATCCACGTGGGCGATGGAGCACAGTGATGGGCGATGGAGCTGGAAGCCAAGGTGGCCCTTCTGCAGTGGCCCAAGTTCCCAGTTCACCGCCAGCTCCCGGTGGTAAGTTGTAGAAGAACATCCTTTGGTTTCTGGTGGTTGCAGTTGAGTGGGTTGGTTATTTTTGGAAAGAAAGGGCAGAAAGGCTTGGGTTGACACCTTCAGGTGCTGCTCTTTGGCTTCGCTCCTCGTGGGAATGGGCCCACCCTTGGATTTGGGTCCCTCCGTTGCCGGACCCAAAGGGGGGGGTGACCCCAGCTCAATGTTGCGGAGGGTCTTACCCCCTCCTTATGCAACACTTGGCCCTAATTACTCATGGACCAAGCAGGATTGGGCCCTGGGGGCTCCTCTTGCCCCTGTGGGGCTTGGGGGGAGAGGGGTTCCTGGTCCAGCTGGTGAAGGCAGGGATGGCTTCTCCTCCTGTCAGTTTGAGCACATTTATCTCCATCTTTCCCAGGACGAGGGGGGTGGCAGGAGGGTGGGATTTGGGGATTTGCAGAATCTCTGCAGCGAGGTGTTTGGCCCCCGGCGGCTCCGAGAGGAAATCACCCGTGACCGGTTCCTCCCGTCCACCCTCCTGTAAATAATGGTGGATGAAAATGTCAAGCCCAGAGCTCCCAATGCCAGGCAAAAGGAAAGGGGATAAGCGGAGGGAAAGCGGGGAGAGCTGGAGGAAGCGATGGAGGGGAGGCGACGGGGAGAGATGGAGATGCAAACCCTGGACAGGGAGGGCTGGAGCCCACCTTCTCCGCAGGCAACGGGCTGGAGGAGATGCCAGGAAGGTGCTTGAGATCCCGTTTGGAATTCCCACGGGGCTGGGATGGTGTGTGCTGGGAGAGGGGGGTGGGGGTGGCCTGGTTGCGTGGTACCTCCTCCTCGGGATGCTCTCCCTGGGACCAGTTCCTGGTCCCAAGAGGTGGCCTCAGGGAGGCTTTTTTTCATAGTCCAACGTGCCCACGTGGCCTTTCCCCGCAGGTAGAAACACACAAAAAAGGGAATGGAGCAATTTGGAGCAGGGGGAGCAGGAGGCGAGCCGGCTGCTGCCCCCACACACCCCCCCGGCGCACATCTGGGCGGCTGCTGTGCACATCTGGGCATCCCTGAGGTGGCTGATGGCAAGCAGCAGGTCTGGGCGTGCTGTGACGGGTGGACCTCTGCCACCATCCATCAAGGGCTTGCTAAGGGGGAGCTGGAGCTCAGAAGCACTCGAATAGTGGGGGTGGAGGGGGGGAAAAACCAGGAAAATTTGGGAAACTCAGAGAGGTGAGAGTAAAATGCGAGGGGGAGAAATAAAGGGGTCGGAATTGTATATTTTTAAGCCCCAGAGGTGGGGGTTTTGCAGAAGGTTGAGGAGCAGGAAGGTGGCAAACAGCATGTCCCTCACCCGGGGAAGTCGTCGTCCTTGTCCTCGGTTCCCCGTGCCCGATCCTGCTCCAGCATCACCAGTTCTGGGGACAGGAGAGCTGTGACAGCACTCAGGGGATGGAATATCCCCTCCAGGAATCCGGCTGGATGTTGCACCCAGCCCAGCTGGCCTGAAAATTTGGCTTTTTTTTGGGGGGGTATGGAAGAGTCAGAAGAACCTCCCTATTTGTGGCTGGTGAAAACACCTCTGTGTGGTTCTCCACCAGATTTGAGGGGTTTTTTTGGTCTGGGTTTGAGGGATAAGGGGCACAGACTGCCCTGCCGTAGTGATGCCAGTGCGTGGAACAGATTTGAGTCCCCCAGGTTGGGGGGGGCGGGGGTAGCCCCCCACCCTGGCCCTGCCATCCACATTTCTGGGCATAAAGCAGGGAGCAGACGGAGTGGGAACCTGTGCCTGCACCCAGCCAAGGGAGCATGAGCATCCCACTTGCCTGCTACCCCATCATCACCACCCCCCCCAAAAAAAATAAAAAAAATAAAAAAAATCCCTATCACAGCATTCCCCCCTGTAAAAAAAAAAAAAAACCCACTAAAAATCCCTAGTTTTGGGGCAGAAATAGCCATATGATGTGCGGGCAGGATCCTGGAGAGACGCGGGCACGTCCGTGGCCAAAGGTGGTGGTGTGAGATCTGGGCTGGGGGCATCCACTGGATGCCAGCTCCAATCCCAAAGCCGGTGAGGAATGCGGGGGCCGGCGGCGCATACTAATGGCGCGGGAGCTGGCGGGGAGCAGGGAAGGGAAGAGAAGAGGGAAGGAGCCAGACTGCAGCTCCCGGCTACCCGCGATTGATTTATTACCTGCTTCGCTGACGAATGTGTGAGAAACTCTATTGGTGATAAAGCAGAAAGCCCGTAATTAAAGTAACAGCTTTCACTTTTTAAGCACTGCTTGCTTTTTTTTTTTTTCTTCTGTGTGTTGTTTTGTTTGTTTGTTTTATTTTTTCCTTCTTCGTTTCTTCTCTCTGGCAAATTTTGCGTCTCGGGGCCGCTCGGCAGCATCCCCTCCTGCCGTCCCGCTCCGAAGCTGCCCCTCCGTGCTGGGGTTTGTCAGGGTGGGAAGGGGCAGGTGATGGCATTAAGGAGGGGTTTTGGTGGCTGCTTTGGAGAGGGATTTTTCCGGAGACGTGGGCTCCTTGCTCCGTCAGAGCAGAGAACACATTCTGTGTGCACGGGGAAAATTCCACCCCCCCACCCCCCCCTCCCCCGCCCTTGGCAGAGCACAGCAAAGGAGCCAGGTGGGATCTGGAGGGATCCAGGGCATAGAATCACGTGGGGTTGGAAGGGACCTCTGGAGATCATCCAGTCCAACCCCCTGCCAGAGTGGGTCTATCCAGAGCAGGTCCCACAGGAACGTGTCCAGGTGGGGTTGGAATGTCTGCAGAGAAGGAGACTCCACCACCTTCCTGGGCAGCCTCTGCCAGGGCTCTACCACCCTCAAAGTGAAGAAGTTCCTCCTCACGCTTAGGAAGAACTTCTAATACTCAAGTTTGTGCCCATTTCCTCTTGTCCTGTCCCTGGGCACCACTGAGAAAAGACCAGCCCCATCCTCCTGAC
>JAOQGH010000010.1:2425600-2446362 GCA_025769975.1 Gallinago jamesoni
GCTGAGCCTTGCCAGAAGTCACAGAGCAACACCAGTGAAAGAAAACTCTGTGGAGAAAGACCTGGGAGTCCTGGTGCCAACAATGTGCCCTTGTGGGGCACAAGAAGGCCAATGGCATCCTGGGGTGCAGCAAAAAGAGTGTGGCCAGCAGGTGAAGGGAGGTCATCCTGCCCCTCTACTCTGCCCCATCTGGAGCACTGGGTCCAGTTCTGGGCTCTCCATTTCCAGAAGGACAGGGAACTGCTGGAGAGGGAACAGCAGAGGGCTACAAAGATGATGAGGGGCCTGGAAGAGGCTGCCCAGGGAGGTGGTGGAGTCTCCTTCTCTGGAGACATTAAAAATCTGCCTTTTTTTCCTGTGCGACCTGCTCTGGTTGGCCCTGCTCTGGCAGGGGGTTGGACTAGATGATCTCCAGAGGTCCCTTCCAACCCCGTATCATTCTGTGATTGATGAGCATCAGATTGGGTGCTGGGCTTCAGTTTGTGATGGTTGGGAAGGTGCTGCATGAGCAGCTGGGCCATGATCCAAAGCAGGAGCATTGGGTTCAAGGGCAAGAGCTCATCTCCAGCCGTGCAATGTGTGGCTGCTTATGTGTCATGCACTGTCAGACTGACCCCTGAAGCTCATCTTTCCCAGGTGATTTGGTTCCCCAGAGGAAATAAAATGGTTTCATGCTGGCATCTTGTCCCAGTGGCTGTGGTTAGGCTGGGAGATAAACTTGAGGCTTGTTTATCTGGAGGAACGTGACCTATGGGCATGGGAACACCAGGGTCCTCTCCTGGCTGGGCAGGCTGCTACCTCCAACATGTAGAGTGGTTAGAGTGGGAAGGGACATTAAAGATCATCAAGCTCCAACCCCCCGCCATGGGACACCTCCCATTAGAGCAGGTTGCTCAAAGCCCCATCCAGCCTGGCCTTGAACCCCTCAAAGGATGGGGCAGCAACGACTTCCTTGGGCAATCTCTGTCTCACCACCCTCACAGGAAAGAGTTTTTATTAATGTCTTTGATCTGCTCCTGATGCTGTCAGCTTTTTAGAGGCTCAACCCCTTTCCCTTGGGTACAGGCGCAGCGGAATTCCGATTTTTCAATCTCTGCTGCCCCACTTTGCTGCTTTGTCCCCCTGAATCCAAGTGGGCACCGTGAAAAACGCCAGGACTTTGATTCCCTTCCCCTGCCTTGCCCGTTTCCGAGCCAGCCCCCTCCTTGAATTAGTGGCTGCAGCAGGGCTGATCGTTAATCTCCCGTGGCTCTCCAGCGCTGCTGGTAAATCTGCTGGGGTGAAGCTGTGGAGTCATCTCTGCAAAGGGCTGGAGAAGGGTCCCCGAGGTGTCACCCGGCCGGTGGTGGCAGCGAGAGCCAGCGCCGGGCTCCCTCCATCTCCCTCCATCTCTCTCCATCTCTCCCCTCCTGCCCGGAGCTTGCCAGTTTGCATTGCACGGGAGGAGACGGGAAAGTCATAAATCAATCTGGAGTGTTTCTCTTCTCTTTAGGGGGAAAAAAAAAAAATAATAACCCCAAACAAAACAAGCTTGTGGTCGGGAGAAAGGAATTCCTAATGACAAACTTACTTCAGCTAGGACACCAGGGGCTTCAGCAATATGAGATTAAACCTGCTGTGCTGAGACTCTATTACTCCATATATTACTGTGTGCTGCTGGACTGATGGTTCTCACAGGCGGAAATATAACCCTTTGAAATGTCAAGGCACATAATAAAGAGACCTAGCAGGGGAGGCTGGATGGCTCCAGGGATTGATAAAGCCTTTCCAGCGCCGGCTCTGCCGCTGCCAGGAGGGGTTGGGTGCCCGGTGGAGCTCACACGCTTTGCTTGGCCCTTTTGTTAGATGGCTGGAAGGGAGAGGTTGGTGGCGGGGGAGGAATTCTCCTGGAACCGACCTTGTCTGGGCTGACTTGGCTTTGGAAATGAAGCAAGGACCTCAAAAATATGAGAGCTTGGATGAACAGGCGACTTCCCCTGCAGCCCTCAGCTGTGTGTGTCTGTCCCTGGGGTGGCCGTCGTGCTTCTACCTCTTAATTAACTCTTAGTACCTCCTGCGTTGCAAATCCCTTGTGGATGGACCGTTTCGCTGGGAGCCCACCTGGGTCTCCTGAGCTTGGGTAGGACCACGCTGTAGGTCCCTTGAGAAGGGTCTTCCTAAGGGCTGGTGGATGGAGGCAAACAGGAGCATCATCAAGGACCTCTTAGCACATCCTTACGGGCGAGGAAAAGCCTCTGCTCATGGTCTGGTGGGGGGGCTCTAATTCCTGAGTTTTTGGGGGGGAATGGGCAGGAGCTGGTGGATGAGCTGGTGTGTCTGTGCCCTGCCATCCCCATCTCCTCTGAAAACTACCGGTTGGTGGCTGTAAACTCTGAACCTTCCCCACCTCTCCATGGCTGCTGTGGGCTCGTTAAGGCGAGAAGAGGGATGAGGGGGGGGAAATAAATCTCCTGGAACTCATGAACTATTTACAGCCGTGCTGAGCAAGCAGTCCGCAATTATTTATTTATTCTCCCCGGCTTGCGAGCCCAGGGAGAGGGGAAGGCTGCCAGGGCTGCCCACATCCCAGCCCCACACCATCTCCTGCCTCCCCAGAGACCCTGAAAAGGCAGCATAACGTGCCCTGGGGGTATCCATACCATGCAAGCTCCTCCGTGTGCCTTGGGAAGGTAAAAAAAACCCAAAAACCCAGCCTTTCCTCGTGTGTTCAGCCCTGCGTTGGGCAGCCTTGTGCCCCAAAGCCACAAAAAGAAGGGGAAAAAAAAATAAAAAATCCCATTTTGGGATTTTGCATGGCAGAAAGAGATGTGTTGAAGGAGGCTGTTGCATGTGAAGGGCACCTGAAGCTGGTTTGGGGTGTACGGGAGGGTGTTGGTGTTGTTCACCCACAAGTAATTCCGCTCAGGCATGTGGTTAAGGGCTGGAAGACAAATTATTTTGGCTTGCATGAAAGTTGCTTCCCCTCTTTGGCCTCTGCTTCCCCCATCATGAGTTCCCCCATCCAGTAGGGCAGTGATGGTGCCTCTGTACTGGGCACGGTGAGGCCTCACCGCCAGGGCTGGGTTCAGTTCTGGAAGGACATTGAAGTGCTGAAGCGTGTCCAGAGGAAAGCCACCAAGCTGGTGAGGGGTTTGGAGAACAAGGAGAGGCTGAGGGAACTGGACATGTTTAGTTTGGAGAAGAGGAGGCTGAGGGTAGACCTCATTGCCTTCTACAACTCCCTGAAAGGAGGGTGTAGAGAGGTGGGGGTTGGCCTCTTCTCCCAAGGGAATAATGAGAGGAGCAGAGGAAATGGTCTGAAGTTGGGGCAGGGGAGGTTTAGATTAGATATGGGGAAGAATGGCTTTCCTGAGAAGGTGGTCAGTCACTGGAACAGCCTGCCCAGGGCGGTGGTGGAGTCACCATCCCTGGAGGCATTTAAGAAACATGTAGAGGTGGCCCTTCAGGGCATGCTCTAGTGCCCAAGATTGTTGGGTTGTGTTTGGATTGGTTTTTTTTTTTTTTAATTTGTTTTTTTTTGTGGTTGGACTGGATGATCTCAAAGGTCCCTTCCAACCATGAAGATTCTGTGATGATGTGATCTGTAAAATGGGCACATGGGCTTTCAGCTCCAGGGAGTGCGTGGTGAGGGAAGGTGATGAAGGCTTCTTGCGTGCCCTCTCCCTGAGCTTGCTCATGCAGTTAATGATGATGATGATGATGATGACATGCAACGTCTCCAGGGAATGGAGTCACTTTCACTCGGAAACCAAAGCCTGTCCTTGAGGGGCTGAAAATGCAATGTTTGACCCCTGCTCTGAGCTTTTTGGGTGGGAATTGCCCGTTGGCGCTGCTCCGCCTCCTTACTTTTATTAAACAGCCTTTTTTTTTCTTTTTTTCTCCCTTTGCAGCATCCCCAGACAATCGATAGGTATTTCTGAGTGACCATTACAGTAATTAT
This sequence comes from Gallinago jamesoni, assembly GCA_025769975.1. Taxonomy (NCBI): domain Eukaryota; kingdom Metazoa; phylum Chordata; class Aves; order Charadriiformes; family Scolopacidae; genus Gallinago; species Gallinago jamesoni. The sequence goes on from JAOQGH010000010.1 coordinate 2,429,541, forward strand.
ACCGCTGCTGCCCGTGTTGTGTGAAAACCAGTCTCTAAAAACAGGTGGGAGGCAAGACAGAGGTCCTCAGGTTGTACCCGTGGATGGGTATGGGGAGGCAGGACCAGCTTGAAGGACACCCTGTTGTCCTTCCTGCAGCATCCTTACATCTTCCCACCCCCCTAAAAAAAACCATTTGGGCTGAAGGAGAGGATGCTGCAAAGAAGAAATGGCCCCTTCCACTCCCCTGGCAGCAGTTGTGTGACTTCAAAGGTGGTTTTGGGGGTTTTTTTGTGTGGTTTTTTTTTTTTCATCGTGGGGCTTATGGGCCAAGGACACTTCTCGCCTGCAGCTTTATATCTGTCAGTTTGATCAGCAAATGGGGGAGAGGGCCATAAAACTGCGGAGGCTGAGTCCTAGTCCCTTTAATCCCGCCAGGAGGGCCGGCGTTATTTCTCCGCCGGGAGCGCTAATAGGATTCTAATACGCTGGCAAATGGGGTTTTTTACAACTGCCATTCTGCAGTTACTGAGACGGTGTGTCACCGGGACAGCCCGATAAATTCTCCTGGAGATGGAGGGGGGAACGGTGCCCACCGCCCCCCCCCATGGCATCCCTCACTGGGGATGCTTTGTGGGGATCTGCCCGGTCCCCCGTCGCTGCTCTCCATGTTCTTGGGGCATGGCCGTGGTTCTGCTGGTGGTGGGGTTGATGGGGCAGGTTGTTTCTTGTAGGGTTGGTGTCTGGCACCGTGGACTTACCCCTCCTTTCTCCCCCCGTGCCTTCCTTGCACACGTGTGTGCCAGGGCTGAGCATCTCAGCAAGCAAAGCTCGTTGAGTTGGGTGCCTGGTGGCCTCCACGTGGCCTTGAAGGACTTAATAAGGAGTTGGGAGGAATAAGGACTTGAAGGAATTAATAAGCCCTAATTAATGAAGCTGGGGAGGCTGTGGCAGGACCTGTTTGTGGGTCCCCCTCTGTCACTCGTCCCCTGGATAGCTCTCCTGGGTCACCGTGGCTGGTTGGGGTCCAACGGGGAGGTCTCATCCAACTCCAAGCTGCCTTTCCCACCCAGTTAGGTACTGGGACCATCAAGTCTGTGGCATGGATGGATTTTTTTGGCGGTGCCAGCACCTTGCCTAGTCATTGCAGGGGTGGCCGGGCACGGAGCCCCCATCCTGGGGGGATGAAAAGGGCAAGGAAACCCCTGGGGATAGCAGGGCTTGTCTTCGGGGCCCTATTTCTCCCCTTGCTTCCAGGCATGTAGAACTGTTGATGAAGTTGTAGGGGTGGTTGGATGGGAGGGTTGATGGCCTGGCTCTAAATCCCTCGGCTGAGTGCGGGGTGGGGGCGGAGCGGGCAGTGCCCCCATGAATCCAGCTGCGTCTGAGCATCACTTGGGGGTACCCATGGGATGCTCCGGGAATGACACTTCATCCCCTCCTCAGCCGGGCAGCGCCCGACTCGAGTGCCAAAGCCATAAATATTGTATTACTGTATCAAATCTCAGCTCAGGATTGATTATTTATTTATTTATTTATTTATTTTCGTCTCCGGAGGCAGGAAGCCGGGATTATTTTTCCAGGGCTTTCACGGGTTGATGGGTCCTTGCAGCTGCCTCCACGCTTTTTTTTTTTGACATCAGTAAATAAGCACACCCCCCCTCCCCCCAACACTTTCTTCTCGGAGGAGCACCTGTTTCCCCGGGAATTCTGCTGGGGTTTTGTCGTGCTTGGGCTGCAAATTGGTACAGGAGCCTGGCCCGAGCCGCCTTGTTTTACAGCATATGGGCATGTAGGCTTTATCTTATCTATTATCACCTCTGCCCAGTATCTAACAAGGTCCCATCTACCTCCCTGGCAAATCTGATTTATCATCACGTTTCGGCAGCCGCCCAAAAATCCCAACTTGATGCTGGTTGAGCAGATAGGGAGAGACGGACCTGCCCCGCTGTCGTTATTCCCCTTTTCCAGACAGCTGATCCAGGGAGAAGGGAGGGGAAACGCAAGGTTCAAGTTAATAAAAGCTCCTGGAATAATCCATCCCTCCCCCGGTGAATTTATCCAAGGTTATAAAGTTGGAAAAGAGAGATCTCGAGAGCGCCGAGCAGGAATTTGCCTGCCTGTAAGCTGGGGTTTTAAATCGCTGCTTTAGGGATGCAACCGGAGCAGGGGAGTTTCTTCCCCCAAATTAAAAAAAAAAAAAAAAATGTAAAAAATAAATTAAAAATAAAAAAAAAAGTGGAAGAGGAAAGTTCTGCATGGAAATAAATGGGCACCAGAGGATGAGTTCATGTTGTGCAATAAATAGGTGAAGGCAGGATAAATGTCATGTTTTATCGAGGCAAAATTTGTGAGGGGAGAGAGAGAGAGAAAATCTTCTCGTAGACTTCACAGCTGTGTTTGGGGAAAAATAAAATAGCAGCGAGCCGGCTTCGGCACGGAGTGGCAACCACAAGAGGAGGGGGAAAGGGAGAAGGGGAAGGGACATCTCGGGTACCTCTGCTGTGGACACCGACCCTTGTGCTCACCAGATGGTGTTTTAGCTCAGGCTGCTCCGAATTCTCCCAGTTTCTGGAAATCCCAAGCTTTTCTCTTCATGCTCCTGAAGCGCTGGAGCATCGAATTGATGAGAACTCTTCCAGGTTTTGGGGGGGGCGGGTGGGATTGTCCTCTCCTGGACCAAAAGGGTCTTCAAAGCTGCTTTTCTGGACTGCATCTCCCCCTCCTCTCTTCATCCCTTTCTCCCCCAGCTCTGTTCTTCCCAGCAAAGCCAGTGGAGATACGTCACTTGAACAAATTAATCCCATCCCTCACCGGCTTATTTTAGTCTTCAGAGTGTGTCTTTCTAGGAAATCATCCGGTATCGTGGCTCCTGGCTTCCTCATTCTAACCACCGCCCTTCCCCAAGGCACACAATTAAAGTAAAAAAAAAAAAAAAAAAAAGAGAATATAAATCAACACCTGAGCTATGCCAGCAACTCGGTGGAAACAACCTGGCCCCTGCTATGTTAATAGCGCAGAGGAGAAGGCTTGCTGGGGGGCTTTGAAGGCTTCGGTGGTCCTCCCCCCGCATCACAGAATCCCATGGGGTTGGAAGGGACCTCTGGAGATCATCCAGTTCAACCCCCTGCCAGAGCAGGTCCACCCAGAGCAGGTCCCACAGGAATGTGTGCAGGTGGGGTTGGAATGTCTCCAGGGAAGGAGAATCCACCACCTCCCTGGGCAGCCTCTGCCAGGGCTCTGACACCCTCAAAGTCAAGACGTTGTTCCTCATCTTTAGGTGGAACTTCTTACATTCAAGTTTGTGCCCATTGTCCCTTGTCCTGTCCCTGGGCACCACTGAGAAAAGACCAGCCCCATCTTCCTGACACCCTCCCTTGAAGTATTTATAGGTGTTGATCAGATCCCCCCTCAGCCTTCTCTTCTCCAGACTAAAAAGCCCCAAGTCCCTCAGCCTTTCCTCATCAGAGATCTTTGTAGCCCTCTGCTGTCCCCTCTCCAGCAGTTCCCTGTCCTTCTGGAACTGGGGAGCCCAGAACTGGTCCCAGTGCTTCAGCTGGGGCCTCCCCAGGGCAGAGCAGAGGTGCAGGGTGACCTCCCTCCACCTGCTGGCCACGCTCTTCCTGATGCCCCCCAGGATGCCATTGGCCTTCTTGGCCACAAGGCTCATGGCATTACTGGCTCATGATGTGATGATTGTTGGGTTTTATTCGTAGAAGGGTTCATATGGGGGGAGGAGAAACCAAGGAGGAGAGGGGAAACACAGACCTGCTCTCTTGGAACCTTAATGTGATTTTCCATTAAATAATTGGATATGAAATTTTTTTTTTAATTAATAATTTTAATTATTTTTTTTAATGTATGCTGGATAGCAGGGCTTGGAAGAGTCTGAAACACTGGGGATGCAGTGGGTAGGAACGTCGTGCATGGCCAAGCCTTGTTAGGAGCTGAAAACCATCAGCTTGACGGGAAACGGAGAATAAGACAAATAGATCAATTTTCATTGCAGCAAAAGCTTAACAGTAGAGGGCCTCAAATTTCCTCTGGGGTCTAGTGTTGTTTAACTTATTTCTTAATGGTCTGAAACACGGGGTGACCGGGGCTGTGGCCTTTGACTGCAAGAGAAATAAAGTTGCCCTAATAATGGAGCGATGGGAGTTATGAAAAGGAACTGAGTAAATCAGTTTGCGGTCTTGTGTCCTTCTGGAGAGGTAAATATCATTATTAAATAAGGGGGGAAAAAAAACCCACCAGGGAAATTATGCTGTATATGGAGGAGAATTTATTCTAAGGAGAGAAATGCTGGGCTGGGTGATGGTTTATCTGCGTGTCCTTGCTGGAGAGGTGGGATTTCATGGTGGCCTTGCAGAGAGGCAACTCCGGAACACGCCGCTGGCAAAAAACAGGCAAATTCCTGGGCTCAGCAGAGTGGGGAGGAAATTAAAAAGGCCGAGGAGATGGGCTCTGTGTGTGATTTTATGGCAAGGAAAAGCTGTCGCTGAGGCACTGGCAGGAAATAGCGAATATCTGCTAACGAGTGGGGCTGGTGTCCTTAGTCACGCTGGGTGGAAGCGACCCGATGCAAAATAAGAGTTATAGATGTCTTGTGCTGCTGGACATATGGCCAGGCGGGTATTTAAGCGCTTCTTTTGCAGCCTGGGGGGGCTGCAGCTGTAAATGGAAGGAAGCGCCGATACAAAGATGCTTCTTGGAGACTCCCCGCCAGGTCCAAGAAAATAAAAATCAAATTTTTTTAAAAAGAAGAAAAAAAAAAGAAAGAAGGGGTTGGTAATTCATAACCAAACTGAATTATGAATTTAAGTGCTCCGTAAGAATAATTTTTTTTGACTTGAAGATGATTTTTTTTCCTCCCCACAATCATTTAAAGAAGCCAGCAGAGGCTCAGCCAGCCCCACGGGAGCATTTCTTGGTGCGCAGCCCCGCTTCACCCTGCCCAAGGCTTGGCCAGACCTGGTGCTGCCATGGTTCAGGTCCCATCTACTGTGTCCCAAGGGCTGGCATGAGCCCTTGGCACATTATCTGATGCTGGGTGGCCCTTAGGGGAAGCCACCTGGGTCCCAGCCTGTGTTGCTCCTTTAAATTCTCCTTGGTCTGTGGGTTTACTCTGTGGAAAGGACTGAAAATCACAGAATCACAGAATGATATGAGGTTGGAAGGGCCCACTGGACCTGCCAGAGCAGGTCCTACAGGAACGTGTCCAGGTGGGGTTTGAATGTCGCCAGAGAAGGAGACTCCACCACCTCCCTGGGCAGCCTCTTCCGGGGCTCTGCCACCCTCAAAGTCAAGACGTTTCTCCTCATCTTTAGGTGGAACTTCTTATGTACAAGTTTGTGCCCATTTCCTCTTGTCCTGTCCCTGGGCACCACTGAGAAAAGACCAGCCCCATCCTCCTGACACCCACCCTTCAAGTATTTATAGGCATTGTTGTGATCCCCCCTCAGCCTTCTCTTCTCCAGACTAAAAAGACCCAAGTCCCTCATCTTATACATCTCATGTATAAGATCTCATCTCATGTTCATGAGAACATGTCATAAGGGAGATGTTATAGTCCCCTCATCATTTTTGTAGCCCTCTGCTGTCCCCTCTCCAGCAGTTCCCTGTCCTTCTGCAACTGGGGAGCCCAGAACTGGTCCCAGTGCTCCAGCTGGGGCCTCCCCAGGGCAGAGCAGAGAGGCAGGATGACCTCCCTCCACCTGCTGGCCACACTCTTCCTGATGCCCCCCAGGATGCCATTGGCCTTCTTGGCCACAAGGGCCCATTTCTGGCTCATGGGCATCGTGTTGTCCACCAGGACTCCTAGGTCAGAGCTGCTCTCCAGCAGGTCAGCCCCCAGTCACGTAGGAGAAGATGATGTACGTTCCCTACAGCAACCAATTGGGGCCTCCTTGACCTGGGCAATTTGTGAAGTTTCACCTTTAAGCTTCTGAAATTGTGGTGCTTGAGCAGAGGAAAGGAATCAGCGGTGAAAAAAAGAAAAGAAAAGAAAAGAAAAAAGTGAATAATAAATTAAGTCCAGTAGCTTGATGTTTTTTTTTTTCCCTGGCTGCAGCTTGTTGAATATTCTCCTTCCTTGTTGGGAAGCAGGAATAAAGTTCACGGCGTCGGAAGCATAATCGAGCAAACGGCCTTTGCGCTTATCAAGTGCCTCTGTTCTGCTTGGGCATTTAATCACCCGCAAAAGCCATTTATTGCCTCGTATACTCCTCTTCTATGAACACTAGCCCTTAAATACCCGGCGTAATTAAAGGTGAAGCTGCGGCGCCGCGCTCCGTCTCCTGCCCGTGGAAGAGTAACAGATGAGGTGGGAGTTCTGGCGGAGTTCAAGGTGAGAGCCGTAAAGCCCATTTTCTGCATGTGTCAGGGACATTATTTTAGGAATGTCTAATTCTGCTGGCGAAAATTGAGGCTGGCTCAAATAATAATTCACGCTTAATGAACTTAGAGTTATAGCCCCGGCTCTGCGATTCCCTCTGCCTTGCGCGCGGTCGATTGGCCTTGTCAGATGTTTAAAGGATGGTGAAGAAATGACAAAAAAGGATTTGATGGAATTAGGCGGAATTCCACCCCCCTCCAACAGAAAAACCTTATTTCTTTGTGTTTAGATCCCTGTCTGGGAAGAAAGAGAGAAATTCGCCGCAGCTTTGGCTGTAATCCAGTCGGCTCCTTGATGGGGACTTCTTGGGGCTTTAACCTTTGCGCGTTCTTCTTGCGGCTCAGCTCTTCGAAAGGCTCGTGCCCTTTCCTTATGTGAGGGAAAATAAACATAAGGTATTGATGAAGCACTAATACCCCGGCGCCGTGTGTAGGTGGCGAATTTAAGGACTCGTCTGGCACGTTCCTGAGACGTCCTCGGCTGCCCAGCAGTCAGATGTTCGGAGACGTGAGCGTGAATGCAGTTATCCTTCTAACACCCCTCGGATAGTAAATTAATGGGCTGTGGTATGTAGAACATCAGACTGTCACTTCTGCTGGGTTTACACGCTCTGTTGCAGGGAAATAGTCACCCTCTGATGAGGTCGGGGAATGGAAACGATCGCCACCCCTCAACTTGTTGCAAGGAGGGGAGCTAAATGTGAGTCCACCTCCTACCCAAACTGGTTTCCCAGCTGCTGGTTGAATTCCGACTGGGTGACCGTCTGGCTTTGTGCTCTGAGGGTGGTGAGACCTTGGTCCAGGTTATCCCAGAGAAGCTGTGGCTGCCCCATCCCTGGAGGGGTTCAAGGGCAGGTTCGACAGTGCTTGGAGCAACCTGGTCTGGTGGGAGATGGATGGAGTGGGACTGGATGACCTTTAAGGTCCTTTCCAACCCAAAATTCCATGATTCTATGCAGAACAGGTTGAGGCATCATCTGCTGCTGGCCAAGCTGTGTGTCCATACAGGTTGCCCCATGATGGGGGAAACCTTGGTGCTAAAGTCTAAGATACCTACAGATCTCCTCAACAAGGTGCTGGAGGTGTGGCATTTCATATAAACTAAAGAAAATACTTGTATTTTTTGTTTTTATTTTGCACTGGGAGCTGGACTGCTGGGCGGTTTGCTCAGCGCTCGTTCCTGCCCCCAAAAGCCCTCCCGTGGAGCTTGTGACCTCCTGAGGAGAAAGAAATGGCTGTCGGTACTTCTCAGGTAGACCTGCTGCAGATTGCCCCTCGGGCTTGGCCAGCAACATGGGCAAGGGTGGCTTGGGTGCATCTGGTGGGAGGCTCTTCCCAAGGTCGCTGCCCACCTTGGGCGAAGGAGGGGTTCTCATCATGCTGGGGCAAGTGGGGATCATAGAATCATAGAATTATCTGGGCCAGAAGGGATCTCCAAAGGCCATCTAGTTCGACCCCCCCGCAGTCAGCAGGGACACCCCCAACTAGACCAGGTTGCCCAGGGCCTCCTTGAATGTCTCCAGGGAAGGGGCCTCAACCACCTCCCTGGGCAGCCTCTTCCAGTGCTCCACCACCCTCATTGGAAAGAACTTCTTCCTAATCTCTAATCTAAATCTGCTTTTCTTCAGTTAAAACCCATTGCCCCTCGTCCTGTCCCTGCAGGCCTTTGGAGACAGGCTCTCCCCAGCCTTCCTGTAGCCCCCTCAGGTGCTGGGAGGCCTCTCTTAGGTCTCCCCGGAGCCTCCTCATCTCCAGGCTGAACAACCCCAGCTCCCTCAGCCTGTCCTCAGAGCAGAGGGGCTCCAACCCCCTGATCATCCTTGTGGCCCTCCTCTGGACCCGCTCCATCAGGTCCATGGCCTTCAATGGACCATCTGAATCCCCCCCCGTCCCAGTTCACCCCTCCGCATCCCAATCCCATCTCCAGCGCAGGGTTGTTGAGCCCTGCATCGCTTCCTAGAAAGACGAGGTGGGGTTTTTGGTTTTTTTTTGTGTTTTTTTTTTTTCTTTTTTTCCTGGCTGTTGGAAACACTCAGCATCTGTATAAACAATGGTATTAAGCCGCTGTTGTAGTAATTGTGTTTGTACAGTGAAGCAAAAAGGCTCAGTTTACCCCTCTGCTGTCTGGAAACGATTCCTCCAGGTTATATGTGCTGATTTCATTCAGGGGGAAGCAAAAAAAAAAAGAAAAAGAAAAAAAAAAAAGGCAGCAGATACTATTACAATGACATATTCTTCCCCAATGGTAACTTTATCCCTGCTTCTGGCTCAGTGCAGAATCATAATTCATTTTGTCACAAGGATAGCAAATAAATAATAAGAATAAATTGAGCAGATTATCTCATCTTTAAGCCATGCCCAGCATTCATCAAATCCGTGCCAAGAAGCAAGACTTATCTGCAGTCAAATTGATCCTACAAGAACACCTACCTTAAGCTCCATTAGTGCTCCTCGGGTTGCTTAAAATGACGAGTCATTAAAGTGACACACATTCCCGAAGTGTCTCTCTTACCAAAAGGGAAAAAAAAAAAAAAAAAAAAGGCCTAGTGAAAACGTACGTGTTGCTATTTCTCGCCATTGATTTTTACCGAAAGGACCAGAAAAGCCCTACAAAAAGCTCGATTCGCCTCGCTAGATGTTCGCCGCTCGCGCTGCAGATGCAAAAAGACCCATCCATTTCTTCTCCCCACTTCAATGAAGTTTTAATAACGGATGCTGCAGGCACTTTCCACGGGACTGAGGTCTCATTACTCTTAGAGGAGACGCTCCTCTACACTTACTGGCGTGTACCGCGAAGCGCTATAAATAATTAACACGAAACTACACCGAATAAACTCACTGCAGTCCCACTAATTGGTAAACAGACACGTATTTCTCTTGGAGTACATGAGAAGCGTTACCACTTTCAGGGGGGATGATTCACTCGTAGAAATTGGAGCTTATGAATAATGGTTTAAAGAGTTTGAGGCTTGCTTTTATTTATTTCGCGGCGCTCAAAAATTGGGAGGTGCGTCAAACGAATAAAGGGTGAGGTTTGTTGCCCCGGGAAATATTGACTCTAAAGCTTCATCCAAACTAAAAGTGGGATTAAAGGGACTCTCTTCGCTAGCGAGTAACAATTATTTCACTGGAAGCCTGTGTGTTTGGTTGAAATAATGTTCCCTGCACCTACTCCGAGCCCCCCTCCCAAGTTATCCCAAAATAGCCCATACGGGAGGCAAAATGAGGTTGTTAATTTGCAGTTGGGCTCTCAAGGTGTGTGTGTAATGAGGGTCTCGCCAACAGCACAAGACTTGTCTCCCTGTATGGTTTAATATGGATTTTTACATGTTCTATTTAAGCTGGAAAACACGCAGGAGGAGTTGCTCTGCTTTGGCTCAGCTTGAGTGGGAGCATATTGAAGATTAAACTGGAAGAAGCCCGTTTTAAACCAGAATAGGTTGGTGCTCACGAGGTTGTTTGCTCCCATTTGGGAGTGTTGGTTTAATAACAAGCTCGTGTAACTACACACCCTCTGTTATCATAGAATCACAGAAGGGTTTGGAGTGGAAGGGACCTGAAAAACCATCCAGTTCCAATGGGCAGGGGCACTTCTGACCAGACCAGGTTGCTCCAAGCCCCCTCCAACCTGCCCTTCAATCCCTCCAGGGATGAGGCAGCCACAGCTTCTCTGGACAACCTCTCACAACCCTCACAGCCAAGAATTTCTTCCCCACATCTCATCTCCATCTCCCCTCTTTCAGTGTCAAACCCTTCCCCGTCCTCCTAGGGCTCCCCTCCCTGATCAAGAGTCCCTCCCCAGTTTCCCTAGAGCCCCTTGAGGGACTGGAAGGGTCCTGAAGGTCTCCCTGGAGCCTTCTCTTCTTCAGGCTGAATCCCCCCAACTCTCTCAGCCTGTCCTCCCAGTAGAAGGGCTCCAACCCTTGGAGCATCTCCATGGCTTCCTCTGGCCCCACTCCAGCAGCTCCATGTCCTTCCTGTGTTGTTATCCCTTCTGGGTGGATGCCAGGAGCAATTTTCTGCTGGAGGTCTGAGCTACCCTCATTCAAAAGAGGTGGAAACTGGATGGGAAACCATTACCAGGTCAGGGAAGAAAGGTGCTGGGTGGGGGTTTTGGGCAGCAGAAGGGAGAAACACGTGGTGGCGGTGCTGGAGTGGGAAGGGTTGGTTGGATGGACTTGAGAAATACTTTGGGTTTTTGCAGCGGGTACGGCAAAAAGTGACGCCGTGCCTCAAAAAAGGCACGCTGCCAGCATGGTGGCACGCAACATTTCAAGATTATATATAAATATCTGACCTATTTCTTATGGATAGCACAATAAGGACTCGATCAAAACCCCATTGAATTCTGCGGGAGCCTTTCCATTGACTTCAATGGCTTTTGGATTGGCCCCTATAAATGGCTCTTGAGGAGAAGATAGTGGTGCATTTGCCTGGCTATTTTTATAATGTGTTTGATCACTCACTCGGTGATTTTTCAAACTTCAGCCGTTCGCCGTGGGGAGCTTGTGCAAATTACAATGCTCGATGTCCAAAGAAATGTCTCTTGAAATTGAACTGAGACTCATAAAACAGATAAATGTGTTGGCGTCCCGTGGCCGCTGAAATGAAGGGAGAGCATTAACAGTCATTAAAAGGGACAAGGCGGTGCCACGGTTCCAGTGACCCCGGCACCGAAACACGAGGGGTTTGTCTCTTTATTCTTCAGTTCTTCCCGGCTGTGGGACTACCGTGGGGCTTGTAGGATCAGTGGGCCAGCTTGTCCCCTTGTCCTCTTCTGGAAAAATGGGAGTCTGGGGAAAGTCTGAGAAGGTTCCCAGAGTGATGTCCCACTTGGAGAAGTTTCCTTCTGAACCTGAAGCACAAGGGCTTGTTTTACTCTGCCGTGGAGCTACTCAAGTTCTCGTCACTCGTCTAAGTCCTCCATCCTTTTGGTTCCCTTTTAAGCTCTTCTTTTTAATGATCCCAGGTGACAGGGAGGTTAATTATGCCTTGCAGAAAGAGGGGTCTCGTGTCACACCTTTGCCTGGTGTTGCCTGTTGGATTTCGTGGAGGAGGCTCCTCTCTCTCCCCTCTTTGAGGGCTCTCAAAGTCCCTTTGAGGCAGCAGGTTTGTGGTGGGGAGCTTTTCCACCACCAGTTACAGTGAACTCAAAATATCATGGGAGAGGGGTGGGAACTAGATGGTCTTTAAGGTCCCTTCCAACCCAATCTGTTCTATGATCTGGGAAAGTCACTTCTCCTGGAGCTTTTGCAGAGCGTCACCAATGGGGTTCATTTTCAGAGGCTGGAATATCATGTTCCAGCTTTGTCTTTTTGTCTTATTTTATATAATAATAATAAAATAATAATAAAAACCCCCACCTTGGAATCAAAATGAAAGTGTTTGGTGAGGTCAAAAGACGGTTCCTGGGAATAATCTGTGTTGTGAAGGAAATTATCAGTTTCAGAGTTTTGCCCTGGGCTTTGCCCTGGATTTCAAACTCTTAGAATTTTGTACAAAAGCACATTTACATGTTTAGACTTTTTTTGTGTTGTTGTTTTTTTGTTTTTTTTTAATCCAGGGAATAAAGATGTCTGGTTTCACTCCTATTGTATCGTGCTCATCTAGACAGTAATATTCAATCTTTGTCAAACCTAGAAATTTTCGACTGAAGGCACAGAGCATTTGAGAAGTATTATGTGCATAGATTGCTTTATGTGATAATAATGGAGTTGCTTTATTTATTTATTTATTGTTTAAAAAAAAAAAAAAAAAAGCCTTTTGTGGACGTCTCAGAAGCAGGGAGTGGATTAGGTAGAGGGTTACTCATCAAAACCCAGCCAAATTGCTGGGTTTTGCGAGGACCTGTCATCCTTGCTTTATTTGGGATGGATGGTAGCGTTGGCTGTCGGTCTCAGCGGTCCATTCCGAGGAAGAAAAGATAAGTTTTGGGTTGGAATAAGGGAATCTGAGGCTCCTCCCCAACCTGTGGCTGGAAGGTCACCTTCTCAACGTCCCCACCGCTCCCAGGGCTTGTCATTTCATTCTTTGCTTCCCGCTCGGATCCTGCCAAGAATAATCCCCCTTCAATATGCAGGAGGAGCGAGGCTGGGACGGCCGGTCTCCCCCGTGCCTGCTGTGGTGAAGATGACCAAGGAATTTATTTAATTTCTCCTCCGTGTCCTTCCTCTCTAATTGCTCCCCAGCCAGACCAGCTTAGTTGGAAAGCTTCCCGCTGGCGAAATTCAGGGAATTCAGCTCAGGAGCTGCTTTGTTGGAGGGTTGTGGGTTGGATGGTGAGATCTGAGGTTGCTCTCTCTGCTCTGACCTTTCTCGCCACCCAACAGGGAGACCTCCTTATCCTTGACACCCACCCCCCACACCTCTTCCCTTCCAAATCCACTATTTTCTTGGGTTGCAGGGTACTTTTCTGCTATTTGCTGAGCCTAAAAGCCTTGATTTTTCTCATCAAACCCAATCTTTCTGTTGCTTAAGTCAAACAGGGAAAACTCCACAGCTACGTGTCTCTATTTGTCGTCTTGCAACGCTTGATGGGCCCAAAAAAGCAGCCCCTGACCCAACGAGCAGGTCTGGTTGAACACCCCCCCACACCCATTTTTGGGCTGCTTTGGGTAAAGGCATTCAAATGATGTTTCTGGATCTTGGGAAAGGCCAAGAATTATTTTGACCATGAGGGATTTCAGTAATTATTTATTTTATGCTGCCAACGGTTGCCCAAACGTTCTTTGGAGAGAGTTTCTCCTTTCCAGGATTCAACATCGATGTGTTGTGCCACTCAGGGCTGTCAGAATGGATTTGACCATAGACTTTGGGTTTCAAACTACATTTAAAAATCAAGTAATCAAGGAAAATCGTGCTTAACTCAGTTTGGTAGATGGACAGATCCGGTCTTTACAGCTGAATGGGGAATTGGTCTGGTTTTCTACCCTTTTTAAAGTAGGTGGAAGAATTATGTCCTCTGCTTAACTTTTTAAGCCCCTCTGACCTGAAGTGCAGTGTCTTGTATTTCTGCCTGATGGACTCAGCTGTCGGTGCCGTCCTGTAGGGCCATAAAGTGCTGCTGAGCCCTGGTCCATGTGTGTCCTCAGGAAAGGTCCCCATCTGTCCCCAGGTCCCTCCTCTACGGGGTCTGGTCCGATGCGGAATCTCCTCCATCAGCCACAGAGGGACTTTCTCACCATTGAAATGTGCCTTAATTTATTTTTTTTTTTAGTTTCTTTCTTTCCTTTTTTTTTTTTTTTTTTGCCTAAAGGAGAAGCGAAAATTAAGCGAGCTGATCTGTTTAAACCTTTATAAATACGTGTTTAATATCTGCTTAATGTGAGATGGAATTTATGAGCCGTTAAGTGACGCCGGATCGTTTTTATAAGAATGGAGAAGTCTGGTGGGAGAACTTCCTCCTGGGACATAATCTCGTATTATTATTTTTTTAAGAGGGAGATTTAATATGTTATAGTTGACGTTTTCAGCGACATTGGAATATTTCCTAGGCGGGAGCTTTCACAAGTGCTTTATAAATCTTTAACGGTTTAAGTTAATGAAATCCTTATGCCGGTGGTGAGGGTTATTCCTTGAAAAAGGAGACTGAGGCAGGGATGCAGAGAAGGAAAGAGCCACAAATGGGATTCACTAGTCCTGTTGCTGGTTTTGGTAGCCCAGCCGCTTGGTGGCATTCCCCCAAAGGATGAGACAAGGTGAGACAAGGCTGTGCTTTCCCTCTCCCCAGTTTTTTGGTCTTAATCCTGGTTTTTCAGGCATTGGTGCCTTTTCTTTTTTCCAAATTTCTCTCCTTTTTTTTTTTTTTTTTCAAATTCCTCCCTACTTTTTTTTCTCTCTCTCCAATTTCTCCCCCTTTTCCAGTTTCTCCCCCTTTTTATCCCACCCCTCCCTCTTTTTTTCCACTTCCTCCCTCCTTTTTTTTTCTCTAATTTCTCCCCCTTTTTTTTCTCCAATTTCTCCACCTTTTTTTATCCCATTCCTCCCTCTTTCTTTTTCCAGTTCCTCCCTCCTTTTTTTTTCTAATTTCTACCCGTTTTTTCTCTTCAATTTCTCCCCTTTTCAAATTTCTCCCCCTTTTTATCCCATCCCTCCCTCTTTTTTTTCCAGTTCCTCCCTCCATTTTTTTTCTCTAATTTCTCCCCCTTTTTTTTCTCTCCAATTTCTCCCCTTTTCCAATTTCTCCCACTTTTTATCCCATTCCTCCCTCTTTTTTTCCAGTTCCTCCCTCCTTTTTTTCTCTAATTTCTCCTCTTTTTTTTTTTTTTTTCTCTCCAGTTTCTTATTCTTTTTAAACTTTTTCCCTTCAGGGGAATGACTCAGATGTTTTATATGACATAGAAATTTTACTCTTAGTGACTTTAGGGGTGGCTCTGCTGCTTTGGGGAATAAAGAGCTTTCTGCTTCCTGCAGCTGGTGCTGAAATGAGATTTTTTATATTTTTTTTTCTCTGCTTGAAAACCATCAGTGAAATCCCTCTGCTGCTGTTGCAGTTTGCTTCTAACATTCCGAGCGTTTCCGAAAAGATCCCTGAACATTTTTTTTTTATATGAAACTTTAATATTTTCTCTTCTTTCCTAAACCAGCATTTGGAGGAGAATACAGATTGATGGGGGGGTGGGTGGATGGATGGATGGATGGATGGATGGATGGATGGATGGATGGATGGATGGATGGATGGATGGATGGATGGATGGGGGAGATGCCATAGTTCTCATCTTTTTGGGTACTTCCTTCCCATCAGAAGAGCTAACTCAAAGCTGAGTTACATTCCCAGCTCCATCCCCATATTATCCCATTCCCAGGAATGCCTCGGAGGTCATTAACTGGGTGATGCAGGGAGGTAAATCCCGGAGCAGATGCGGGATTTACAAAGCCAGAATAGTGTCCCTGTCCCCATCCCCAGCTGTATTTGTCATTCAGACCCCGTTCTACGTTCAGATTTGGTCCCTGGCTGTAGCTGACACAGGGCATGGAAGTTTGCATCCCAGCTTCCTCCTGCCAGCAGCTAATTAGGTCCGGCAGAGCCTCATTAGGACGAGCTCCAGACCAGGGGGTTGACCCGTCCCTGGGGGGTGGTGGCAGGATGCGGCCCATGGGGATTGAATTTTGCAGTTGTGAGGTCTCTTTTCCACCACCCCATCTTTTTTGGGGGGAGAGGGGGGGCTGGGAGATCGCAGCATCCCATGGGATGCTTGTACCAGCACCCGGAGCTGAGAATTCCTAATAACCCCATGGCAGAGCAGGGCTATCTCGGACTATCGGCAACCGGTTGTCGGGTTTCTTATGAATAATTAAAAAAAAAAAAAAAAGAAAAAAAAGAAAAAAAAAAAAGAAGGGAAGGAGGCAGAGAGAGAGCTGAAGAAATAATCTTTTTTACATTTTAATCTGAGCGGTTTTCAAGCGGTTTGATAAGGCGGGTTGTAGAAATGTCAGCTTCCCCTTATCTCTAATTGACTTAAAGTAGAAGCAGGCTTTAATCCTTGCATGCAGAGGAGCTTCTGATGGGGAGATGAGGGCAATTGATTTCTGCCTTTTTAATTAACAGCCTGGCTGCTTTTAAAAAACAATAGGGAGGAGGGAAGGGAAGGGGAGAAGAGCACGTGGTGACGGGCTGGGTGATGGGCAAGCGCTCCATGGGCTGTTGGGAAAGCAGGGAGTCAGGTAGGACTGGTCCCAGTTGAAGAGGAGGATTGGTTTCCTGGTGTCTGGGAGCAGGGTGGGGGTGAAGTTGGGGGCTCTGGGGATTCTCAAAAAGCTGTTGCATTAAGCAGATGGGGAGGATTTAGGGTTATCAGCCCGGCTGTGCCACATGTCCCTGGGCTGGGGATGTGGGAAGCACTGGAGGGTGGCACATCCCTCACCCACCCCATCGGGGCAAACCCAGAGGGGGGTTCAGTCCCCGCATCCTCTGCCTCCCCCAGGCAAAGAAACTCCCCTGTGCACCAAACCCGTGGCCTGGAGCTGCTGTGGTGAGCAGGATCCTGTTTTGGAGGCAAAATCCACCTCTTGGATGCCGTTCCTCTTAGCTCCTACGCTTACTGTAGCTCTGGCTCACCTTCAGCCCACGAACAAAGTGCGTGCACACGTGTGGGACACTCTTAATTATGGTGTAGGGACATAAGGAAAGTGCTTTTCATGGGGACATCCAAGGAAATACAAGTTTCCCTGGTGTCCTTGCACATGCTGGATCTTCAGGATCCTCCTGAAGACTCTTGAGGACTTCCAGGAGTCCTTAGCCTCCTGGAAAAAAACCCAAATTTAGCTTGGCCCCACCAGGCAGGATGTCAGGAGCGTGGAGGGTGGGAAACAGAATCACAGAACCACATGGGGTTGGAAGGGACCTCTGGAGATCATCCAGCCCAACCCCCTGGCAAAGCAGGTCCACCCAGAGCAGGTCCCACAGGAACGTGTCCAGGTGGGGTTGGAATGTCTCCAGAGAAGGAGACTC
>JAOQGH010000010.1:2447707-2473642 GCA_025769975.1 Gallinago jamesoni
CTCTCACCACCCTCACACCAAAGAAGTTCTTCCCCACATCTCATCTCCATCTCCCCTCTTTCAGTGTCAAACCCTTCTCCCTCCTCCTATGGCTCTCCTCCCTGATCCAGAGTCCTTCCCCAGCTTTCCTGGAGCCCCTTGTGGGACTGGAAGGGTCTCTAAGGTCTCCCTGGAGCCTTCTCTTCTCCAGGCTGAACCCCCCCAACTCCCTCAACCCCCCCTCCCAGCAGAGGGTCTCCAACCCTCCCAGCATCTCCATGGCCTCCTCTGGCCGTGCAGATGTGGGATTTTGGGGGTGAGCCACCCCAGCTCGCTACAAGCACTCGGGGATGCCCACCCCCCTCTCCCTGCTGGGCTCCGGTCCACCCAACCCTCCCACTGCTCATTATATTCCAGGCGCTTTCGATGAATTATTTTAACGAGCTTCCTGCGAGGCTGAGCAGATGAGAGGAGCCGCGGAGTTTGGAGAGGAGATGAGGGAATGGGGGGGGGGAATGCTTTTGATTTATGAAAAGAAGGAGGGGAATGGGAGCTGGAGCATCCCTCTTGCCGGTTTGGAGTGAAAACAGGGCTTAAAAATGGAGATTGGTCCCGTTTTTACTGGTTTTTTTAGCCTAGGACTGTAGAAAGGCACTGCAGATCCCAAAGGGGTTGGAGCCTTGTCCTGGTGGTGTGTTTTCCCCCTGGTTTGTAGGTATCAATTTTGCCACTTTTAAGGCTCCCTAATAATTCGTAATTTCTTAATACCGTGTGCTGTCTCTCTCCTTCTGGACAAATCAATTCTTTACGGGTTCTATCTGCCACTGAACCATGGTGGGGAGGAGAAGGAAGAGCAGTGTTTTCTCGCCGCTTCTCGCCTTCCCTTTTCACATCCTGAGGGTTATCAAGTCGGCCCCCAAAATGCCACAACCTACCGTGACGGGGATTTAAAGGGGAAAAAAAAAAAAAAAAACCCAACAAAAACCAACCTCAACAACAAAATAATTCCATAGAAGAAACTCTAAACCACATCTGCAGTGGGGAAGGGAGGTGCAAGTCCCTCTTCCCCGTGTACGGCTGTGATGGAAAAGCATCATCCTTGCGTGAGCCACGGATGGAAGGAGCCCACGATTCAATTTATAGCATGCCATTCCAAATAAATAGGAAAATACTGACAAATCTGCCCAGATAAATCTTCGCCGGCTCCATCACGCTCATCACAGAGGAAATAAATGGGGGAACAAGCGGTAAGGGCAAAGGGGGGGACACCCAGGGTACAGCTGGAGGATGGATGGGTTGGAGGCTTCACTCCAAATTTCCAAAGAGATTCAGCAGACTACGAGGTTTGATTAAAAGCTGGTGACACTCAGGCTCGGAATCGCGTGGAAAAACGGGGATTAAGCCTCCAAAATCATCCAGGTCCTTTGGGAGGCGTTGTCCTCGTGGTGCTGGAGATAAGGATGCTGGTTCCCGTGCCCAAAGCTCGGCGCGGGTGTAAATTCGATTTAATTCCATGGGTTTCATTGATTTCACGTCAGGATCCGGCCAGAGGGGCTTTTTTTTTTTTTTTTTTTCTTCAGCCAACCCAAGGCTTTTCTTTTGCAGCTTTGCGGTTGGGTCTAATTAACATCTGGGAGGAATTCCAAGGGGGTCTTGAGGGAGAAAAGCGACATCGGGAGTTTAAATAACAATTTGGTTTCGGCAGAATTAAAAATAAGCTGCTTGGTGGTTACTGGGGGGCGACTGCTTATAGGGGGATGAGGGAAAAGGGGGTTTGGGGTGCATTTACCTCTTGTAAATGGGAGATGAAGGTGAGCAAAGAAAGGGGAGGAGGCTGAGGAAGGACCAAACCTTGAGCTCCGAAGAATAAATCTGAGTTGGGTGAATAAGAGAAGTCGTTTCATGCAGAACTCAGCAACGCAAGTGGTTGCTGCTTCCGAGGAGCTTTAGAACATCGTTCTCATCCTTTTTGTGCAAATTTGGGCAAATCCATGCTCCAACTCCTTATAGAATGAAAAAAACACGATACCCCACCTCAGAACCCACTCTAGAAAACCAAATATTGTGCAGGTTGGGTGCCAAGACCCTCTTGAAACTGATAGGTGTCAATGGCCGTCCGTGAATCCTGAGGGCTTTCTTTAATTGCTTTATTTTCCCTCAAATAGCTTTAAATAATGAATTTTTGGGGGGTTTTGGCCTTCTGCACCCTGGCAGGAAGGGATGAGAGTTCTTGGAGAAATTATAAAGGGAGAAATAGATGAGTGATCAAGGGAAATATTATTTAAACCAGGTTTTCGCTGCCCCCCCTGGGAGTTTTTGGTGGAAAATCCCATGGGATGGGTGGGGTTGGAAGGGACTTTGGAAGAGTTGAATGGGAGAGTTGAGCGAAGCTTCAGACCCTACAAATTCATGACAGGGGTGGCTTTGGGGAGGGTGAGGATGCTTTGCTTCATCCCCACCCCCAACATTGCACCCACCTCCCATCTTCTCCCTCCCCTCATCCCCGCCGGTGATGGACCGGACAATAACCTTACGGAATTCATCAACGCGCCAGGAAAAGACTAAACCTCCTCATTTCCTTGCGCTGGGGCTTTGTGGGCGTGAAGACAGCGGAGTCCCCCTGTGGTTTTTTTTTCACTGGCTTTAACAGATTTCCATATTTATTGCTTGTTTTGTAGCTGCGGGGATGGAAGGATGTTTTGTGATGGGCAATTTCGGCAGAGGATGTGGGGGGTCCGGAGATGCTCACGCTCCTCCTGCATCTTTAGGATGATGTTTGTCACTGGGAAGTTAAATAGAATCTGTTCAGGGGGTGTTTTGGGGTTGGGTTTTGGGTTTTTTTTTGTAGTTTTTTTTTTTTTTTGCTACGGCTTTATCTAGATCCTTGCTTGGGCATCAAACCCTGATGCAGGGAGGGATGTGTTTTGTTTTGGGAGGGATGTTCTCATGGGAATGGAGTGGTTTGGAAAATCAAAGGGTGAGTTTTTCCATCCTTTTTCGATGGAAAAAAAAGCCTTTTGGAGAAGAGGAGAAGCAAAACTGAGCCTGGAATTCCTTAACTAAATTCCCAAGGGTTCTCATAAATGGGACTAAAGGCTTTTAGCCTTGGGCAGAAGGTCTCAGCCACAGTCCTGGCTCCTGTGGCTTTGGTTCCTGCCTTGGTGGGGACCTTTGCGTGAAATAAATGTGCTGGCTTTATGGGAAGCTTGAAAATTTTAATTTTCAAGACCAGAAGGCAAGTGGAGAAGGAGGCAGGAGAGATCTCCAGGCCTGAGCCTCTCCAAACATGGATGAAAACTGACAATCTGATTATTTTTTTGGTTTTCAAGGGGCAACGTGCTCCCTTGGAGGGGGCAGCTCTGGGGAAACTTCCATCCCTTCCCTTTAAGCCTCTTCTCCTGAAATTATAACACAGGTCAGAAATGACAATTATTTTGTATTTTGGAAGGACATTGAGACTTGTTATAATTCCCCTCTCTTTTTCACTGCAAGACATAAGTAAGGAAAGAACAGAGAGCAAACCAGCCCCCTGTAACTGCTTCAGGTGGAAATCACAAAGGATTTTTTAATCCCTTTCCCTTTCTAATTTTTTTATTTATTTTTTTTAAAGAGAATTTGATCCAAATGATCTCCGCAGAAGTAGTTATTTTGTACAAAAACCCCATTTGCATTTCCAAAATACGCCCAGGAGAAAACGTCACTGGTTTCTACCCATTTTGGCCGACTTTGGTTTAAATGGCAATAGTATCTTATTTGGCTTTTAATTTCTCAAGAGCTCACGTGGTGGGTTAGTTTTGGACTCGGATTTATTCCAGTGGTGATTTTTAGAGCAGTCTGTACCTTTTTCTGCACGATATAATGGATGGTCTGCTGTGCCAGGCGTGTGGGAAACGCTGGCAGTTCTGTTCCTTGCCCAGACCTTTGCATCCGAAGCGGAGATTGAGTTTTCTGGGCGTCGCAGCTGCCCAAATAATAAATAATATGAGCAAAAATGGCCAGTCCTGGGTAATTGGTCAGTGACATACTTGGCGCTTGGAATTCTTGGGCCGCCGCGATAGACTTGTTCCTTTCCTTTATTGACCCTTGATTAAATTTTTGTAACAATTACAGGCCAATAATAGGCAGCTATTGATTTCTCTGGAGGTGAGTATCAAGATTTACCGCCGCGAGAGTGGAAGCTATTGACTGGGAGGAGAATAATAGCTGGTATTGAACTGGGGGAGGGGGTTGCTGGTCGAGGCAGCCTTATTTACATGCCTGATGGGGGCGGGTTTAATGTCTCGGGATTAATTGAGTATAGAAATATACAGCGCCTTGGTGTGTGGTTCTACCGGTTGGTAGAACCGCTTTGGTGGCAACTGACCCTTTTATTGGCAAGAGCCAGTTTTGGTGAGTTTCGTGAATGGATGGAGAAATTGGGACCTGCCAAAAATAAAAAAAATAATAAAAAAAAAATCCCTGAAATGCTTCCTTCTGGTGTTTTAAATTCAGCTTTTCCGTTGCGTTCAGCTCTTCTGTTTCGGGAAGTGATTTAAGTTTTTCTTCAAGACCTTTCACTTGCCGTCGCGTTTGGGAGGGGAAGGTGCTCGTGAGCTCGCTTTTCATCTCAAAAACCCTCCTAAGATCCCACTCTTGTCCTTATCACCCTTTTTAAAAGGAGGCTGCGTCGTGTGTCATCCCCGCCACTTGAAATTAAAAGCTACTTTGAAATAGGTGCCTTTAACAGCATCCTAAGGATAACGGGCAACTTGAAATCAGCGGCTTCGTCTCCAAAATGACAAGAACCTGCTGCTGGAACTGCTGATGTGGGTGCCACCTCCTCCGTTGCCCGTGTGGACGTGCCAATAGGTGGCAATGTCTCCATGGATGTGACGCGTGGCAACTCTCCTCCCACGTCTCCTCCCTGCTTTGGAGGAGTTAATGGGTTGGAATGGTTGATACCAATGGAACGTTGATGCGATGGGTTGCATCAACCCATCACATGCGTTGATGCCCTCTCAGGTAGAGGTCAGGAGGAGAAAAAGATGGATTTCATCCTTCCCGTGTCCTTTTTACGGAACTCCTTGTAAAGGTTTGGTGGCTTTGCTGGGAGGGTGGGGTGGAGAAAAAGGGGACAAAGCAACTTCCCTGTCCCTTTAAGAGCCTTCATTGGCGTAATGGGATCCTTGATCTTGCGACTGCATAAATCACAGGCAGCCAGTTGAAGTCAATTCATACTTTTTGCAGTTCGTTAGCAGCTCGGGAGGAAATTGCATTTATTATAATTGTCTCTAATTGCACCAGATTAGTGATTACAATTATTGATGGTGGCTGATTATTCATTAGGCTTCAAATCAATTCCCCTGCTTCATCATTACCCAAAACAGTGACTCTGATGAAGAAAGAAAGAGGGAGAGGGGTCTGGAGGTGTCGGTGGCCACGCTTCTGCCCGGGACCCTCCAGAAGTCGTGTGAAATCACCACTGGAAGCTGATTAATGCCTTGATGTGATGGGGAGAGGTCGTTAGCCCAGGACTCGGGGTGCCTTTGGTGGCCAGGAGGCTGAATTAAGTCAGATTCTCTCCCCGTGGCTGGCGCTTGTCCTCTCTCAGGTGGCTTCCTTGGTGGAGATGGCTCTTTTTTTGAGGTTCATGGAGGGGGGCAGGGGAAAAGAGTCACCAATAAGTCATGTGAGCTCTGGAAGAGGTTTGCCATCCTGATGCCACCCTGGGAGGCAGGAAGGCAGTTGGGGAAAGGGAGGCATCCCCCGGCTTTGCACGTTGTGCAGCCCCAGGTGCAGGCAGCAGCCACCTGCGCCACCTCCCAGAGATGCCTTAATTGTCACCGAAGCTGCCTGACTCGCATTAATAACCAGGAATTTGGGTCGAACGTGTCCCCGAGCAGCCTGCTTGGATATTCAGGGAAGATGCTGCAGGTTGGTAGGTAGGCTGGTAGCTGCGCGGTTGCTTTGGCTGCGGTGTTGGCTCTGGCTGGAGATGCTGCTGCTGCTCACAGATCTTGACCCATCACACCGTGCTCTCCATCCCGTCCCTCATCTGCAGCTGAAGGTCACTGAATTACAGAGTGATATGGGGTTGGAAGGGACCTCTGGAGATCATCCAGTCCAACTCCCCTGCCAGAGCAGGTCCAGCCAGAGCAGGTCCCACAGGAACGTGTCCAGGTGGGGTTGGAATGTCTCCAGAGAAGGAGACTCCACCACCTCCCTGGGCAGCCTCTTCCGGGGCTCTGTCACTCTCACAGGAAAGAAGTTCCTCCTCATCTTTAGGTGGAACTTCTTTTACTCAAGTTTGTGCCCATTTCCTCTCGTCCTGTCCCTGGGCACCACTGAGAAAAGACCAGCCCCATCCTCCTGACACCCACCCTTTAAGTATTTATAGGTTGATCAGATTCCCCCTCAGTCTTGTCTTCTCCAGACTAAGAAGACCCAAGTCCCTTAGCCTTTCATAATAGGAGAGATGCTCCAGGCCCCTCATCATCTTTGTAGCCCTCTGCTGTCCCCTCCCCAGCAATTCCCTGTCCTTCTGCAAGACCCCAAGCTCTCTCGGCAGTAATGGCAATTGGCTCCTCTGCAAATCTTAATTATATTTATATCGTGCTGATTGGTGGGTGCTGATATTGGACATGATATGGCAGAGCTCGAAAGCGTTCCCAGAAGTGATGGATGGCTTGGGAGCCTTCCCCGTTCTGGGGGGTCAGCTTCCAACCATCCCTCCTGCTGCCCCATGAAGCCGAGATCCCCTCCTGATGGGGGGAACCCAGGGACAAACTCAGTTCTTGCTAGTTATTGGCCTCCCTCCAGCGATGGAGCTGCTTTATGGGAGCCAAAGGGACTGTGTGGCAAAAGTACACCCCTCGGGCAGGGTTGGGATCTTGGGAGCTGAGCAGGACACGCAGGTCCCAAATGTCTTCTTAAAGTCCGGTTGTTATCTGCATCTTCCACCTATTGGTCCTAGTTCTGCAGCTGTGCTCAAACGTCGCCGGGAAAAAAAAAAAAGAATCATAAAAAAAAAAAAAAAGGGAAAAAGGTTGATTCTGTTCATTAATCTCCCCCTGTTCCCCTCATCGGGAGGAGCGGGGCCTGAAGGCTCAATTAGCCTTGGTGGCTGCGGCTCGGTGACACATGACAGCTTCCACTGCTTTCTTCCTGGAGATTTCCCCTTCCCAACTCCGTCTCCAGCTCTTTATCCCCCACTGCTGGCCCTGCCAAGGCTTTCTGGGGGGAGACGAAGTGGGGGGACACCGGTGCAACCCCTCTCAGAGAGGGGTGAGGAGGGGGACGTGGTTGGAGGTGGTAGGCAGGAGGTGGCTCTGCCGAGACAAAGTGGGTCGATGGGACCTGTCCTCTTCAAATGCAGGATTTGGGGCCGCTGGGAGGTCCGTGGGGTTGTTTCTTTTTGAAAACCTGGCGTTTTTCTCTGAAAATGGAAGGGTTGAGACTGCTGGTGCCCTTGCAGTGTGGGTGCTGTCGCCGTCTCCAGCGTGTCTGTCACCCAACCGAGGCAGGGGAGGTTTTGGGTTGGGTGAGAAGGACATCACACCTCTCCCTGCGAACGTCCTGGTTTGGAGAGATGTAAATTTGGGTCCCCAGGACCTCCTGCGGCGCGAGCGATTGCCTTCGTCCCGGGGGAGATGGAATTCAGATTGCAGCGCCGGCACAGCTAACGTCTCCTGCTGGGGTTCGGGCAGAGCTCGGCATGTTTTATGCATGTCCCAGTGGTGGTGAGATGTTCAGACGTGCCAGAAATAATACAAATTGGGGGTCCCAGTGCCTTCACCACCACCTCTCCTGCCCACCTGCTTGTGGATGGAGGGGCTGGATATGCACCGGGAGCTTGTCATGGCTCCTTGTAACCTTCTCCCCTTCTCCTGGGCTAGGAAGCATCTATTAATTTGGGAGGTTTCCACTTCTTCCATCGTGTCTAACGGGGGTTGGCCTTTTTAAGCATCTCTCTGGTTTTCCTTCGAGTTTGCCCAAGCGTACGCTCAGGAAGGCTTTGTTTTGGGGATTGTTCATGGCAAAGAGTTATTCTCTTCCACCGGGGTAAGAAACAACTCAAAAGCATGGCCCCAAAGCAGGGTTTTAAGGTTAGAAAGGTTTTAAGGGGAAAAGATGCCCCAGTGTTTCCAAATCTCCTTGTTTTTGAGGACTAGACGCCTGCTGAAGGTTTGGAGTCAATAGTACCATGAGCATCTTCAGCAGGTCTGCACGGAATTAGTTGCTGTTAATAGGGATTTATGGAAAGTGAGGTTTGGGCACGTTTTTGAAAAACTGTAACTTTCAAAAGTTACAGGGGGAAAAAAAAAAAAGGTACCAGTAGGGAGTAAAAATGGCATCATCAGAGCCTTTCTCATAGAGCAACGCAGCTTGAACTTGGCTAATGAGCCCAAGAGTTTAAAAATAGATATAGAGATATAGAAAGACATATATCTATATATGTATATGTTGCCTTTGTAACTTTGAAGTGCCAGCAGTTGGATCTCCTTGGGCATTGGGTGGTCTGCAACATGGACAATTTTGCAGGACCTTTGATGTCCACTATTTAGCCCAGATTCTCTCCGTTTTGTGGCTTATAACTTCATTGCTAGAAGCTCCTCTCCATCTTGTGGCACTGTCCAGTGTTCAGAAAGGGCTTGAAGTAGGTGCCAAATTTGTCCTCATGACCCATGTACCCATGACATTTGTACCCATGACCTCAGTGATTGGGGTCCCCATAATGCTGAGTCAGCGCTATTCAGGAAGCTGAATAAGGAGATGTGCAGGCTTTTAGGGAGCTGGGGTTCTCGTTTTGGGGTGAAACGATCTTTACCCGGCAGATAAAAGAAATTAGGAGGTAAACTAAGGACCTGAAATGATTATATCCAAAAAGTGTGGTGGGTAATTAGCGTGCAGCGTCCTTGCAGGATGTGAAGCTGAAGAGCAGAGCGCCGTTCCCTGCCTCCTCCTCCTCTTGCCTCAACCCACCGTGGGAGTTTTTGGGCGATTTACAGCTGCCTTTGGAGATCAATCTCTCCCAGCAGATGGGAGGGAACTCATTTTGGGGTTTTGCAGCAAACACAGTTAAATCTTCTTTTCCCAGCTGAGCCGCTTGTCTTGGGAACGACAGGAGGGTTCGTGGCTGGGAACTCTTCCTGGCTTCTGGCCCATGGAGTCACCTTTGGAAGTCTCCTCTCCTCTCTTTGTGACTTCACTAAGGGAGAGGACAGGCTGTGTAGGGACCAGGTATGGAAGGGGGAGCTCCTGCAGCCCCATCACCACGTGTATTATTGTCACTGTTTTGAAGGCAACAGCACAAAATGATCTTTTGGGGCATTATTTGGGTGTGCAGAGCAGAGCCCCGCGGGGAACCCTCTCATGGGGGTCCCCAAACCCAGTGGCTTTCTGGTTAAGCTGTTGCTTCTCCAGCAGTTCCCTGTCCTTCCTGAACTGGGGAGCCCACAACTGGACCCAGTGCTCCAGATGGGGCCTCCCCAGGGCAAAGCAGAGGGGCAGGATGACCTCCCTCCACCTGCTGGCCACACTCTTCTTGATGTCCCCCAGGATGCTCATTGGCCTTCTTGGCCACAAAGGCACATTGCTGGCTCATGGGCAACCTATCGTCCACCAGGACTCCTAGGTCTTTGTCCATAGAGCTGCTTTCCAGCAGGTCACCCCCAACTTGTCCTGGTGCAGGGGGTTATTCCTCCCCAGGTGCAGCACCCTACACTTGACCATGTTGAAGTCCATCAGGTTCCTCTCTGCCCATCTCTCCAGCCTGTCCAGGTCTCTCTGGATGGTGGCACAGCCTTCTGGGGTGTCACCCACCCCTCCCAGTTGTGTATCATCAGTGAACCTGGTGAGGGTACACTCCATCCCTTCATCCAGCTCATTGATGAATGTACTGAAGAGGACTTCCCCTGAGCTAACTGAGCCACGTGGCACGGCCCGAGAGGGAAGGAAAAGTTTGGAAATAACTTCTTCTCGGTGCCCAAATCCGTGTCGGGAAGGTCCCAGGTGCCGGTGGGGAAGCAGAGGCTGCTCAGCCAAGCGGGATGGAGGAGGCGCATGATGCAGCGCCGCGGTGCCGGGGAACGACAGCCTTGTCACACTGTTCTTATGATGGATGAGGGAAAAAAAAAAACCCTATTTCTCATCGGCGGTGGGAAAGATGTGAAGTGTAAAGAAGGATGCGCCAGGAGTCTCCCGGCGATTCGTCTTGCGTCGGGAGGGTTCCTGGAGTCGGCAGAGTTAGAGAGAGTGTGGGCCAGCAAAGCCAAAAAGGCACTAAGTGAAATAAAAATAAAAAATAAAAAGTAATAAAAGGGGAGGGGGAGTGAAAAAGGAAGGGTTTGGGGAGAAAAATCATTACGTGAAGGATAATCTCGCTGGGAAATATCAAAATGTCAGCAGGACCCCAGATAGGGGGAGAGGAGAAAAATTAACCGGGAGCATTTGTCAGCTGGTAAAGCAGGCGTGGATGCTGAGGGTGATGGTGCGGGGTGGGAGGTGTTATGGAGCGGGGAGCGAGGCAAAAAGGGAGCCTTTTTCCCCAGAATGGAGGGGATTTTGGTGTCAGGGCTGAGTTCTGCCTTGGGGGACAGTATTTGCCCTTGTTCTGCTCCGTGCCGAGGGGTGCAGCTTTCAGCTTGGGCTTTCTGGGGAAGGAGAAAACCAAACCATGCTCTTATTCCCTGAGAGCTACTTTTCCTCCCTTGGAAATTACTCTAAGTCTCATTTTTAATATTATTGGTTTGGTTTTTTGTGTTTGGTTTTGGTTTTTTTTTTGGTTTTTTTTTTTTATGGCAAAAGATCTCAGCTCCACTCGCAGAGCAAGGGCTTGGCTGCTGGTGCTGGCCCCATTAAAGCAGCGTGGAGCCCCATTAGCCACGGGGGAGAGCCCCATTAGCCACGGGGGGAGAGCCAAGGGGGCGAGCGGGGCTGCCGGATCTGTGCCATTATTTGCCCAACTCTAAAGAGCCCAACTCCAGCCTCATTTCATCCCTGGCATGGAGAGTACCAATTTTTCCAGCAAAGGGGGCTGAGCCTCCCACCTGGACTCCGATAGCTTTTTGAAAGAAAAGTCGAGAGCAAGGAGGAAAAACCTGTATATTCTTCCTGGCTGGGATATTTAAGGGGTTTTAGGTGGTTTTTGTTATTTTTTATTTTTTTTTTTCTCACCCTGGATTGAATTAGCACTGGGAGAGCAGCACCGTGGGAGCTGGGGAATGGTCTGGGCACAGGGGAGGCTGCCGGTGTCTTGTTTTCCATTCTATAAATCTAAATAATAATAATAATAATAAAAAAAATAATAAAAAAGCAGTTTTGCTTGGAGAAATCTCCTGCGTCAGGTGGCAGCAGTAAATAGCCGGGGCGTTTAGAAATGATTGAGCCATTATTTCCAAGTGTCAGGCAGCCTGCCTTGCCCCAGCAGCGCGACTGCTCGGGATGCAGGGGGCACGGAGAGAAAAAAGTAGTTCCCAGGGCACAGTATTTGGTGGAACAGTTGGGGCTTGACACCAAATAAAAAAAAAAAAAATTAAAAATCCCCCTATTAAAGAAATCAGGTTAATTTACTGTGTGAAATGAAGCAGCTGAAACTGCTCCCAAATAGACAATATATTATATTTCATTTTTTTAATTTATTTTTTTTGAAAGTGGGGGTGGAAAAATGATGGGAAGCCTCTGTTGGTCTTCTCCTGGGGTTGTCACAGCTCCTCTCTGCCTTCGTGTGCCTCCCTGCCTGGCCACGGGGTGAAACCCATCCTCATTTTGGGTTGGGCGATGGAGAATCCCTACGGATGGGAGCGCTCACCATCTCAGAGCTGCTCTGGAATGAGCTCTGCAGCATCCAGGGACCTGCCAAGTCCATCCCGGGAGCTTTTAGCGTTGAGTCTGCCTGTGCCTAAAACCAAATCCACGCTGAGGTCGGGGAAGAGGTTGCAGACCTCAATATTGTTCTTCTTGTAGGTGTTGTATCGTTGGAGGCATGTGGAGGTTGACCCCGGGAGGTCCCTGCCAGCTCAGCAGGGCATCCAGCATGGAGCTGGGAGAGATGGGCATCATGGAATTGTCGGAGTCGGAAGGGACCTTCTAGAGATCCTCCAGTCCCACTCCCCTGCCAAAGCAGGGTTGCCCAGAGCACATCACTCAGGACGGGCATCCAGGTGGGGCTTGAAGATCTCCAGAGAAGGGGACTCCACACCCTCCCTGGGCAGCCTCTGCCAGGGCTCCGCCACCCTCACCCCAAACAAGTTCTTCCTCACATTGGAGTGGAACTTCCCATGGTCCAGCTTGTGCCCGTTGCCCCTTGTCCTGTCACTGGGAACCACTGAGAAGAGTCTGGCTCCATCCTCCTTCAACCCACCCTTTAGATACTTATAGGCATTAATAAGGTCTCCCCTCAGCCTTCTCTTCTCCAGGCTAAAGAGTCCCAGCTCCTTGAGCCTTTCCTCATCAGGGAGATGCTCCAATCCTTCCATCATCTCTGTTGCCCTGAAGCCCTGGGTGAGATGCATCATCTCCTCCGCTGTAAAAACTCCTGGGAACCGCTTTAGGCTCCCTTTCAGCTCTCAAAAATAAACTTGGGATGGTCCTTGGGCTCGTAGCAGGTTGCCTGTGGGTGGGCAGCTCTGTGGGGGAGACCTGTACCTCTGGGAAAGCTGGGGGACCCTGATGGACTCTGGTGGCAGCTTTGGATGTGGGGTGCTGCATCCCGGGATATCGCTCCTCGCCGCGGGGAACCGGAGGCGTTAAGTGCCTCTCCCTCCTCCGCTGCTTCGTGAAGCCAGACTTTTCTTGCCGAATCCTGGCAAGGAAAAAGACAAGTCTCCTCCGCAGCCGGAGACCCCCTTTCTCCTCCCCACCCCGGGGAAACCCTGGTAGAACTTGGAACCGATTAATAATGCACAAAGGGATGAGGCGGTTGGGCAAAGTGCGGCGGTTCCCTCGGCACGCCGGCGTTAGGCTTTTCTTAAGCTGCCATCTAAAAGTGAAGGAGAGGGAGGGATTTTATAGCCTGCAGCATCTTGTTTGCAGATTATTTTCCAAAAAAAAAAAAAAAAAAAAGAAAAAGATGCTGGGTAGAATATCAATTGCCTGCGATGAGGAATCCCGGCAGGTGCTGCCTGGAACAAGAGGAGGCGGCACAAGTCGGCGCGGTCCCTCCCCGGCGCCGGTGTGGATGGTGCAGGTGGGACTGTGCCTGCAGCCCCCGAAATCCAGATGTTTCGGTCGGTGGCGAGCGCAGATGTTCAGCCCTGCACGCCCAAGGGTTGGATGGCATCGCTCGTTAGCGCTCGCAGGGGGAGGGATGCGGCAGATGGGGTTTGGCCCGGGGACGAGGCGACAGCCCCGCATGTCAGATGGCTGAGAAGGGCAAAAAAAAAAAAAAAGAAAAAGAAAAAAGGCAAGGAAAGGGGAAAAAAAAACCCAAAATGAGGAGGGGAAGGTGGAGAAGTGGCGGGGACTTGCCCAAAGTCACGCTGCAGTGGCTGGGGATGGTGCCAGGTGCCCGGCTGCTCTCTCAGCCCGGTGACCTCTCTCTGCTGGGTTGTGCCACGGGAAGCTGGAGCATCTTTTCCTTCCCTCTCGGGGACGTATGGAGGACAACTCATGGTTGCTGGCCCCCATCCGAGCCGCAGCTGAATTCCTGAGCAGGAAAAAAAAAAGGGGGTGTAAAAGAAGCTGGGCAGGGTTTTTGCTTTAAGAAAACGCTACTCTCTGGTTCTTTGCGATGCTCTGAAGCCTCCACGATCCCTTGAGCGCCAGTCGAGGGAGGGTGCAGGCTCCTGCCATCAAGGAGAAGCTCTGGGAGATCTCCACAAAGCTCAATCAGCAGGAGAGGAACAATCGAGGCGCTGGCGGACTCGGAGCTCTTCTGCTGATGAAGAAGAGGCAGGGTCCGGACAAATTCGGAATAAGAAATCAGCTGCTTGAGGAGGAACACCTAGTGACCTAGCTGGGGGGGCGGAAGGAGGCAAAAAGTTCTCATCTATTACTTCTGTGTCTTTGGGGTTTTTTTAAGAGCATCTTTAATCATATCCCGCATCATCTTCATCAGGGGGAAGGCGGTAATCAAGGCAGCTGGCTGGGGACGATGCTGTCTCTACGTCACCAAGGCTGTTCTTTTTGGGGTGGCCGTGAGAGCAGGGAAGGCATTTTGGATGAGTTTGGCTTGCTTTTATTCCGTCCCCTGTAGCCACTTAGGAATTGGCTCACATTGTGCTAAGGACAGGGATTGAGATGCTCTTGCAGAGGGAGCTAAAAGAAGACAAATACAATGTAGTCTCTTATTTATTATTATATTTTTTTTCCCCTTTTCCTCCTGCCTTCTTTCTTTCTAGTGGTAAAATGATAGAATTTCATGCAGTCACTTGAGGCTATTGAGTTGTTTTGCCACTAAAGTGCTGGAGCATTGACTGTATAGATTCACAGCGTCCCCTCGGAATAACATCCCTTTTAACAATGTGCCATCAAGGGAGAGCTGTGCGGGGCTTTAAAAGGTTTTTCCAGGGTTGTATTTCTGCCTCGCTCTCTTTCCACTCTCTGCACTGAAACCAGACCTGAAGCAGGTTTCAGGGGACATGGGGAGGGGGGGGGGAAAGCCCCCGAGCCGTGGCCGGGAGGGAATCGGTTGTGCCCGTGTCCTGTTTTATGGCAAAACACCAAATCCTGGCTTAGCTCGGGGTCGGGGCCGCATGGGATGGTCGTTTCTTCCTTGATGGGTCCGTCACACCAGCTCGCTTGGCTCCTCCAGGAGTTACTGGGAGATGCCTGATGCTTGGTGCTTAGGATGAAAGGAACGCAAACCCAAGGTTTGGAGGGGAAGCACACAGCTGAAGAGACATTATTTTCTCCTAATTCCTCTGATTTTTTTCCCTCCCTCTGTGTGTGCTCGCCCTCGTTTTCCCTTAGCTCTTGTCTGCTGCCCCTCTGGGGGAAACCTGTGCTTGAACTGGTCCCAGGCCCTGAAATCAGGGGCTGATATCTCACCATGGTCCATATCTGCTGCGATTCAGTGGTGTGGCCTTGGAGAAAAGGATTTTCTCCAAAAAAGGGTAGCTTTGCTGTGCATCACTTGGTGTGGTCCTTGTGGCTGTCACCCCGTAGGGTTGTAGGTGGGGTTGGCTTGGACAGACCCGCCTTGGGTTCAGTTCCTTGGTGTATAATCTGTGCTTCTGTGGGAGATCAGGTGGAGCCCAAAACGGACTCAAGGAGGTGTCATCCAGGGTGAACACTGGCCTCCTGGGCTCTCTGTGGGGCAGATCTTTGGAGAAAGCAGCCCTGAGGAGAAGGACTTGGGGGTGTTGGTGGATGAGAAGCTCAACATGAGCTAGCAACGTGCGCTGGCAGCCCAGAAAGCCCCATCCCTGGAGGGCTTCAAGGCCAGGTTGGACATGGTTTGGAGCAACCTGGTGTGGTGGGAGGTGTCCTTGCCCAGGGCAGGGGATGGAACTGGATGATCTTGAAGGTCCCTTCCAACCCGAACCCTTCTGTGATTCCATAGAAGCGCCTTGCCCATCGCCCCACGTGTGTTTTAGAAGCACCATTGGTTGGACTAGATGACATCGGTTGGACTAGATGATCTTAAAAGGTCCCTTCCAACCTAGGTGATTCTGTGATCTCCCCACTTCTCCTTGCCTACATCCCATCCCTAATGCTCTCTCCCCGTGTCCTTGCTGCATCAGGCTGGTGATATTTATGAAACTCCTCTTGCCAGGTTTCAGCTTGTTTTAACCTTCAGTCTTCGGTTTCCTGGCTCTTCGGTGTGTGCTCTTTTAATAACTGTAACCCATCTGATAATGTTGTTATAAATTAATGATCTGTTTACAACCTTAACTCTGTTTTAATGAAGACTTTTTTTTTTTTTTCGCTGAGGAAAATAAAAGCTGCTGTAATTATACCTTGTAACTGCAGGGTTTTATAGCCAGTGAACTCATCCAACAAGCAATTTCGATTAGTTTATCCAGGCAAATATTCTGGTGTTGATTTCATATATCTAAAAAAAACCACACGGCTACTTCTGTGAGCAGCAGAAATAATTATTCTTCGATCCCCGTGTGTCTGTGTCTCAAGAGCAGACCGGTGCTAGATTTTCTGATGTCTAAGAAAAGTTGGATCCACAGCCCTGCCTTTCTCTGGGTAAGAGCATTAATGGTATCTTTTATCTGCCTTAGCTTCCTATTTTCCCCAAACTTGTATCATGGAGATAAATGTGTCCTTCTATCAGATTGTGTCGAAATGGGTTATGAGGTTTAGAAATCACTAGGGATGGGGAAAGGAACCAGCCGGGTAGGCACTGCCAGTGTCTAAGTCTCATTTCCTCAGGAAACCAGGCTGAAAATACGTTGGGTGCCATTAAAAAGTCAGAGCCGCGGGTGAGTGTTGTTTAAGGGTAAAGCTTCAGAGGTACTTGGAGGCTGTTTTCCAAGTGCTGAGTTCAGTCTGCCTTTTCCAAAGCGCTCGGATCGGATCGTTGGACAAATTCCTGCCTTGCCGAGGAACTCGACAGCCAACTTGTTGAGCACGTTGGAAAATGCAGCTGCTGCTTTTGGTACCTCCATGGAGCGGGATCCAGCAGATTCTTCTGAAGACGTTGGCCATCATGGACCTTGGTACCTTCATTTCATTTTGTCAGAGACTCCCAGTTGTCCTGGTGTTCAACCAGTGCTTTCCAGTAGCTGAGGTTGAACCTGACTGCCAGAATATGCGTGGAGAGGAAAGGCAATGGGTTGGGATTTGGGAGACCTCCATTGTGAGTGGCCCTCAATGCTGTGCTTGGGTTGTGGTTGAGTGTGTACGCTCGGGATCATCTGTTGCTCCCAGAAAATCCTGTGGGGTGTTGGAATTTTTCCAGCCCCACAGGTATTCCAGAAATCCCTGTGGGGCTGGGAAAATCAGGTTAGTCTTTGTGCTGATGCTGCTACAGAAGGTTGCGCAAGGATGGTGATCCCACCATCTGAGGAGGCTTCCTTCTCCTGTCTCAGAGCCACCCCATCTGCCTGGAAATTCCCTCCTCCCTTCTCCCAACCCTGCTGAGGGTGGATAATGGGAGATGGAAAGGTTCCTGGCTGCCCTGGGAAAATCTGCATTGGCACCAGGGGTTTGAACTGGCCCTTGATAACCATCCTACCCCAGCCCTCCTCGTGCCCTGCTCTCCTGTTGCTTGGAGATGCTGTTGACCATGGGCCTTGCTTTCTCCCTGCCCTGGTTGGAGCCGCTCGTTTTCTCAGCTTTCTGCTCATGTTAGAATTACAAGTTTAAAAATAACTGAAATAGGAATTCTGCCTAATGAGGGCATTGGGGAACGGGGGCCACTCTGCACTCCCAGTCACTCCAGTCCAAACCTGGCATCAAATATGCCACGTTTCTGCCTCAGCAGCAGCCTTTGTGGTCCCCTTGGTGGCATCTAGCTGGGGTTTCTTTGTGGACCTCCTCCTCATGTATAGAAAGAATGTATAGAAATGTATAGAAAGAAATGAGTTTCCTGGAGTTTTTGCTTATTTTAGTTGGGTTTTTCCCTGCGGTAGGATCCTGGCTCTGCCTTTGTGGATTCTCCATGTTACCACAAGATCAGCAACAGCAGTAGGAAGAGTGATTTTTTTCAGTGGGGGACGTGCTCTCCCTCCTGCCACGCTGGCCTCGGCGCATCCAGCCCTGCAATCAGTTCCTCCAATTCCAACCCCCTGTTGCAAGAGCAACAAAAAGTTGTACAAAAGCATTTCCCACCCCTTAAAAATCCATTACTGTCCTTGTCACTGTCCTTTTCTCATGGTTGCCTTTTTTTTAAAAAAATTTTTTTTTTTTTTTGGCTGGGTTCAGTTATTATGAGCACTTATCGGGGGAAACACGTTGCCAAGTGTCACCTCCAGCCACCTGAAGCAGCAGGACTTGGAGTTATCAGTATTTGACCAGGTAGGAAACAGGCTCCTGGCCACGACTGGGGCAACGTCCTTCCTTGTGTCCTTGCGCTGGGCAGGAGAGATGATGGAATTAAAGATCCTGAGCGTGGATGGAGGGATCAGGGTTCGGGTCTGAGTTTGGCCACCCTTTGGTGGCCAAAGGTGACCTTGGTTTCTCCCTACATGGAATAAGGTCCCCCGATGCCAAACCAAGGGGCGGTCTTGCTGCTGTGACCCACTTTGAGCTGCTCTTAGATCCATCGTCGTGTTTTTTACTTCCTTCTCCTTCATTCTCAGCGCGGAGCTTCAGGTGCTGCTTTTCCCCCCCCATCATTCCATTTTACTTATTTATTTATTTTTTTTAACTCCCAAGATGGTGCTGGTATCTGAACCTTGGGGATGGGAGCGGGAACATCACGGGAAATCTATGCCTTAATTTTCCATCTCTCTTATTTTTTTTCTTTTTTTATTTTTTTCCCCTTTCTATCTCCGCCAAGAATCTGCATAAAGCAGCTCCTCCGTGTATCATTTATTCATAGGTATTTTAGTGAGAAGAGCCTTGTGATGGAGATGTCATTTGCAAAATAATAAGGTCCCGGTTGCTGTGAAAAGAGCACCCCCGCTCTTCCCCCCAGAGGTCATTCCCTCTAAATTATGAACCTTTTTAACCGTTTACCTGGTGGGTATACCCGAGCACAGTACTTAGATTAATTCCAAGTCTTCTTCCTTGTCTCTTTTCCTTTTTTTTTTTTTTAATTATTTTTAGAACGTACACATAAACCATTCAGCTCTCTTGAATGCTGGATCTGTATTCCTAATTGGTTCGCATCAAAGGATCTCTTTGCCTTCAGCCGCCGAGGTCCCTGCATTGCGAGGAGACGTAAAGTCACAGATATCATCAGATAATTAAGCTGGTGTTAGGTGTCAGGAAGTGGTTCTTCCCTCTTTGATCCCCTCCTGTGCCGTACATGGCATCCAAACACCCGGCAAAGCCCCACCACGTGCTGGGGGAAGGAGGGAGGAAGGGCGGGAGGATGGAGGTGGGAGGCATCAGTGGTACCAAGGAGGTGCAAAAGGGCATGAATTCTCTTTATGGGGTTTTTCCTGCAGCAATTTGTGGTGGAAATGATGGGGGTGAGCGTGGCAGCATCCTTGGGGCATTCCAAAGGCTCTTTTTGGGCTACCTACCCCGTGGGACAAGGGGCAGACCCTGATGGAGGGTACCCGTGGGAACCAAGGATGCAAAACCAGCTTTATATCCCTTCTCCCAAACACAGACCCAGCTCTTTAGCTCTTCATTTGGTCCTTCCCTCCCAGAAATAGTGGTGAATCCATCTATATTTCTGGTTCATTGGGAAAGGGGTGCTTTTATGAGGTGTCAGGAAGTGGTTCTTCCCTCTTTGATCCCCTCCTGTGCCGGACACGGCATCCAAACACCCGGCAAAGCCCCACCACGTGCTGGGGGAAGGAGGGAGGGAGGATAGAGGTGGGAGGCATCAGTGGTACCAAGGAGGTGCAAAAGGGCATGAATTCTCTTTATGGGGTTTTTCCTGCAGCAATTTGTGGTGGAAATGATGGGGGTGAGCGTGGCAGCATCCTTGGGGCATTCCAAAGGCTCTTTTTGGGCTACCTACCCCGTGGGACAAGGGGCAGACCCTGATGGAGGGTACCCATGGGAACCAAGGATGCAAAACCAGCTTTATATCCCTTCTCCCAAACACAGACCAAGCCCTTTAGCTCTTCATTTGGTCCTTCCCTTCCAGAACCAGTGGTGAATCCCTCCCTATATTTGCGTTGCATCGGGGAAGGCTGCTTTTATAGGACATCTCCCTGGAGCCCACCCCATTGCCTTCTTCCCTCTGCCTAAACTTTGCACTTTTTTCCCCTGCATCTGCCCCAAAAGCCACCTGAGGCCGAGCCAGCTGCATCCCAGGAGCTGCTCACGTGGCCGCTCTCGCAGAGGGGAAATTATTAATAACCCAAGGTGTAATTATATATGTCTTAAGCCTCGCTCAGGCACCGCCAACATCTTTCCAGAGGAGGGAGGAGGGGTTTCAGGGAGACACCTTGCTGTTTAATAAATAAAAGAAGAGATTCATAAAGTGTCTGGCAAGCACATTCCTCACATAGAAATGTTACGGAATAACACAGGATGAATAATAGAAAAGGTTATTGAAAAATTCATAATTTCCAAGCGCCAGTGAAGGCCAGGCTTCCGTGCCGTTTATTTGCCGGTAGAAAAGTGATTAAAATATATATTATTGTCCTGTCTATAGGAAAATGTATTATTAAGTGGATACTAGCATGACATTTGAAAAATCCATTTCATTCCATTTGGTGGCGGGCGGTGGGAGGGGAAGGGGGGGGTCTTTCTCCTGCTTTTGTAGAGGAAGGTTTTACAGGCGTTTCAGGCAGGCCTTCAGAAAAACAGGAAAAAAAAAATAAAATAAGAAGGGGGAGGGTTTAATTACGGCCCCTTGCCTTTCAGCGGTGCCACTCGTTCTCCATTTTCATGCCTTTTTGCATTAAAAATGAAATGAGATTCCCTCGCCTTTATTTATTAGTTTAATTGTTAAGAAGGGAAACCGAGGATGGTTTTGCTCTGGGTGGGGGGACGGGGACCTGGACCATGGGAGGGATGAGTGGCTTAGTGACAAGTTTTTGGGTTCTTTCGAGACGTTCTCGTCATCAAACTGGACATCAGGTCAACCTCGGAGGCATTTGGGTTGTCACACTGGGCTTGTCCCTCTTGGTTTTGGGTGCTTTGTGATAGCTTTTGGGAGCAGAGGCTGTGCTTGCAGAGCTGTCCTAAGAGGTGGCTTGTGAATTTGGAGGATTTGGGGGGATTTTAGGGATGGGGGGGGCACGCTGGGTAAGTTGTTTGGTCTCGGTTCCTCTCCTAACCCATCTCGGCAGCCCAGTTGTGCATTTTATATACTGCCTGCGTACACTGAATTTATCTGGGGATTAAAAGGGAAGAACCAGACCCTCTGCTCCGTTAATATCGGTGGGGATGCGTCATTTCACATCAGCCTGGATCCGTCCCCGAGAAGAGAGGTGGAAGCTTTTCTCCCTCCCCCCCTCCCCGGCTCCGTGCCTTAGATCTTGAGCAGAGTCTATATTTGCTGCGTTAATGACTCGGAGCCTATCTCCAGCTCCTCTTTAGTTTTATTCATAGATCCCATCTGGGACCGTCGGAAATAGAAAGGCAAAACCTGCAAAGAAGCCATGTGGCAGGAGAGGACATGAGGCAAAGAGCTGCTTCTAAAAAGAAAACCAGGGTCGGGATTGACTTAAACTATTCATCAATCCAGAAGGATTTGCTACGTATCTTCAATTAAAACAATTTAAAAGCCAGGACCCCATTTATTATATATTTTTTTTGGCGGTGGTTTTTAATGAAATGTTTTGATTTTCAGGGAGTGTCCAACATTTAGTGCGGCCTCCAGCATCTCCAAAAAGCGCTGGCGTTGATGGTCTCTTGGAGGTACCTCCATCCATCCTTCCCTCGCCCGGAAAAACCCGCAGATTTTAGTCTGCCTCTTAAATTAAAAACCTGAAAAGTCGGGGGGAAAAGAAAAGAAACCCCAGCTCTCCTGCCCGTGTGGCAGCAGCCGTGCGTCTGAAACGGCGTGGGGTTCATTGTGTGGAAGCTCTTTAGATCCGCATGGAAAAATCCGGGCGGGAGGACAGGAATAGAGGGATCCTCTCGCTGCAAAGGGGAACTTAATGTACCCAGAAGCCGGTTGATGGACTGCCTGATACCCAGCAGTCGCAGCCGGATGGGCAGCATCTTCCCTCTCCTGCCTAGAAAATATAAATCTGAGCAGGAAAAGGGGCCGTGCCCAGGAAAAAAATAAAAAAAAAAATTAAAAATATTATTTTTTTTTTCCTTTCTTCCCTCCCCAACCTCATTCTTACAACCCTTTCTCCGGCTCTCCCTCCCCCAGCTCCCCCCTACCCATCTTGGGGCCGATCTAAATTAAAATCTGTTATCGTTTCCCGGATAATCCCCCTTTGATGCCCTGAATAAGGCAGGATCCGTCCCGCTTCAACCTTGCATGGAAGCTCCGATAGCTTTTGAACAGCCAAATGGCTTTGTGTATCTCCTACCCAGTGTCTGTCTCATCCAGGAGCTGGCAAGCCCGGCTGGGGAAAAAGCTTTTGGAGTTCCGAGTGGAATTACTTCGGAGGGATGCTAAGGAGGACAAAGCTTTTTCAGCACATGGTCCCTTGGCGTCTTCTCTCTGGCAGGGATGGGGGTGTGTGGTGTGTGTGTGTTGTCTTAGCCCTGAGACAATTAGCTTAGCAGCTAATTGGCGTCGCGGTTCGTCATCGGAGGGTTTTGTTGTTGGTTTCTTTTTTTTTTTCCCCAGCCCAAATCTACCTCGGGGTACCGGTTTGCCCCCAGTTTGCCCTCTAAACCGAGCTGCTGGTGGGCTTGGAGTGGAGAAGACCTTGTTGGATGGGCTTTATCCGTGGGTTTTGGGGATGGGGCTGAAAGGAGTGTTTGGGCATCTCTGACCAATTCCCGGCTTCTTCTCCCAGTTCTCCCAGTTCTCCCAGCAGCGCTGTGGGCTCCCGAGTGGCATCCCTGGTGCGTTTGGTGCCACTTGTCCCTTCCCTTGGTGGCTTTTCCCATCCGAAATGGCCTTGTGGCAGCTCTGCCAGACCCTCACCCCTGCCTGCCTTCCCTGGGGAGCTGCTTTGTGCTCGGGGACGAGGTGAGGAGTGTTTTTAGCATTAAATCTGCCCGTCTCACCGTCCTGCCTTGGGCAGGAGGAGGAGATGGAGCTTTCCCCAGTGGGAGGGTGTTGCAAACTGGGAGGCGAGGGGGCTGCTGGCAGGTCCCAGCTCTGCCAGCATCCCCGTTTTGCGCTGCAAAATGCAAAGCACAGCACAAAAAGCTAATTGTTACTGTCTCAAACACAAGCCCTTTCCACCGAGGAGAGAGGTCTGAGAATATCCCCCCCCCCTGTAGCTGGTGACATCTTCACCCCCCCACCCCCTTTTTCTTCCCCCCCTTCCCCCCCGCCACCAACTCCGAGGACCCGGCGAGATCTATCGGCGTCTGGGGAAAGCAGGAGAGAGAAGGGAGGAAAAAAAATATATATATAAAAAATAAATCCACGAGAAGCTGGTAATAGTTTATTAATGGCCCGGTGACATGAGCTGATGTGGCAGGGTACAGCTGTGACCGAGAAGTGTCTTTGCAGCTCTTGGCCCCAGGTGACGGGCTAGGAGAAGGCAGCCCCCCAGCTTCTTGGGGAGCTGCACGGAGCAGAAAGGCTGGGGGAGAGAAGATTAAG
The DNA here is from genome assembly GCA_025769975.1 of Gallinago jamesoni. Lineage (NCBI taxonomy): Eukaryota > Metazoa > Chordata > Aves > Charadriiformes > Scolopacidae > Gallinago > Gallinago jamesoni. Next base: position 2,470,872 of record JAOQGH010000010.1, read on the forward strand.
GGGGAGGGAGGCCAAGGGAAAAGAGGCAGGGCTTTATTTTTAAAAGAAGAAAATACAAAAAAAAAAAACCCAAAAAACCCCAAACCCTATTAATTGCAATCTCTTCTCTCCCTTGGCCACGGCAGAGCTGCGCTGGGTAGAGAATGTGTCCCCCCCCATCTCTTGGTTGAATTGGGGGGAGCGTGGGTGATGGGGGGTGTGGATGGGGAAGGGGAAAAGCTGCATTTCTGGGTGATGAGAGAGAACCTGGTGCTTGGCTCCGGGAGAGAGGACGGGGACCCGCCGAGGCAGCCAGCGCCAGCTGCATTCATTCCTCAGAGCTGCCCGCCGTGCGGGAAGTCATCTGCCAGAGCGACCAGCCAGCCTGCAGAGAGCAGCTAAGTGGACTTAACCTTCCACCTCTGCTTGTGCTTCCTCAACAACAACAAAAAAATATATCTATGAACCACACCAGACAAAGTGATCTTGCTGAGCAAGGGCTTTAGCTGAACTACGGTGGGGAAAGCAGGCGGTTGGGCTGCGGAGAGCTTCTGGCTCAGGGTTGGGTAGCCCTGGCTCCTCCAAGGAGCCCCCCTGGAAAAGGGGGTTTCAACCCTCTTTTCTCTCCAAAAGCTCAGAAATCTTCCAGTGGGAGGTTGCACTGGGAGGGAAACTCAGTGGGAAGAGAGGTGTTGGTGGATGAGAAGCTCAACACGAGCCGGCAGTACGTGCTGGTAGCCCAGAGAGCCAACCGTGTCCTGGGCTGCACCAAGAGAAGTGTGGCCAGCAGGTCTTGGGAGGTGGTTCTACCCCTCTGCTCTGCACTCGTGAGACCCCACCTGGAGCTCTGTGTCCAACTTTGGAGTCCTCAGCACAGGAAGGACATGGACCTGTTGGAATGGGTCCGTGAAGATGATCAGAGGGCTGGAGAACCTCCCCTATGAGGACAGGCTGGGACAGCTGGGGTTGTTCAGCCTGGAGAAGAGAAGGCTCCGGGGAGACCTCATGGCAGCCTTCCAATATGTGAAGGGAGCTACAGGAGAGCTGGAGAGGGACTGTTCACAAGGAAGTGTAGGGACAGGACAAGGAGCAATGGTTTTAAATTGGAAGAGGGGAGATTTAGATTAGATTTTAGGAAGAAATTCTTTGCTGTGAGGGTGGTGAGGCACTGGAACAGGTTGCCCAGGGAAGTTGTGGATGCCCCATCCCTGGAGGGGTTCAAGGCCAGGCTGGATGGGGCTTGGAGCAACCTGCTCTGGTGGGAGGTGTCCCTGCCCAGGGCAAGGGGGGGTTGGAACTGGATGATCTTGAAAGTCCCTTCCAACCCAAACCATTCTATGATTCTATGATGTGTTGACGGATGATGGGGAGATCCCAAAGCTGGGGCAGGAGGTGACCTTGCGGTGTCTGACCGGAGTTATTCCCCGAGCCCGGCTGGATGATGGCGTGGGATCTGGCTCGGGATCCCTCCTAAGGGATGATGAGTTTTCCCCCTGGGGGAGCAGCAGCTGCGGGAAGAACGGTGCTGGGGGGGCATCCTGATGCCACCGCCTTTCAGGGATTAATGCCGTTGGGTTGGGCACTGGTGTGTTGAGCTGCTTCTGTCCTCTGTGTGCTCAGGGGGCAGCCAGCTCCTTCTCTGGGAGGAGGGAGCCTTCCCTCCACCTTCCCTTCTACCCGTGCTGAAGCCAGAAGAAAAGAAAAGGCTCTCCCCTCCCTCCCCCCCCCTTAATGAACTCAGCATTAATCGCTTGTGTCAAATCCTTGTGCTAACAAGCTAACGAAATCAAACAGGCCTCCCCGGGGAGAAGCCAGGGAGTCAACACTCATCCATTAAAATGGTAATTTTGTGTTTTTTTCCACCGAGGCATTTGTCGCCTCTTGCCCTTGTGCACTCGTTAGTGCTTTGGCCTTTAAATTGTAGGTTTGGGTTTGGGTTTGGTTTTTTTTTTTTCTTCATTTTGATTAAATAAAACAAAAAACCCAAACCACAACAAACCCCCAAACCCCAACCACAAACCCAACCTTCTTCCTCCTCATTCCATCAGTTATTATGGAAATAAAGTGCCTGTTGCTTCAGGCTCCATGGCTTTTCTCCTTGGGGGTGGAAAACTAATCCCACTCCCTCCTTTCCCTCCCCTCCAAAAAAAAAAAATTAAAAAAATAAGCGACTCATGAGCATTCTGCTGGAATCCAAGTGGTAATTTCAGGTCGCCCGTTATTCCTGGGCTTCTAATAGCTTCTTGCTCGTGAGGTTTCTCTGGGCCGTTGGGAAATCAGGGAAATATTTGCCAATCCCAAGGGGTTTTTTTTGTGCTTTCTCACCTGTTGGTGGAACGCGGATACAGAAGGAAGGGTGTGGGGGGGAAGCTGTTGTTTGCAGCCCCCACCATCTTTTAAAAAAAGTCAGTTAGCTGAGAAGTGGGATGGAGGAGGGAGATTTTCTTAGGCAGCCAGAGAAGGTGGACAAAAGCAGCGTCCCTTTCTCAGAGCTGGGTCAGATCGGGCATTTCGGCGTAAAAGCTGCTTTTTCCCACTGCCCTAATGAAAGACATCCCCTCTCCCTGCAGACAGGATCACATGGGGTTGGAAGGGACCTCTGGAGATCATCCAGTCCAACCCCCTGGCAAAGCAGGTCCCACCCAGAGCAGGTTCCCACAGGAACGTGTCCAGGTGGGGTTGGAATGTCTCCAGAGAAGGAGACTCCACCACCGCCCTGGGCAGCCTCTGCCAGGGCTCTGCCACCCTCACAGGAAAGAAGTTCTTCCTCATGTTTAGATGGAACTTCTTAT
>JAOQGH010000010.1:2522452-2539000 GCA_025769975.1 Gallinago jamesoni
GAACTTCTTTGCTGTGAGGGTGGCAGAGCCCTGGCAGAGGCTGCCCAGGGAGGTGGTGGAGTCTCCTTCTCTGGAGATATTGGAACCCTACCTGGACATGTTCCTGTGCAACGTGCTCTGGGTAGACCTGCTCCGGCGGGGGGGTCAGACTAGATGATCTCCAGAGGTCCCTTCCAACCCCATATGATTCTATGATTCTATGATGGAGGAATGGGGAAGAGATGGGGAGAAAGAAAATCATCCTTGTGGTCCGTGCTCGATGCTGGTGGGGCGGGAGATGCTGGGGTGAGAGATGCTGCAGCCCGGGAGGGGCAGATTGGTATTTTGGTTTGGGCTTTTTGAAGGATTTCTCTAGGAGTTCAGTAAGAAATTGGCTTTTTACTCTTTTTCCTCCTATGAACTGTTTGGTATAAAAGCGATTGGGCTTTCACCGTGCACCCTGTAGGCTGGAGATAAACACTTGGTTCTTGAGCTTTTCAACCTGAAAATATTAAGGCTGGAGATGGGCAATGACCAGCATCTAGTAGGCAGTCTCCCCAAGCCATCCCAAAATCCAGCAGCCAACCTTCTAGTATTCCAAGAGCTCCAAAAAATAAGATAAAAACACAGATTGGGGTGAACCTGAGCATTATGGCGTTGGGCATCTTGGGCTGATTTTTGAGCTTGCTGAAGGTGTGACCTCCACCTGATGGACAGCAGGGGCTGTGGCCTATATTTGCAGCTCGGATGTTTCCAAACCTACCTCTATATGGGCCACACGATGTCCCCGTGGCTGAAATCAAGTGCCCGGAGGTGACATTGTGGGGTTTCGCAGTGATGGAGCCAACTCTCCAGCCGAGCATGGCCCCCGGGTTTTCCCCAGTGCCTCTGCTCTTGATGGCTTTTTCTGCCTGTTACTGAAATAACCTGTCAAGCTCCAGCTAATAATGAGCCATAAGTCAGATTCTCTCTGGTAGGTTGCCCTGGGTGTCTATCACAGTCTTTAGGGGTGACCCAATTATGATAATTGGCCAATCTCCCTCCTGGTGTTGGAAGAGAATTGCCAAACAAAGGAGGAGAAAGAAAAGCTCCTTGGAAATTCACAGAAAAGCCAAATATAGCCTTTTTTTGGGGGTTGGTTGGTTGGTTTTCAGAGCCCCTTTGGGCATGAAGTGCCTTAATATTAATCTTTTTGGTCTGCTCTGCAGGGAATTAAAAACCCCTGAATACAGAGGGTCATGTAGGTGATGCTCTGCTCAGGTGGAGCAACTTCACCCCCTGGATCCCGGCTTGGTGCCCAAGGCTGTGTGTTTCCAGCGCTGGTTTCAGTCAAAAGACCTTGATTTTCCAGGAATATCATGGATTATTCCCCCAAGGGGGGAGGGAAAAAGGAGTAATTTCTTTCCCACCCAGCACTTACAGTTAGTCAGGGCAAGATAAATGGAATAAAGGCAATTTTTAGCCCCGTCTTTGCTCCTTTCCATGCCCCCACCATCACCCACCTTCTCTTCCCCCACGCACCGGCCTTGTGTTAGAGCACTGGTATTATTTCAGCATCCAAATAATAATAATAATAATAATAATAATAATAATAATAGAGAGAGAACACACTGTTGTGACTGCTGTGACCTCCTGCCCGGCGTGCTCCACCGAAACGCTGCTGGAATGGCAACTTGGCACCGGTCTTTTTAGTGAAGGATCTCGCTTCTGGCTAATCTATTATTTACAAAACACACTCAGATTCATTTTTTATGGGCTGTTTTGATATGCTGCCATTTAAAAATTGGAAAGAAGCGATGCACCTTTTGAAAGAGGTTCCCCTTGATTCCTCTTGCTCTTTTTTTTTTTTTTTTCCAAACTTGTTTTTAAGGGGTGGGGGAGGCATATTATTTTTCTGAGCAGAGAAAGGGAATTTCTTACTTTCGTGGCTTTCTGGGCTGTCCCCTGCTGGGCTGGGGACACAGCCTCATGTCTCACCTACACCTTCAGCGTCCACCTGGCCGTGCTTACTGCAACCCCCTTGGCTTTTCCTCCCACCCCCCTTGGCTTGGGATTATATTTTTAGAAGCAGGAAAGCTTCATTTCACCCTCTGCTTTTGCTCCGGGTGGGGAAGGAGGAGGAGGAGGGACCACCAGGACACCCCCCTGGGTGATGCTTAGATGTTCCTCCTGTATCATCATCTGGTACCTGCTGCAACCTCTTGGTTCTGGAGCGTTGGGAAGTCCTCACCGAGCAGGGGATATAAAACTCCTGAAATATCCAAGGCTCAGAGAGTTTCTGCTGGCGGTGGGGTGGCTCAGCGGGGAGGGCAGAGCTTGGTTTGGGGGCCCAAGGCTTGTTTTTCGGGTGGCAGGGCTTCTCCCAGGTGTTTTATTGCCTCCATGCTCCTCTGCTCTTCCGTATGCTGTTTTTTATGGTGCCCCTTTCTGACTAATGCGAATCCCATCCGGCATATATTAGCAGGAAGGGCATCGTTAGCAGGAAGAGCAGCGGCTGGAAGAAACCAACCATGAATCTTCTCGGGCTCGCGGGGCTCGGCGAATAGCGCAGGAGGGATTAAATATGTTCATCTTCACAGTCCGAAGGGAAGGGAAGAGGTTTCTCATCAGACCCCGGCTGCGGCGTGTCGGCGGTGTGATGATGTAGCTATAATTAACCTCCTCCCCGACGGAGGCTGGAGCTGCTTTTCAATCACCCCGTGAGTTGCCCGGCGTGGGGAAAGGCAGTGTCTTGAGCAGGAAAAGCTTCATATCTGTTGATAAATAGGGGGCTGTGATCTTCAGCAACCAGGTAGTCGAATGCACGGTGCGTTGGCAGACCTTGTGCTCATTTATATCGGCGCACGGGCTGAAGGAGGTAGTGTTTTATTGCCTGCCTTCATCCATGCAAATGGGCAACACGAGGAAAGCTGCGTCTTTCCGGAGATATATGGGAAATGGCTTAACTTTTCTGATATCTCCGTGCAGTCCCAAAGAGCTCCACCTGGTATTTTATTAAAAACTCAAGGTTAGAGGTGGACAAATGGCTTTCTGTGCACCCCTAAGAAAAAAAAAAACAAACTATCAGCTAATGCAGTTGTGTTGTGGTTTGGGTGGTGGGTCATCTGCCACCAGGTGGGTTGTAGGGCAATGGGTGACAGGGAAACAAGTAAGGCTTTGAGGGTTCATATAATACAGTTGATCCACAACAGCTTGGTCTCCTGCCATGGGGTAGATGGATGGAGCGGGGTGTTGATGCCAAAAAATGGAGTGAGGTGCCCCAAACCCCTTGAGGAAAGTGGACCTGGTGTAATGGAAGGTGGACCTGGTCTAGGAGGTCTTTTAGGGTTCATATAATACAGTTGATCCACAACAGCTTGGTCTCCTGCGGTGGGGCAGATGGATGGAGTGCGGTGTTGATGCCAAAAAATGGGATGAGGTGCCCCAAACCCCTTGAGGAAAGTGGACCTGGTGTAATGGAAGGTGGACCTGGTCTAGGAGGTCTTTGAGGGTTCATATAATACAGTTGATCCACAACAGCTTGGTCTCCTGCGGTGGGGTAGATGGATGGAGCGGGGGTGTTGATGCCAAAAAATGGAGAGAGGTGCCCCAAATGCCTTGAGGAAAGTGGATGTAGTCTAGTGGGAGGTGGACCTGGTCTAGCAAGGCTTTGAGGGTTCATATATACAGCTGGTCCACGACAGCTTGGTCTCCTGCGGTGGGGTAGATGGATGAAGCAGGGTGTTAATGCCAAAAAATGGGGTGAGGTGCCCCAAACCCCTTGAGGAAGGTGGACCTGGTCTACTGAGAGGTGTCTCTGCCCATGGCAGGGTGGTTGGAACTAGATGATCTTTAAGGTCCCTTCCAACCCAAACCATTCTATGACTGTGGAGCAAGAAGGTGGTCTGGAAGGCAAGAGGGAGTGACGTGGTGGCCGAAGGGGGGTGGCAGGATGGGACGTTGGGCTCCGCATCCTTGGGGATGCCGTGATTCCAATTACGGGGTTGAGAGGCATCAAACTCGGCGCGGTGATGGCTGAGGAGGAGTGAAGTGGGCTCTGGGGAGGAGCACGTGAGCGAGGAGCATTAAACAGAACAAAACTGATAATGAATGCTGCTGTTATAGCACCTGTCACAACTGCTCAGGAGTTTAATACCATGCAATTTCAGAAGAGAGAAACATCTTTCTGTGATGATTTATTTCTTTCTTTCTATTTTTTTTTTTAGTGCTTTTTCTTTCTTTTTTTTTTTTTTTTTTATTAAGGGGAAAAGCATTTCGCGCTCTCTTCTTCCGTTTTCGCCTTTTATTTTTTTTCCTCCCTTTTGTAAAGGTGGGGAAACTGAGGCAGAGGTGGGGGCGAGGGCTGGGGTAGGTCACTGCAGCATCTGTAGATCCTCGGGAAGGAGCTGTGCCATCTGATTTTCAGAAGTAGCCGCCTCTCTTGCCGCGCCGTTAATATTTAGGTCAGCGGAATCCAATTCCTTTCAAAAACCCTAATATTACCATTGTAATTGCAAACGTTTTCATTAGGCTCTCGCTCCTGGGAGCCTGGCATTTTGCATGCAAGAGGGTTTTTGTTTCTCGCTCGGGTGTCCTGAGAAAGACTTTGTCCCCCTTTGGGTCACCTCCAAAACCCGCCTGTCCCTGGGCATCATCCTCCGGAGGGTCCTACAGCCCCGTACGATGGCCAGGAGTCCCAAAGGACCTTGGAAACGCCACCACGGAGCTCGGTCCCAGTGCAAATATGGATTATTTCCCTTTTTCTTTAGGATCCGAGGGAGGGGAGAGGTGTTGCCAGGTTGTCATTTCGCTGTCGCCTTTCTGCCGCGCTGGAAATTCACCGGCAGAGCGAATTAGCTTTCCTTAAGTTGAGTTATTGGGTCTCAGAGTCGGGGCTCCACTTCCCCAGAATAAAACAAAACTCTCTGGAGGATCCGGTCTTAATGCCACCTGAAGTCCTGACAGGGGGCTTAATGCCGAAGTGAATATTCATCCTTTGAGGTGGGAATTCTCACCCCGCTCCCCATCTTGGGGGTGCCACCTTCCCCCTGCTCTTCCTTTGTAAGACTGAAGATGTAGGACTGAGAGATGATGCCACGCTGCTGCTTGGAGTCATCCATCAGTCCATCCACCAGTCCATCCATCCATCCATCCATCAGTCCATCCATCAGTGCATCCACCAGTCCGTCCATCCATCCATCCATCCATCCGTCCATCCATCCTTCCATCCATCAGTGCATCCACCAGTCCGTCCATCCATCCATCCGTCCATCCATCCATCCATCCATCCATCCATCCATCCATCCCTTGGTACCTCCGTGAGCATCCTGGGTGGGTTGCACCTTTGCAGCAGGAGTCACCAACCCCCAGACCGCCCCCCGTCCTACGCAGGAATCCATCCTCCAGCTGGAAATCTTAGGGAATGAAACCTCAGGAATGAAAACCCCGGGTAGCAGAGCTTGGTTGTCCCTAAGTGGGGCTGGGGAAAGCTCTGCCAATCCCTGCCGTGCCTCGTTTAAATAACATTTTTGGTGTTTACAGTGGCTAATCCCTCTAATTCCCCCGATGTGTTGCTGCTGGGTGATATCCACCAGGGATAATTGGGATGGTGCTGGGATGCAGAGCATCTCCCACCCTTCGCCGGCGCGGGAGGGTTTGGAGTGCAATTTTATTTTTCTTCCCCTCCCTCGCGCATCAGACGGCGCTTTTTCCTCGCCCAAAATCACAACCTGTGCAAACTCTGCCCTAATCAAATCTATCAAGCCCCAATTTAGGAGCCTCGCTGCTGTCTGTTTATCAGGGAAATGGACTCAAAATTGGCCCCTTTAATGGAAACCCGGCGCTCTCACAAGTGTTTGAATTAATGGCAGTGCCTGCTGCGAGCGGCAAGTTGGGCATTTGATTCCAGTTACAGGAAATTGCCATAATTTCTGCTCCCCGCTCCCCTCAAGTGACACTAAGCATCTATCTTTTTTCTTTCTTCTTTTTCTTCTTTTATTTTTTTTTTTTCCCTCCTCCTTATTTATTTATTTTGGGAGAAGAGGATGGCATTGTAGGTGGGTGCTTTTCTCCCCCCACCACCACCCCGAAGCAGCCGAGGGGTTGTCTTGTTATCATGGCAACTGCTTAGCAGCAGACCTTTTGTATAGTGTAAAAAAAAAAGAAAAAAAGAGGGGGGGGAGAGAGAGGAGGGAGGTGTGGAGGGAGAAAAAAGATGGTTCAGAAGGAGAAAAATGCTGCAAACAAGATCTTAAGGGCTGGTTTTGGAAGTGGGACCCTTGATGCAAGTGCTCTTGGGTGATGCCCACCTTCTCCGGTGTCATCAAGTGAGGAGAAGCAAGGGATAGTCCAGGAGATGACCTCTGAGGAGCAGTGGGGTCCCTTTGGAGTGCCATCCCCCCGCAGGGCGTCCCCCTCTCCTGGTCCCTCGGACCCCCCAGCGAAGGGGGGACTTCTCCAGGCAGAGCTCCTCATCCCATAGCAGGGCAGCCTTGTCCTTGGGTGACCTCCTGGAGAAGCAGCTTGTTCACGAGCATCTTTGCCGATGGGAGACCGGCTTCTTAATTTAGATGCCTGAATATGTAAATATCCAATATCCCGCCCCGCGCTTCAGATGCTGTGGGTCTCAACTGTTTACTTTACCCCTGCCTGAAGGTCATCCTCATCCCCTCCCCGGATGCTCAGTTGGGTTGTGGTGCTCTTTTTTTTGTTTTTTTGGGGGGTTTTTTTCACTCCCCCTTTCCTCCTTTCCTGCTGGCAAAGGTTACTCGGGGAGACTCAGCAACCGGGCCCCCCCGGGGGCTCCGCTCCCGGCTGTAAAACTGGGAAAATACTTGAAACTGAGGGAGGGATGCGAAGATGGATGGCGCCGATGTTGGCGAAGCATTTAACACTGTCACGAGAAGCCCCCAGAGAAAGGCTGAGGAGGAGGGGAATAATTTTGTCTTGGGAGCGTGGGTTGGAACAGCGTAAAATAAATAAGGTCTGGAGCCAGCCGAGCGTTGGGGACCCGTCTTGAAGCCCGGTTTTGAGGATGGGGATGAGCCAAGAGGGGTAATTAACGCCTACCCTGGTGTTCGTTCAACTCCTCAACCCTCGTGCTGGTCGCTCAGGGCCTTCTGGGCTTTCCCTGTTAACCCAAAGCGAAAGGATGGGGTGGAATTTCGGGGCATGGGACGTTCTCTTCGGGGGTTCAACCACAGCGGTGCCAAAGATGGAGAAGGTGGAGAAGCCACCATCCCCCAGCACGGTGGCTTTTTCCTTTTAAGCCCTTGGCTGCTCTCTTGAAGACCCAAACAAGAGAAGTGAGTTTCTTACTCCAGCCCTTTTTTATTTTTTTCCACTGGGAAAAATGAGTTTTCGGGTGTACGGAGGGGACAAAGAGCTGTTGGCGTCCTCTTCCAGGGAAGGATGGGCTTGCAGGCGTGGTGGCCCAAAGACCCCGAAGGGCTTGCTTGGGCTGTTTGAGTAGGAAAATGGGACGAGGTGCTCCTCTTCTCCTCTTTTCCTCGCCGGAGGAATATCGTTTGGAGAAATGATGGCAGTGTAGGACAGCGAGTGAAACGTGGAGGAGCGTAGCCTACAGGTGTGCGGTGTGAAATCTGTAAATAAGGCTTTCAAAAAAAAAAGCAAAGAAAAAAGGCATGATGTGCAGCTGCAAAGCTCCCAAATCGGCGGAGGCGGTGAGTAAATCAGTGTCAGTGTCTGCCAGCAGCATCGGGTCCCAGCGGCAGCGGCTCAGACCCACAGAGGTGGCTGGGGAAGGAGGAAAGTGGGACCTCATCCCGTTTTTCCCCAGGGAAAAACCAGGGAAAGAGATGTCTGAGGTGCTGGAGTGGGTCCAGAGAAGGGCAACGAAGCTGGTGAGTGGCCTGGAGAGTGAAGTCTTATGAGGAGAGGCTGAGGGAGCTGAGGAAGAGGAGGCTGAGGGGAGACCTTCTCATGCTCTACAACTACCTGAAGGGGGGGTGTAGAGAGACGGGGGTTGGTCTGGTCTCCCACGTCACAGGAGATGGGACAAGGGGCAATGGCCTCAAGTTGTGCCAGGGGAGGTTTAGATTGGATATTAGGAAACATTTCTTCACCAAAAGGGTTATCAGGCATTGGGATGGGCTGCCCACGGAAGGGGTTGAGGCACCATCCCTGGAGGCGTTCAAAAGATGGGTCGACGTAGTCCTTAGGAATATGGCTTAGTGATTTTTGTCAGGGTGAGGTTGATAGTTGGACTAGGTGATCTTGAAGGTCCCTTCCAACCTAGACCATTCTATGATTCTATGGTTTGGGGGTTTGGGGTGGCTGCTTTGTTTTCCTGCTGGCATGGAAGTACCAGGGAGCCCTTTTGAGCCACGTGGATACCCCTTTTTGCCAGAATAACATTCTCCTCTGGGGGATCTGCTGGCCATTCTCCACCCTTGTGTGGGGTCGTGCAGCCTACAAAGGTGTGTGACCACCACTGGTTGACACCACTAAGCCCCACATCCACCCAGCAGTCGGTGGTGGGACTGACCTCTGCTGTGCATTTGGGAGGAGAAACCCAAGGGTATGGTTAATGCCTCGGCATCCATCGCTGGCAAACAGCCTAATTTGGGATGTGCCCCCCCAGGAGGAAAGGTCACAGCTATCTCTTTCTGCCCCGCCCCCCCCCCCTTGCCAGCCAGCAGCATCCTATGATCCCCACCGACCTTCTTAAAAGGGATCAACCGGGTAAAACGAAGAGATGAAGAGTAAAGGGAGGAGCCGGGGAGGGGGGAGAAGGAGGGGGAGGGGGACTGAAATTAGGAGCAGATATTAATAACCATGTTAAATATTTATCTGACCTCCTTTCACATGATCCTTTTTAATGGTGACCCAAAAAGCTGACGCTCTAATATTCGCTCTGGCTCGCCTTTTCGCTGTCAAAGGCTTCAGGTTTGAGCAAGAGCTTAAAAAAAAAAACCACAACTTCCTTTTTTTTCCCCCCACCCTGAGAGGAGATTTTGGGCTCTGGGAGAAATCAGGGGCCTGAAGGAGCCTCAATTAAAAGGTGCCAAAAGGGCTTGTGATGGGAACAAATGTCCTTTGGGGAAAGACAAATCAAATAAATATATAAAAAGGGTGATGGATCAAAGGGGTGGGGGGAAAAAGTGACAATATCTCTGGGATCTGCAGTGGGTTTGCCTGGAAGTCACCGGCACCGTTGCACGTCTCCCCACGGAGCCCATTTCTGGCTTTAAAAGGGGAACTTTGAGACAAACCAAGCAATATCCCAAGACTTCTGTGGGGCTGGAGTTTTCCCACCTGTCTGGCCAATGCTGGTGGGACATTTTTGCTCTCCCAACCCTGTCCTGCAGTTGGGAGTTCCTCCGGTCTCTCCTATCCCACTTAATTTGACTGCTTTTGTCTTTTTCCCTTTGGGAAGGCAGCCTCTAATTAGACATTTGCTGCAGAAACAGACTCAAATGATGTAGTTCTGCCTTTCTCCATCCTTAATATTGCGCATTCTGAGTGAAAGATTTGGAGTTTGGTTTGTTTTTTTTTTTAATTTAGTCTATTTTATTTTTTTTTTAAGCAGCCCTGTTCGGGATGGCTCCAGGCATTTTGAGCTGTTGCTGGGGGAAACATCTACTACCTTTAAAACTTGGGCTTGGACCTCAGGGGCTGGGAAGCGTTACCAGCTCAGTGAATTAAGGGTGATGTACAAGTCGTTAGTGAAGGGTCGTGAATTCCTGACCGGTTTTCCTTCCCCGTGCCTGAAAGGGACTCGTGGTGGAGCCCAGAAACGTGTGCTTTGGTCTGACCTCGCAGGCAGGGTTTCGCTCATGGTTGTGGTTGAGGTCTCCCAGGGAGGTCTGAGCTGGGGTAGAGGGGGAAACCAGCAGCAACGGAGTGTAATTTTAATGCAGGGAGCTTTTTCATGTTTTTCTCATTGCTTTTTTTTTTTTTTTTTTTGGCCTCTTTTCTATATATCCCTTTGGTTTCCTCCTCCCGGCAGCTCCTGAATCGCAGGAGCATCCTCTGTGCATCTAAACTGGTCCCTGTTTTCCATCAACTCGTCAGCTTGCCTTTTGCTGCTGGAGTGCCTGCTGTGCTTTGTCTCCTCTTTTGGTGGCTCAAAGCCGGTGAAAAGCCCTTGAGAGCTGACGTGAAATATCCTCTCATATTATAGTATTTGTCTTTTTTTAAAGGAGACTGAATTTGTTAGAAGTGGGGCTGAATAGAGTAGCGAGATTTTTCTAATCTCACCACCACCAGCCTCCTGGGAGGACACCCGTTCAGTTGGCTTGACTAGATACTCTGAGATGTAATTTGTGTTTTCAATTTAAGCATCAATTAAGCAGTAGCATTGCCTCCCTTGGCCTCAGTTTCCCCTTTGCTGATGGCACTTACCCCTCTCGGTAAAATACATCTGAGATCCAAACCCGCTGAGTCTTTTCCTTGCTCCAACAGCCCGCAACCTGGGGAGCCAACAAGCATTTTTAGTAGGACAACACTTTTTTTAGATCCTTAAATTAATGGAATTGGGGATCAAAAGTGGCATTTGAGGCCGCTGTCGGAGCACAGTGTAGGACAGGACTGTATTTTTCCAGCCGGGTGGTTGTTTCTAAGGGCTTGGAGTGTACCTTTTAGAATTAATTGAATTTATTTTTAAGGGGAAAAAAACCCAAAAACCACAACAAAAAAAAAAAACAACCGTGGGGTTTTTTTTTGCATTCCTGAGCATGTCCTGGATGGAGAGTGCTGCTGAGAGTCTTTCACGAAGTCCCTATCACCGCCGCCGCCAGCAAAACAGAACCGCGTTTAATCTCACTAAATGTAATCTTGTTGTAGAACAGGAAATTCTCCGCTGGTCAGGGAGGATATTAAGATGTCTGCTCTGAAAAGCGTTTGAAATTATCATCATTAATCTGGAAATGATTATTGCTTAGTTCAAGCCGAGTAACGTGAAAAATAAAGTTAACCTGAAGTGTATATGGTGAAAAGTAAATTGGATTTTTAAAAAGCTCTTGTTTTCCTAATGGAAGATAAGATTAATAGCGTGGCTCAGGAATTTAGAAAAAGTGCAGCTTCCCCAAACTTAAAAGCAGCTGGTGTTTAAGATGTTTGGAAACCTCTCGGTTGGGGAGATATGTGTCTGATCCTCTCCCAGCACCCGCTCTGGGAAAAATCACATCTCCATAAATTGTCTCAAGAGCACCCCAAATCACTGATCACCCCCAAAAATAACCGTGGTCGCCCAGACACAGTGATTCTCGCTTTTCCTTAAAGTGGATTTTCTTAGTGTGTTCGTTCTCCGGCTCCAGTAAATGTGGTGATGCATTATCCCATGGGACCAGGGGAAGGGACTGGTGGAAGGTGATGTGGGCAACTGGCCGCCGTCCTTTTGGCAACCACCGAGCTCGTTGCAATGTGGAAACACCAAGGTTGAGAGTCTCTTCTCTTGCATCTCCAGTTTGGCATGATGCAAGGCTGGACTGGGGGTGTTGCAACTGGCAGACGGGCTCAGACGAGGGGGTGGTGGGTGCAGACGTGTGAGAAATGGGCTGCAGGTGCTTGATTTTATCTTAAATTGATGTCAGAGGGGACCTGAGCCTCTGTGATGAGCAAAGCCAAGTGGTCCAGGTCCAACCTCCGACAGAGGTGTGCTAATGCTGGGAAATCCTCATCTGTGGACCCTGGGCTTCCTCCAGAACCTCTCTCTGAAGGTTTCTGGCTTTAATACATCCACCTTCGCCATCCTCTTTGGCCAGGTTTGTGTTATGGATGTGTCTTCGTGTCTGAGTTAGAGCTGTACCGTTGTCTTTGCGATGGGAGCCGCCGTTGACTTCTGTTTCGGAGCTGAGCTGGGGCCTGGCAGACGGAGAAAGCCACAAGATGAAAAAGAGGGCTTTGGGAGGAAGGATATATTTTTTTTTCCCCTTGTGTTTTGAGCAGAGAGATTTGAGATAAATCTCTGATATTTCCCTCTTGCTGTCAGTCCCGTCTCAAGTTTGTCGCTGCGAACTCTCCCTGCTTTATTTTTTCCCCAGCTTTTCTCTCCGATTTGGATCTGAGAGAGCTATCTCCCCTACTGACACCTGCTGATCTCTGATAGCACCACAGTGATAAATCCTGCCTTTCTTTTGCCTCCTTGATCCCTGGGGATGCTTCTGTCTCGCATGGCCCTGACTTCCAGCTCCATGGGGCCGGAAAACTCTTGTCCCCACACATGCCCCAAAGCCCATATTTGCATCCATAGAAGGTTAATGCCGATGGGGTTTCACAACTTTTTGATTTATTGTCTTTGGGCATTCATCACTCTTTTCTTTAAATTAAAACTCCCTCCAGATGGGGTCTCTGACACAGATTTATTGATCTGCAATAAAACCTCCCTCATAACCTGTACAGCTGCCCATTCATCTTCCGGTGAAGGAGGGATCATTTCTCTGTGGATGTCCCAAGAATGAAAGCGAGCTGCTAACTTTTTCCCTGTCTGGTTTCCCCCACAATTTCCTTGCCTCATCTCAGGTGGTTTTCAAGGCGCTAGATGGAAACAGCATCCTCTCTGAGCCAGCCCTCATGCCTCTTCTATCTTCAGGTGCCTAGAAGGTGACATGGTGGCTAGAAGGCCAACTAGAAAGGTCCCAAGTGATGGTACAAGTCATAGGAGTCTATTTTAGGTACTGCAAGTCCTAATGAGGCTTCTGTTCCTGACTCTCAAGCGGGATACGCAGAAGGAGGGCGTAATGGCAATGAGTTGTGGCTTTTCTGGTATAAGAAACAGCGATAATTAGAGGCTGAAAGAAATTCTAGCAAGAGAAGTTGGCTGCAAGCTGTAATGATCTCTTTGTTTGTAACTTCTTGCATTCATTTGTGGGTTTTTTTTCACGTACAGCTCAATTTTTGAACCTCGGAGGAACCCATCTGAAAACCTTGTCTTTGGTGGCGGCATGATTTTGCTCAAGTTTGGGGGTTTTTTTTAGTGATGTGATCACATCTTCCGAAATAGTTTCAATCTTGGGCAAGTTGTTCTGAAAAGCGTCGTTTTCCGATGGCAAACAACCAAGCGTGTGCGTACGTGATACAAAACATGATGTGTGGAAATACTGAGTTTCTCAGTTTGAGGCAGATTGATGAAAAATAAGTCCCCAGAACAGACACTAAAGTCTGGACTTGCCCAACTAAATTCTTCTTTCTGAGTTTCACAGGGTAGGTAGAAGGATGAAAATTAAGAAGGCGGCCAAAATTACAGCAGCCTGAAGTCAACCCCTCTAACTTGCATTTATGGGTTGAAGGCTGGTCCTTGGCTTGATAGACCCGATACTTAATGTCATCGGGAATCACGCAGTGTCACTTGCTCTTCGGGAGGTAAATGGGATTAAGGAAGGATCAGTCGTTTTGACATTTGAGATGGGTTTTTTTTTTTTAGGTGCTTCGAAGCACAGTGCTGTGTGAGGCAGGATTATGTCATGTCTGACTGAAATCAGTTGACACGTTGAATGTACATAAAGATGACTACAAGTGTGAGTCTGTCAGGTGTTGGTTGATGTCATGGTTTGGGCTGGGCAGGCCACTAAAATAAACCAGGACATCTGTGCAAGCGAAGGCTGACTTTGGGTAACCATGTTGACCCACCTACATCCTAGAATGGTTTGAATGGGAAGGGACCTTGAAGATCATCTCGTTCCAACCCCCTGCCCTGGGCAGGGACACCTCCCAGTAGCCCAGGTTGCTCAAAGCCCCGTCCAACCTGGTCTTGAACATCCATCCAGGTCATAGTCATTCCCAAGAATATCTCTTCTGATGCTTTACCCAAACTCCAGAGATGGTCCAAGCTGTGCCAGGGGCTACTTTGAAGGACGTGGGGGCAGGTGGAGCTGCAGGAGGAACGCATGTGCGGATGGATGGAGATGATGGCCAATGGATGGCCAAGAAATGGTAGATGGGAAAGACCCAAGAGCAGCACGGTGGGGTGAGCACTGCCCATGGGTAATTCAGGAAGAGCTGGCCTGGATGGGGGCGATGAGGGGGAGGACGGGCGAGTGTTGAGTCAGGAGGGGAAGGCATCATCATTTATCACCGTAATCAGGAAGCCAGGCTGAGAAGGTTTTAATCACTGAGCACGGAGCTGGAATGCAGAGCAAGTTTATGGTTTACAGTGAGCGGACTGACACAGCTGATTGATGTCAAATATGTCATGATGTATATTGTAAAGCCAGGAGATTTAATGGTGTAACTCCATGGTAGTCTTGGAAGTGAGGCGCTGCAGAGCAGGGAGTGATGGATGGGCTCATTTACATGTAAAATTGCCGGTGGCATTGACAGCACTGGTATGCGGAGGGAAGATAAGAGGGGGACGGTGAGATTCTCTCTGACCCTGGTATCGAAATATTAAAATACAGCTGTAGGATCGTCTGGACTTTGCAAAGGGAATGTATGGCTGTGTTTGAGCATATAGATATATATATATACACACACACACACTTGTGCTTATGGTTATAATTACGTGCACAGTATGTCTTTGCGAAGCAGGCAGCTCCGCGGAGTATTATCAACTCTTGGCTCCAGCAAAAACTGTGCTGCTCCCCCATCCTCGGGGAGATGAACTCCCAGTGAATCCAGTTACTGCTGAGCTTTGGTGCCCACGCAGAGCAGAGGCAGCCGGATTGGTGCTGGCCACCACCGAGCTCCCAAGAGCTTGCTGGTAGCCCTGGGGCTCGGCGTGTCCCATGGCACAAGGCTGGGTTTCCAGCTCCGATGCACCATTAACCCAGATTTCAGGCTATTCCCAGCGTCGCTGCTACGTGTCGGGAGCAGGATTGGCGTGGAAGTAGCTCAGGATCTCCCTTCTAATTCCCCCAAGGGGAGGGTTGGGGAGAAATAAAAGAAAAAAAAAAGGAAAAATTTGGCTGCTTGAGGTGATACAAAGTGGATGTGGCAGAGCAGAGAGCCTGGCCTAAATAAACTGTCAAAGGATGTTTTGTTTTCATTATGCCTGCTGCAAGCCCTTAACATTCCTGGTTGCGCTCCGTAACGTGCTCCTGGGCTTATTCCTTTCGGATAATGCTGCTGAGCTTGGTGAGGAGCCTGGGGAAGATCATTAGGAGAAGCAAACCTTTGGCTTCTGGGTGCTGGCTGGAAAGCCTGGAAGGGGTTGCGGGGGGTCCAGGAGGTTGAAGACCCATGTTTAGGGTGGTTTTGTAAGGATTTAACTCTCCTTTTGAACCTCTCCACCCAACACGCCCAGGCTGGTACTTGTCTCTACAAATGACTCCGTTGAAGCTGATGGACTCACCCCTGGGATGAGCCATCCCCATTGTCTCCTGCGGAATTATTGAGGGTTGAGAAGCAAGGGGAGAGAAAATCTCCCTCTGCAGCTGCCCAGGCTGGGTCAGGGAAGGATCCTGGAGCCAGCCCAGCCAGGGGATGGGTGGGAAAGAAGTGTGACCAGCAGGTCTCAAGAGGTGATTCTGCCCCTCTACTCTACTCTGCGCTCGTGAGACCCCACCTGGAGCACTGCGTCCAGCTTTGGAGTCCTCAACACGGGAAGGACATGGACCTATTGGAACGGGTCCAGCGGAGGGACACGAAGATGATCAGAGGGATGGAGCACCTCTGCTGTGAGGACAGGCTGAGAGAGCTGGGGTTGTTCAGTCTGGAGAAGAGACAGCTCCAGGGAGAACTTATAGCAGCCTTCCAAAGGGAGCCTCCAGGAGAGCTGGAGAGTGACTCTTTGTCAGGAAGTGCAGTGACAGGACAAGGGGTAATGGTTTTAAATTGGAAGAGGAGAGATTTAGATTGGACACCAGAAAGAAATTCTTTACAGTGAGGATGGTGAGGCACTGGAACAGGTTGCCCAGGGAAGCTGTGGCTGCCCCATCCCTGGAGGGGTTCAAGGCCAGGCTGGATGGGGCTTGGAGCAACCTGCTCTGGTGGGAGATGTCCCTGCCCAGGGCAGGGGGGTTGGAATGGGATGATCTTTAAGGTCCCTTCCAACTCTAACCATTCTATGATTCTTTCTCCCTAATGAGGGTTACTTACATTTACCTTCATCCACTCACTCCCTGCTGCCTTTGATCCCATCCCTCGTCTCATCCCACTTGCCAGTCAGCGGAAGGGCCTAAATTGGGATGTTTTTCAGAGCCACGTTGACTAAGCACCAACTGAGCTAACCCTGATATAAATGCTTAAGAGGCTTTGCAAGGGGATTAAGTGACTGGATTTTAATCTTGCCTTCTTCAGAGGGGATGTGTCGCGGGTCCCAGCACACTGCCCAGGGCTGCAGCTTTACTCTCCATCCCTGGTCCCTGACCACTGATGCTCCCAGGACAGATGGACCGAGTATTTCCAGGAATTAACTTGAGTTGCTCTTCCCTTTAATGAAAAGCCTTATATTAAAACCATCCTTGCAAAGGACTATATCTTTTTTATTATTTATTTTTATTATTATTTTTAAATTTATGAGCTACTCTGGCGTCTTTGGAGACAATGTATGAATTATAGAACAGCCGTATATCTGAACTGGAGTTGGAAGTGAAGGGTGCTCTGTTGGGGACAGCAGTCCTGGGGGGGGGGGGGGGGTGGTGAGGGGAAAAGGATTTATAGGCTTCTTTACTTGCTGAGCACATTTTGGTT
>JAOQGH010000010.1:2542947-2554278 GCA_025769975.1 Gallinago jamesoni
TTTTATTTTATTTTATTTTATTTTATTTTATTTTATTTTATTTTATTTTATTTTATTTTATTTTATTTTATTTTCCCCGCTCCCTTTGTAAAGCAAATGCCAGCCACTCATAACAGCTGGTTTTGGTGCCTCGAATGGATAACTGATAAAAAGAAGAAAAGCAAGACACGTTCCCCCGAACCATTTTTCACGATGTCAGGGTATCAAGGTAACGTGTTACTTCTTGCAGGAACTTCAGATGTGTTCCTGTGTGTGAGCGAAAGTCTCATTTCCTTTGACGGGATTAATGATCGCTTGTTCCACTGGAGAAGGGAGATGGAAGAGAATCAAAACTCAGAGGGCCAAGAAAGAGAAATTCTGTCTCGGCATGGACTAGCAAATCAAAGAAGGACCACTTTAATTAGATGGTTTCTAAGGGATGGGGTATCTTGTAGCATCCTCAAGGACTGTGCTTATGGCACACTTTGTTGTGTGGCCTTGGCTATTGTTGGAAGAGGCCATCGTGGCCGTTCAGTAGTCCCAACAGCTGAGTTAGAGCCCCTTAGATAAGGCAGATATTTTCCTCATCCAAAGCACCTTTTAGATTTTATTAATAATATTACTGCTCTCGGAATTAGTGCGGTTGGTTATTTTCACTCGTGTGGTTGAGTTTGGAAGGATGACAAGTTCAGCCGAGAGGTGAAATGGGTTTGGGTTTGGCCAACAAAACCCCATGTCTGCGTTGTCAGTGGTTGCTCCTGGGTGAGCTCCCTGAAGAACAAAAGGATGGAGCGGGGCTCGGTCCCTCTTTCGCCGAAGCTGCTCCATTTTGCACGAATAAGTATTTGTGGGGCCAGCAGAGATTTTTATAGCCCATCAGCCAGGGCACTCAGCCGGGATGGAGGAGACATGTGCTCGGGTCCCTGTTCCAAAGGCTATTTAATTATTTATCTGCAGCAGAATGGCTCAGAGAAGAGGCTGAGAGAAAGAGCCAGAGGCCAAGTCTGTAGCCTGATAGCTGAGACGCTGAGATGCCAAGAGAGGCTGTGATTTTTTATTACTGCAGATAACTGGCTTTTTTTTTAGGGTTCAAGTGGGGTTTCTGCTCTAGGTCTGAGCAGGAGGATTATAGTGGACTTCAGAGATTGCTCCTAATAAACTGGGCTGATTCAGGGTGGGGTGGCAGGGGATTGTTTATAATTCTCAATATAGACATTTTCCAAGGTCTGGGAAAGGTGGTGGGTCTTTGAAACGTCCTGCTTTTTCCAGGATGGGACAACTCCCTTCTCATATTCTTGGTTGGATCTCTATGCTCTCCTGCTCCTCAGATATCTTCCACCAGTTTCTCTTCTCAAAGGACAACTTGTAACCCATATTATGCATCCGGGCTAATATATACCTTGTCTCCCAACCAACACTGCAGAGGAGGACATGCTTAGTGCAGGGCTACCGAGGCATTTCTTTGAAGACCTTTCCTCCTAGCTCAGCAGCTCCAGCTGCCACCAAGTTCTGCTGAGGTAGCTGCCAAGCCATGTGTGTCCTGGACCAAAGGTCTGCAAAGAGTTCACTTAACTCCAGATACAGACATTTAGCTTGAGGGGAGTTAATTAGCAGCTGAATTAAAATGAAAGGAGAAATTCTAGTCTAATAGACCCGTGGACTTGCAGAGGTTTCTTCCATCCGTGCTTTTCCAGAAGGGCTAGGACTTTGGAGACGTTGGGTAGCTTATAATGAAGACATACTCTGAGGTCCAGAGGCATCCAGCAGTCAGACTCTCATCCGTAGCTATTAAGTGGGAAGAAAAAGGTCACCCTCTTTGACCTTCCACCAGGCAGAACTTACACCAAAGGAAAGCTGAAGCTTCTTGACAGAAAGGCCGTGAAGCAAATTAAACGCTACAAAGAATTCGTCATCCCTTTGAGGCTTGTTTATTATGGGTTTGCAAAATTATGCTGCTCTCCACCCCCCTGCCCCCCAAATATCTGGGATTCTTTTAAAGAATTACCCAAAGCAAAGCAATTGATTGGACTAGAAAGTGCTTTAGCAAACACATTAGTTTGGGATCTTCTTATTAGACAGTGGTTAATAAGAAATAATGCATTAATTGTGCAGTTAGTAATGGTGGGTTCCAGCCTTCCCAAGCCTTTCAGTGGATTCAGTAAGGAAATGAAAATAGCTTTAAGGTGTAGGCTTAATCTCAATTTTGAGGAAGTTTACACTGAGCTTTGGGCTGAAACCTACGCCTGCTTTGAGTGGGGGAGTAGACCAGGTGATCTCCAGAGTGTTCTTCTCACCTATATGACGCCCCTGTGAAAGATGTTCTTCGTGTCCTTGTCGTGTTGCTTGGGGTTTTTTTTTTTTTCTCCAGAGGCGGTGGAAGGAAGTCTGAGCCGCTGTGAAAAGTTGATCTTTATTATATTATTTATTATGGTTTCCTCTCTTTAAGTGCTTGGACTCCTGAGGAGTGCCAAAATGAAACCATTGAGGCGGTCAATGAGAGCTAGAGAAGCATCCTAGTCAAGGCATGGGTACTGCTTCCCAACGACGATGTCCTTGATGGTTGGGCAGCCCCGGAGGTGATGGTGACTCTACCCAGTGACCTTTGTCTTGTTGTAGAAGACAGCCCCAGTGTATGAACGCCTGTCCCTGCCGGGGTGCTCACAACAGAGGAAGCTTGAGGAAGGCCACGTGTATAGCACCGCATTTTATATTAAACAAAAATAAATTCCCTCTAACGTGAGTTTTTCAGACAGGTTGTCCTAATATATTAACTTCTGTCTGTGTTTTGAATAGTCAATTTCACGGTGAAATGAGTTCTTAATAATATATTTACCACCTGGGAGAAATCTCCCAGCCATCTGGAAAGGAGTGGGGATTTAGTGCCTCCAAATGGAGATTGGTTTTTTATTTATTTATTTTGCCCATGTTTCCTCCCCTCCCCCTCAGTTGGGACCCAGAGGCTGCTTTGGGTCCGAGCTGACCACTGCAGTGGGTTTGGGGATGTTCTGCCCCATCTCTTACTGGCGTGGAGGTGTCAAGAAGCACTTGGAGATTCGCTGGCTGGAGACTGGTGACGAGGGAGGCAGCACGGGGACATGTCCCCTTTTCCAACCCCAGGCTAGGACAGCTTCTGTCCTGGGCTCTGAGGAGAAGCTAGCTTGGAGGAAGAAGAGTTTTGCTTGTAGATGCCTTCCTCTTCCGATGGAGATGTCAGTGATACATGAGCCAAGTCCAGCCTGGTTTGTGTAATACATCTTTTGAACTCCGGTAGAACGGGAGCCAGATGCAAACCAAGCTTTCCCTTGATTACGTGGGGAAAATGGTGAATTCATCATCACTTGATGTCTTTTAAGCAAGACTGATTGTCCGGCTCAGAGCCATCCGTTGCGTCAGCAAGAAGTTATTGGGTTTGATAGTGTTTGCTTGAGCGCGGGGGAACGATCCTTCTGTTTGCTACGGGGCTTACGGGGTGAAATTGTGTGGCGTGGCATCTTCAAGCTGTCAGATTTGATTGTCTCTCCTGGCCTTTGACATGGGGGATTGATGGGAACTCATCGTGGCCTTTCTCTTCTGCCCTTCCGTCGCTTCCCTATGTCTTAAAACCTCATCTTTTATAGCACTGGAGTATGAAATTCCCACATGCCTCGGTGTTCCACCCAACGCGAGTCCCTGCAGGAGAAGAGGCATGTGGTGGCTCCAGGGCTTGAAAAGCATTAATTGTGTTTGCAAAAGTGATGGAATTAGCATATCCTGATCCTCTGCTTTAATACTCTGCTCGGGTCGCTCGTGTGACGTTAAAATGAGACTCTCTGCCTTGGGGGGGTTTGCACAACCCATAGGTGGTGCCACCAGAATTTCTCAGGACGTGTTTGCACGTGTCATTGCAAGGTGAGGAGGGGGGAGGGAAGGGGGGGGAACTCAGCAGCCCTGCTCTCTGAGTAATCTCCTTGCTGTCTAAACGATCTGTGCCGCGGAAACGCGTGTGACCTGGTGAATTTTAGCTGCCAAACCCCGTCTCGTTGGGAAGGGTGGGAAAGCCCAGGATACAAGGGATGGGGGTGGGAGGGTTTGCAGGCACCCGTCTCCCCGTAGGAGCTGCTCAGATGGTCTCTCACACCGTGGTGCGTGCAAGGGGGTGTGATGTCCCCTCCCCGAAGGGGATGTCATAAATCTCCTTTGCGTTTGTCCCCGGGCTGAATGAGTACAGGCAGGAAAACAGGTCTCAACTTCCCTTTTTTTCCCCTTTGCCTGGCTGTAGAACCGCAGAACATTCACGGTTGGAAGGGACCTTTGAGATCATCGAGGCCCACCACAAAGGTGGGGGGGGAGAAGGGTTGAAGGCCCCCTTTGAGGTTGAAAGTGAGAACCTTTTGTTTGTCTCCGAACCGTTTATCCCACCTACTCCAGCCGTACGTGGATGCACCCCCTTGGACCCTGCAGTCTCTAATTCGGCATGGACTCCTAAAATATATACAGGGGGGAGGATGAGGAGGGGGTAGGAAGAAGGGGGCCCTGTTAGGAGCTGCGTCGTACAACAGGTTGCGCCGAAAACCCTGCCTTTAGCTCCCCTTGAACTGGAAGTTGGCAATAATTGAAGACCAGATTTTGCAGCTGCTGTTCTGACATGATATTGCTGCCGGGTGTTATGAAAACCACTAGAGCTGGAAACCGGCGGCTCCGTGCTCTCTTCTTGGAGGTTTTTTTTTGGTTTTTGGTGTTTTTTTTTTAAGCTTTCAAACATATGAAGCATCAATCTCTCGCTAGCGGCTCATGAGCTATCAGCTCCTACCATCAAGTGGAAAAGAGTATTTCAAAAGCCCTTAGTTACTGGAACAGCACAACTGCTTTCTGGACCAGTAAATGCTTCCGTGTATTGGTCCTGGACCGTGATTAGGAAGATAAAAATCTGGTCCCTGAGAAAGTACACTGCCTGGCTGCTGCTCCAGCACAAATGTCGCCGTAGAAAGGAGGATGAGGAAGGATGCAGGGTCTCAGTTAGCTCACCCTGGAGGCAAAATAACCCCTCCCTAGGGGCAAAATAGTTGGTTTTCCTTCTTGATCTTTTAACACGAGATACTTGTCTTTTGAATCTATGAAAAGGGTGATTCCACAGCCCTCATCGTAAGGATTTATTTTCGAGGCTTAAGGTCGTCCAGGCTAATTTTTAGAGACACTGGTGATCTTTGGGAGAGGTTGGGAGGTCTTGGGTACTCTTGGGTCTGGTGAGGAAGCGCGGCAAGTTTATTACTCCCTATTTGACATTGCCAGCATCATTACTGGACTGTATTAATTGATGGAGCCACGTGCTGGAGCCCAAAGATGGCGTCGGCGTGGCTTGAGCTACAGCCCGGCCTCTCGACACCCACCACGTAGTCCACCGTTGGGTAAATGTGTTATAGACTTAATCACATCTCGTACACTTTGCGATGTTGCCGTTGAAATGACCTGGTACGTTGTGTAACTGCTGAATTTTGACCTGGTATGATGAGAATCGTGGGCTAGAACCCCCCCTCTCCCCCCCAGAGTGATGCTTTGGGGCGTGAGGATCACTGATGTCTGTTTTTAACGAGAGCTGGGTGGTGGCACGGGGGCTTTTGAACGTCGTGTTCTGCCCGTAGGGTCAACCCCCCCATTTTATTGCCTTGCTTTATTTGGGGTCTGTGCAGAACTCGGTGGCCAAGGGCAAATCAACTTGGAGCCTAGGGATGGATTCGGTGGAAGGAACAAGCAAGACCTCCTCTGGAGACCTGTTTCCTACCAACACTTTGGCATCCACGGCAAGATTGTCCCAACCTTGTCCCCTAAAATGACACTTCCCCCCGCCCCCCTTCCTCCCCACGTGTGACGTCACCGCGCGGGAGCTTGATTGATCTTGAAATGATGTAAAAGGTCGGGATGTTTTAAATTTGAAAGCATCTCCATTCACAGTCCATTTTCCATAAGCTGTTTTACTGGTGATGTGACATGATATCAATAACAATGAGGTTTCGCGCTGCCTGCTATAGTTGTTTATGGAAAGGAGTTTCAGAAAACATATTATTATAGAGAATAATGGATGGGCTGTAGGGAGACAAGGAAATAATTGCATTGAGGGGGCTTGAAAACATCATAAAGCCAAGAATGGAGTTTGGTTGGACTCTCAAGTCACAAGGTCCCTAGGACTAAACTAATTCTCCATAAATCTGTGCAGCCCATTTCAGCTCACGGGATTTCTTCTCTTCTCTACTCAATATTTTTTTTTTAACACACACCCCCCACCTTTTTCTTTTGAAGAAACACCGTGGAGATTGAAATGAATAAAACCCACCCAATCCCCAATTATGGTGATTAATTATCCATTTGTATTTTGTTAGCACCTCTGGATTCTCTGTCAGGGGGCTAAGAATCATCCAAGCGCGCGTCCTCTTTCCTAAGGATCCCGAAGCTTTGTTCAAAAAGCAGAATAATTAAATATATATTTAAAAAATATAATAAAAACAACTGAAGAATTAAGAAAAGAAAGAAAAGGAGCTGCTAGGGACTTGACACCCAGATCAGAAACGTTGCCAGCACTCTGGTTGCTAAAACCACCTGCCTTTTGCTCTGATTTGGAGTTTTGCCCCTGTTGGGAAGAGAAGAAGCTGTTCAAGCAGTTCATTTCTGAGCAGAAGCCCATTTGGAGGAGGTTGTAAGAAATAAGTATCTTCCCCACAGGTGCCTGGGGCAGGGGGATGAGGAGAGGGCAGGATGAGACCCTTGGTGCTGCCTTTAGGGGACTCGGAGATCCAACCAGGTGTGAATTTGGGAGGAGTTTGGGCATTTTGGCCCTTCCCATGTCTCTCCTGCACCTTGATGCTGCCCGCTGGGGGGAAAGGCATTCCCCCCAGGGGAGGGCAAACACCTTCCTCAAGCTGGGCTGAATATTCCCCCCTCCCCCAGCGATTTCTCCCCACCACGTTGGAAATTTCAAATTGATGTATCACAAAAGACCCATTGACTGGCCGTTTCACCGAGAAATTTCCCCTCTATTTCCCAGTCAATCATTCCCTCCCAGGCCTGTAATTTTTATTTGCATTACATCAGTGCTGGGAGAGGAGGAGGGTGGGGGTGGGGGGGGAAAGAATTGAGAGAAATCAGGACTTTGACCAGTTCTTTCAAGGGTTAGATGAAAGAGCCCTTTTCTGCCTTGGGGAGGGGAGGTTGGTTGGTCAAATTTCCAGGGTCTGGGGGGAAAAAAAAAACAACCCAGCCAACAGCCCAGCCTGGAAGCTTGATGTTGTAATTATTGTAGAATTAAATGGGTGGGAGCTGGTGGTTACGCTTCCACGGGGCTTCCCAGGATCCGGGGTCAAACTGGGGAGGGATGGGACAATTTATATTCCCTGCTGTGCTGGTTTTGTCACCTTTTAGCCCCATTTTTTGTGGTGTTTATGGGGTTTAGCATCCTCTAGTAGGGCAATAAGGAGTCACTCGCGCTGATTTTGCTCTGTCATTGCTGCTAAAAACCTGTGATGACTTTTTTTTTGGAGGGGGGAGTGTTGAACACCCCCACTGCTCCCAAAGATTCCCCCCGGTGGGAATCTCTCCACGTGCTCAGGGGCTCGGCGCTAATGCTGGGTGAGTAATGGCTTTTTTAATTATTTTTCGCAGCTTGGTTGGTGGCCAGAGCAGAGAAATACCGTTGGCTTGGGGTCACCTCGGAGAAAAGCAGGGAATTGTTTGTTGGGTATTATCATTATTTTTTTAATTTTTTTTTTTTTTTAATGGCGTAAAATCGCAGTTTCTGTCGAATCGGGATGAAACAGTTTATGCAAACCTGAAAATAAACCCATATGCTTGGCTTACGTAGCCCTTCATTTTTTTTTTTTTTTTTATAACCTTTATATAAATGTCGATTTTTTGGAATGACAATGACATTTCAAGTGAGAGATTGAAATGTAACACACAAGAAACATCACCGTGAGATGTTTTGACTTCTCTTCAGCTCCCTCCTCTCCCCGTTCTATTTATTTTCCGCTGAAAACTCGCCGCTAAAACCTGACTGGAATCCACAGATAGTTTCGGTTCTTGAAAATGACATTTTCTAGCAGCCGAAAACAACAACAACAAAAAATAGAATATAAATCCTCCAGGCCTCGCTCTCTCCCCTTGGTGCCCTGGGGTTTTCAGCGCATCTCCTCGCTCGAAGCCACTTGGGCTGGGAAAATCCTCTCTGAGGGACACCAGGGTCTTTTGACCCCTTTCTGGCAGGCAGATTTTTTCGCTTTTCCCTCTTTCCAGCCCACAAATTTTGCCATTTCTGGGCTTTCTGCAAGGTCGGAGGAAGGCGTTTCGGGGCTCGGTGGCCGTCTCCCGGCGGATGCGATGCGTCTCCTGGGATGCCAAGGCAGAAAGCGGGGTGTATTCTCTGGGAGAAAAGGGATAACAGTCATTATCGCCGCTCTCCCCGGGGGGTTAACGAAGGCGGGGGGTCGGCATCCTTGTGGAGGATGAGGAGGGAGCGGGAGGAAGGCTCGGGAGAGCGATGAAGTGCTTCATCACTCCAGCTCTCGCTTAACCGCTGCCTTCTTGCGCCTCGCTCCGTGCCCACGTGTTTTCCTGAGTCACAGTCTAGGAGGGGGAAAAAAAAAAAAAAAACCACAACAAACCACGTCTCCATCTCAAGTGTCCTCCTTCACCCCTTTTTTTCCTCTTTTTCTTTGGTTTTATTTTATTTTTCTTTCCTGCTGCGTTGTGAAATCAAAGCTCCGCTTCTCTTCCAGCAACTGGAAGCAGGGGATAAATCATCTCTTCACAGTGCTGGTTTTCTTTTGTTTCATCCCAAATAGTGCATTTTTTTCCCTTTTCCCCCCCCCTTTTTTTTTATTTTTTTCCTTTTTTTAAAAAAATTTTTCCTTTTGTTTAATTTTTCTTTTTCTTTTTTTAATTTTTTTTTCTTTAACCTGAGGAACTCACCGCTGCAGGAGGATCCAGGGAGCGAGGATGTCCCCGTCCCCCACTGCCACACGGGCTGGGGACACACAGGGCAGGATTAAACACACTGTCCCCTCCCGAGCACATTTACAGCGGGGGAAAATTAATGGGAGTCAGCTTTGGAAGGTAGATTATTTCATTAGCGTGGTAATTGCTACTTATAATTAGTTGTTACTCCGGCGTGGGGATGCGCCCTGAGCAGCGTGGCCGCAAAGTGCAGGAGGAAAAAGGAAAGGCTATTTATTTTGGTTGATTTTATAATATTTTTTTTTAAAAAAACCAAAATTAATTATGACTGCTGTTTATTCTGTTGGATATTATTACGGATATGATTTATGCCGTGACCTCCGCTCGTCTCGTTCTGGGGTAGGAGGATGCTCTTTGGTCAGTCGTGCCTCCCTCAGCCCAGGAAAACTCATGATTTTTTAAAACTGCTGCAAAAACTTCAGGTGGGGATCGGAGGGGACACGGGGACAGGTCTTGGAGGGGGGACCCTGGCACCGCTTGTCAGCCCAGGAGGACAGAAGCCTCTTGTCGGGGCCAAATCAGCCTGGAAAGCCCCCAAATTTTTGCAAGTCAGGCAAAGGGCCTTTTTTAAATTTTATTTTATTTTTGTTTTTTTGTGATGCGTCACCACTTTTCCACCGCCGAAACAATAAATGGCTTTATCCTCGTTAGCTGACGCCACCTAACAAAGCGCCATTGATTTTCTGTAGGTGCTTCATCAGTGTCTGGGGGGGTTGGGGGGGGGGGGAGGGTTTATGACACACCCCCCCCGGCTTTTCCACTCCATGCGGTTGGGTTTTAATGAGCGCTTCGGGCCCCGAAGTGGGTCAGTGCTTTCATCTGCTCCTTGGCTTGGCCCCCCCATCCCTCCTTCTCCTCCTCCTCCTCCTCCTCCTCCTCCTTCTCGAAGCTGAGACCTGAGGAACTTGCCGTACGGTGGCACGAGCATCCCCGGGCTGGTCCTGGGCTGCGGATGGAGGGAAGGAGGGATGGACAGGATGGATGGATAGATGGATGGAGGGGATTGGGAGGGGAGGGGGGGTGTTTCCTGCTGGGATGTGGGGCTGGAACCTGCTGGTGTGGCTCCCCGTGGCTCCCCGAGCTCTGTGCAAATGGCAGTCCGCGGTGCGCTTTGAAGCCCTTGGCACCTCGAGCACTTCAAACGGGCAGAGGACAGGCGGATGATGTATGGGGAAATTAATATCTAGCAGGGCTAAAAATTGCTCTCAGTGTCGCCCCAACTCCCCTGCCCAGCTGAGCTCTATTTACTTTCATCCCATCCGGAGCGTTTAGCACAAAGAGACCCCTCGCACCCTTAATTTTCTAAAACACAAAGCCTTCCATTTCGCTGCATCCAGCTGAAACCGTTCCCCTTTTCTCTCTCATTTTCCGGCTCTCTTTTGAAACCCTTCTCTCCCTCGCTGCAGCCTCTCAGGGGAGGGAGGAACAGAAACCAGCAAAAGTTTGGAAAGGAGAGCAGGTCGGTAACCCTTTTCTGGCTGGTTTTGGTGGCGGGAGGGCAGCGAGAGCCAGCCCGCGCCCCAGTTTGTGCGTCAATATTTGCCTTGAGCAAAGACCCGCCAGCTCAAACAGGGACGTTTAGCACCGGGTGGGTGCAAGGCAGAGGGTTTGTAACTGGAAATCAGGCTGCTTGAAAGCTCATTTCTGTCGCAGCAGGGGGGAGAGCGAGCGAGAGCTGCCTGTCTGCCAGGGAGCATCCCGGCAGAGCATCCTCCAGCAGGCTGGGGAGGGAGGATGGATGAAGCCAGAGGTGGCTGGGTTCAGCTCTGGTCTCCCCATGGCACATTTCTTGCCCATCTCTGGGGTTTGCACCCCATCTCTGGGGTTGCCATGGGGCAGAGCGGAGCATCTTTGCAGAGCATCTTCCAAAAAGCTGGGGAGGGAGGATGGTTTCAACCCAGGGGTGGCTGGGCTTAGCCCTGATGTCCCCCAAGCTCTCCATGGCATGGTTCTTGCCCATTTCTGGGGGTTGCCATGGTGCAGAGTGGAGCATCCTGACAGAGCATCCACCAGAAGGCTGGGGAAGGAGGATGGTTTCAACCCAGGGGTGGCTAGGTTCAGCCTTGATCTCCTGCTGGCTCTCCATGGCACAGTTCTTGCCCATCTCTGGGGTTTGCACCCCATCTCTGGGGTTTACATGGGGTTGCCATGGTGCAGAGCAGAGCATCTTGGCACAGCATCTTCCAAAAGGCTGGGGAGGGAGGATGGTTTCAACCCAGGGGTGGCTGGGTTTAGCCCTGATGTCCCCCAAGCTCTCCATGGCATGGTTCTTGCCCATCTCTGGGGTTTGCATGGGGTTGCCATGGTGCAGAGCAGAGCATCTTGGCACAGCATCTTCCAAAAGGCTGGGGAGGGAGGATGGTTTCAACCCAG
>JAOQGH010000010.1:2559182-2572172 GCA_025769975.1 Gallinago jamesoni
GGCAGAGCAGAGGGGCAGGATGACCTCCCTCCACCTGCTGGCCACGCTCTTCTTGATGCCCCCCAGGATGCCATTGGGCTTCTTGGCCACAAGGGCCCATTTCTGGCTCATGGGCATCCTGCTGTCCACCAGGACTCTTAGGTCTTTGTCCTCAGAGCTGCTCTCCAGCAGGTCACCCCCAACCTGTCCTGGTGCAGGGAGTTCTTCCTCCCCATGTGCAGCACCCTACACTTGCCTTTATTAAAGTCCATCAGGTTCCTTTCTCCCTAGGCTGGGGCTCGGTGACTTAAATCGTAGGGGTCAGATCTAACCTGGTCACCCATGGTCCTATCAGAGGGGACAGTTCATCCCCTCCTGGAGGAGGTAGGATTCCTGGACACTGTCTTTCCCCTCTTGGCTGGATGGGAAGGCTCATCTAAACACCATGAACCAAAACAGGTGGCAAACTCCGGTCTGAGCTGCTGCTTTGCTGGGTTTTTGGGGGGTTTTTTGTTGTTTTGTTTTTTTTTTTTCCTGGGAGTTTTCTTGCCGAGCGGTTTTTTTGGCAGGGGGAAAAGCTTCAGGGGAAACTGAAGAGACTGGGCATAACTCCCTTCAGTTTGGCTTTAATTACAGCCAGGGAAGGAGGTGGGTAATTACAACACACCCTCTCCCTCGCAGAGATCCTCAGGTGAAATCAGTGCTCGGAAATATGCATACTAATCAGGAGGGTTGGGTTTTTGGGTGTTTGTGTGTGTTTTTTGTTGTTTGTTTTTTTTTTTTTTGGCTGGGATTGCTGTAGTATTGGTGGGGATGGAGAGGAGCGAGGCGAGGCGGGGGAGAAAGATGGGTCAGGTCTGTCTCAGCTGCTGGATGTCGTGGGGAGAGGAGCCTGGAGCTGAGCATCTCCTGGGGATTGCCTTCCTTCTTCCTTTTGTCACCTTTTTCACTGGTGGAAGAGAAAGGCGGGCGTTTTGTGTGATGGGGAGGGAGAAGGATGCTGGAGAAGCTTGGCCATGGGTCTGCTGGCCACCTTCTCCTCCATAAGCCAAGCTTGGGGACTCTACCTCCCTGGGTGTGTCTCTACCCGTGGCTGATTAATTCACTGAGAGGTCATGGCACATGGGAATTACCCAAGGGCAACCCCTCTGATGGGGCTTGATGCCTTGCCCCTTGCCAGGCTCGTTTCAGAGCTCTGGGGGGGGAGCACGATGAGGGTGATAAGGGGTCTGCTCGGCCAAAAAACTGGTCCCATGGACTTTTGGGCTCAAACCACTCAAACCCCAACCCTCGGGAC
Source organism: Gallinago jamesoni (assembly GCA_025769975.1). Taxonomy (NCBI): domain Eukaryota; kingdom Metazoa; phylum Chordata; class Aves; order Charadriiformes; family Scolopacidae; genus Gallinago; species Gallinago jamesoni. Next base: position 2,560,459 of record JAOQGH010000010.1, read on the forward strand.
TTGTGTTTTGGTGTCGGGAGAGCATTGAGATGAAGGTATGGTTTTGTAAGGGGTGATACTGGGGCAGAGACCCTTTCCTCCCCTCTCCCCACTGTGCCCCTCGCTGGGATGTGCAGGCTCTGGGCGTATTTTCCCTCCTGTGCCTTTCCAGCTCCCCTTCTGCCTTTTCATGTGGACCTTAAAGGTCAGCCCGTATCTGGAACACGCTTTAAATTTGCACAGAGAGCAGGAGGAGAGGAGAGGAGAAGGGAGGGCAGCCCTGCAGCCCCCCCAGCCCTTGCAGAAGGAGGTTGGCTGCTTTTTTTTTTGCTGTTCCTAGGGATGGATGGGATGCAGGACCACTCAAAAAGCCCCCAGAAACACCTGGAAGCTGTGGAAACAGTGTTTCCTTAGCTGAAATTCCCTAAAGCATGGAGGAGGAGTGATGGTGGTGTGACCCCGCCGGCTGTCGCATGGCCCTTCACCAGTCTCAGCTGGTGGGGCTCCATCCATCAGCCTCGTCCTTCTTCTCTCCCCGGGGTGGGGGGAGGATGCTCACCTCCTCCACCCCCCCCCCCCTGCTGTCAGCCCAACCCCCGTGCCCCTCTCCTCCTCCGCATCCCGCTGAGCCGGGACCCGACCCTCTCCCCCTTCCCACCCGCAGCATCCTGCATCCCTTGGAGCTCCAGACGGGGCCGGGGGGAGGCACACAGGTTGGCGGTGCCCCCTCTTGTCCCCACGTCAGCCCCTTACCTCGCCTGTCAGCCGCCACCTCCTCTCGCCGGGGACCTAAAGCTGGTTCATTTCTGCTTTAATTTTGCTGCCGTTTCGCGACAGCCACCGCGAGGGCAGGAGTTGTAGAAAGGTTACTGCTGAGTGATGGGTATTGACATCCTCAACAGTGCCCTGACCCCATCAGTCTCACTCTGGTCTTCTTTTTTCCTTACACTTGCCGGGGCTTTTTTTTTTTTTTTTTTTTTTTGGGGAGGGTGTGTGTGTGTGATTTATTTATTTATTTATTTTTAATTGGCCTTTTTCATGCATAAAGCTTACTTCATCAGATTTTTATCCAATGCAGGGAGGGAAGCAGTGATTTGCCCTGGTTGCCTATAGGCATTGAAGGTGATTTTCATCCTCTGATTATTTTGCTATCCCCGAAATCTCATGTGCTACTTCTTTTCTCCCTTCCTTTCCTTGATCTGCCACTAAATCTCTCCCTGGATTATCTTGCTGCCATAACTTGGGGGGGGACACTCTCATGAACAACCACCTCCCCTCATACAGGGGCTGGGCTGGGGGCTCAGCGTCGGGAATAAACTCATCCCTTCTCCCATTCCCCCTTTTTCCAGGTGGGTGCTCTTGGCAAACACTTGCCCAGCTTGCCCAGCAATGAGCACTGGGCTGCAAAAGCCCCCCAGGGCAGGGGTTAAGGCACAGCCTGTGAAGCTCAGGAGGAGTCTGGGAGGGGCAGGCAGCATTTCTACCCTGTAATTATTTAATTAAAAATAAAAATAAATAAGTTTTTTTAAAAAAAATCCTTATTTAATAGGTGCTAATGATAAATCCGTGTGTTTTCCCCCAGTGCAGAGTCCACTTGGTGGGGGGACTCCATGGTACACCCCGTAATTCGGCGCGGTGAATCGCTGCTCCCCGATGGGTGGATAAATCCAGGCAGCCCATCGTGGCTCCCTCGGGAAGGACATCAACCTTCACGCAGGCTATTTGGAAATACTAAAAAAAAAAGCTCATTTTAAGCTTTTTTTTTATCTTCCCCCATTGAGAAGCTTCCCAGGTTTAGCCAGGCTTGGGGTTGCCTTCCTCCTGCTGTGTCTCGGCTCCCCGGTCCTTCCCTCGATCCCGCGATAAGCTTGGCGTGACGTTATCAGATGCTTCAAGCAGTAAAACCCTGGGCACGCCAACTTCTTTTATTTTTTTATTAATTTTTTTTTTTTTTTATTTCCCCCTCCTCTTTACTGTTGCATCCATAAAACCAGCTGGGGAAAAAAAAAAACAAAAACAAAAAAACCTGCTGAAGCAGTAACCCTGCTCGTTTTTAAAAAGGCAGCCGCAAATCAGCCCCGCTCGCCGGCGCGGGTACCAAGAGCCTGGTTTTTACGAGCTCCTAATTAAACAGGATCTGCCCTGTGGTCCTCCCCCACTTCCATCCCAGCCTATCCGAGGGATGGGGTTCTGCATCCGTGGGATTTGCCCCCCTCGCCCTGGGAACGAGCTGCAGGGGGATGGAGAAAGGGATTAAGGTGAAGGGAAAGAGCCCAGGTGAAGCCCTGCATCGCCCGGGTGGGTTTTCCCCGGGGGTTGTAGCTGAAAAACAAAAAAGGGCAGGTTGGAGAGCAAGCCAACTGGTTCCGAAGGTTGGGAAAGGAAGGTCTAGCGCCGTTTCGTGGGGCTGAGAAATAGGAACGGGCATTAAATATAGGAAATGTAGGAAATACTCATTTTTTGGAGTGAGCCCCTCTAGGATGTGGCTGGGCTATGGAGGCTCCTGGGCACTGCTGCCTGGTTTTTGGGTTGCTTCAGGCTGCCTTGAGCCGAGGGGCTCCTCAGATATGGCCATGGGATGTCCATTTGCTTGTTTTCCCATGGGGAGACTTTCCACGATTCGCTTCTCCGGATGTTTTTTTCCATGGGGAAAGGAGGTGCAGCTTAGTCCCCGGGAAGGGGAAACACCGGCTACGGGAGAAGCATCTCCATCCTCCTGTCTCTTGACAATTTATTTGAACCCTCGAGCCTTTCCAAGAAAGCAATTTCTTTGATATTTCTCTTGGCGTTTGAAGGGAGGGGAGGGAAAGGGAGCATTTCCCACCTGCACCCGCCGTTTTCGTCCTTCCCTTCCCCAAAGTGCTGGTGATTTCTCCATCCGTGGAGAAACCTCAACGCCCCCCGCGACCCATAAATAGGTGGGGAGGAGAACAGGGTGCTTGGGAGGGTGCAAATACCTGGTGTACACGGGGAGGGTGGCACGGGGACTTTGTGTTTGCCACGGGCAGGAGCATCCGCGGCGGTGTCCGTAAGGAGTTTCCTGGCTGCCTGGTGGGAATTCCCTCCGGGCACCTCTGTGCACCCCTCTCTGGGCTCCCACAGACGTGTCACCCACGGGCAACAGTGAAATATCAGCAGCACCGTGGCTGGGCTTAAATCTTTACCCGGTCTCCATTTTTCTTTCTTTAAACGCTTACAGAATAAATGGAATTTATAATCAGGAACCATAAAATCTCTGATTTATGGTTCATCTTGATGACAATATTTAATAACTCGTGTATATTTTATTACATCTTTTTAATGCCCTGTTGTGGAATTTTACTTAGGCATTTCGCCCTCTATATCAACCTGTCGCAGCACCAGATGGGCTGACTGGTGTGGGTTTGCTGGTTGGTTTTTTTTTTGTCACTTTGGGCTGAGGATGGAGCCAAGCATGCTCTGGGGCTGGGCTCTGCCCCAGGGCTGTCCGTCAGTCTGTCCAAGTGGGCTCCGAAAGCGGGGGCTGGCCGTCCATCCATCCGTCCGCCCGCCCGCCATCCGGCTTTATCCAAGAGCTGCTCCCCGGATTGCCAATCCCACGCTTTTTCCCTTGCCCAGGCAGCTCCTTTCCAACATCCCCAGCCAAGTTTCGGTGCAGGTTGGAGGCGGGGGGAGAGGAAATTCAACTGTAGGGCCTCTCTTCCCTCCTCAAGGACTTTTTGCCTTGGAAACACGCGTCTATTTAGGTTATTGCTCAAGTGCCTTCTCCTCTGGAGAGCTCTCCCCGCCTTTCTGGGACCATTAGTGCAAATTAGCTGCTGCATCCTATCAGCCCTTGCTGCACCCAGGGTACCAATCCTCTTCTCGGGGAGGGGAGGGCTCCTAAGCACCGTAGTCGTGTTCTGGCTTTGTCGGAAAACAGCATTTCCCTCCTTCCTTCCCTCCCTCCCAGCTGGCTTTTATAACCAGCTGCTTCCTCCCAGCCCTGAGCTGCTGGGTCTGGAGAAGGGAGAGGGGGGTTGGAAGGCATGAAGGGATGGGCAGCGGCTCCCAGGGTGGTGGTGGTGGTGGTGGTGGTGGGGATGTGTCGTGAGATTTTGGACCTGAGAGTGGCTCGGGTGCTGCTCGGGGCACTTCCAGCCTGGTTGGCACATATAGTCCCTGTCGGTGTGGGGACAGGACCCACAGAATCATAGAATTTTCGAGGTTGGAAGGGACCTTTAAGATCTTCAAGTCCAAGCGTCAACCTAACACTGACAAAAGCCAGCACTGAGCCCTATCTCTGGAGTCTACCCGTCTTTTAACTACCTCCAGACTTCACCCCTTCCCAAAGCAGCCTGTTCCGATGCTTGACAACCCTTTAAAGTGAAGAAAATTTCCCTAATATTCAATCTAAATCTCCCCTGGCACACCTTGAGGCCGTTTCCTCTTATCCCATAGAATGGCCCGGGTTGGAAGGGACCTTTCAAGATCTTTGAGTCCAGCCATAGACCCAACACTGACAAAATCCACCACTAACCTATGTCTCTCAGCACCACGTTTGCCAAGATGTTGAATACCTCCAGGGATGATGATTCCACCCCTTCCCTGGGCAGCCTCTTCCAATGGTTTGATAACCTTTTTGGTGAAGAATATTTTCCAAATATCCATCCTAAACCTCCCCTGGCGCAACTTGAGGCCATTCCCTTTTGTCCCATCACCTGTGACTTGGGAGAAGAGACCGACCTCCCCTGGCTACACCCTCCTTTCAGGGAGTTGGAGAGAGCGAGAAGGTCTTTCCTCAGCCTCCTTTTCTCCAGACTGAACACCCCCAGCTCCCTCAACCTCTCCTCATCAGACTTGTTCTCCAGACCCCTCACCAGCTCCGTTGTCCTTCTCTGGACCCGTTCCAGCCCCTCAAGGTCTTTCTTGTTGTGAGGGACCCAGAACTGAACACCATATTTGAGGTATATTGAGCACAATATTGCTCTTGGTCTGCTCTGGACTAGCTCTGGGGGGGGGAACACCACAGGTTTGGGGCTACATCACCCAGGTTGAGCCTGGTAACATCCATATTCCTCCTTCCGAGCGCGGTCCAGCGGTCAGATTTGTCTTCCTCCTCAAGAAGGGATGGTCCCCCTCCTCCATTGCCCAAGCAATGTTGAGGGGATGGGGTGGGAGGGGATATCTGTGGTGGGTTGGGAGCTGGCAGGCTCCCCGAGGAACTTGTTAGGAGCGTGTGGGCGAGACGGGCTCGTCCGACAGTCGCTGCCCATCCATCCGGCGCTCCCCCCAGCCCCCGGCTCCCCTCGCCTGGATGCTCTTGGCAGGAGCTGGGGCTGGAGGAGCAGCCAGGTGGAGAGGAGGAAACGGGGCGAGACGGCTCGGCTGTGCGCGGGGAAGGGCTGCGGGGGTGGCCAGCAAAGCCTCCCCCAGGTTCTCAGCAGCCATCTGTGCTGCTGGGGGTGGTGTGGGGTGGTGTTTGTGGGGGTCAGGGGGAGCTGGGGGACAGCAGAGGAGGCTGCCGTGATCACGAAGGGACAGGGGAAAGGGTGGAAAGCAGCCAGGCAGGGAGGAGAAAGCAGCATGGCATTGTGCTCGTTGTATTTGGGTGTAGGAGGGTTCAGGGTTGGTGGTTTTTTTTGTTGGGTGCAAAGGCATCAGGTGTTTTTTGGGTGCAGTGGGGCTGGGTGTTTGTGTTGGGGGTGTGGGTGAGGACAGGGGTTGTCCCCCTTGAGTGCTGTCATACCCCACTGAGTGCCGTTGTCCCCCCTTGAATGCCATTCTTCCTCCTTGAGTGCCATCATCCCCCCTTGAATGCCATTTTCCCCCCCTTGAATGCCATCCTTCCTCCTTGAGTGCCATCATCCCTCCTTGCATGCTGTCCCCTGACCCTTGAGTGCCGTTGTCCCTCCTTGAGGGCCATCCTTCCCCCTTGGATGCCATCCTCCAACCCTTGGATGCCATCGTCCCCCCTTGAATGCCATTGTCCCCCTCTTGAATGCCATTGTCCCCCTCTTGAATGCTGTCCCCTGACCCTTGGGTGCCATCCTTCCCTCTTGAGTGCCATCCTCCAACCCTTGGATGCCATTGTCCTCCTCTTGAATGCTGTCCCTCGCCCCCGAGCGCCATCCACTGACCCTTGGATGCCATTGTACCCCCTCAAATGCCATCTTCCTTTCTGGAACAAACAATCTTAAGACAAGCCAGCTCCAGGTGAGGGCAATTTCTTCCCGAGCCCCAAGAAATTAGTTGCCATCAACCCCCGTGACTGAGTTCCACCTGCAGGCTCTTGCATCCACCATTCTGCTGGGCAAGCAGGTGCTGATGGTTCTTTTTCATCAACCAGAAAATTTCAGCTTCTTTCCCAATATTTTGACAGGTTTCTTGGGGTGTTGTGTTTTTGTTTTTTTTTTTCCCCTTTCTTTTCTTTCGTGGGGCTCAAACTGTTTTGCAGAGAACTCGCGGAGCTCGATGAAATGTTTGTGCTGGGAAATCAGCCGCCTTCAAAAGGGCTCCGGTTCCTTTGCAAAACATTTGCAGAGTTTTCATCTGCGCGTTTTGGCTCTGCTGATACGAGGCAGGAATTGTCCTGGGAATTGTCTTCCCGGTGGTTATTCTGCTCTCTCTTGCCTCTGCTAGGAAAAAAAAAAGGCAGAAAGGAGAATAACTACCTCCAACCCAACCGCCACCGAGCTGCAGGTCTGGTTGGGCTTAGTTTGGTCTAAAAAAGGTCATTGGTCCCCCAAAAAAACTCCTGCCTGATCCCAGTTGATCCAGTTAATAGCCAGGGTCTCGGATCTCAGGAATTGGGGAGAGTTTTTGCCATTCCTGACCACAAAGCAATCGCCCCAAATTTCCCTTTCTGGCTGCATGGGGTTTGGTATTTTTTAAAAAATATATTTATTTATTTCAGACCGTGAGCAAAGAGGACCTTAAATCTTTGCCGCTGCCTGGGAGGAGCAGGGTAATTCTTGCACAGATTTTTTGAGCAAAAAATAAAATAAATAGATCTTGGGCAGGGTAAAAGTCCTTCCCTGGTAGGTAAGAGAGAAGCCGGGGAGGTGGCTTCCCCGGGCATGCGTACGGCGAGGCTGGGCTGATGCTAAATTATAGTCTAGCGAAGGAGAAGCCTCCTGAGGAGGTGGGAAGTGATCACAGCCTATAAATACCTTCCAGGCGGCGTTGGAAATGAAGGAAGGGAATTATTCATGGTCTCCAAAGGTGCTAGGACAAGGAGCGGTGGCCTGGAGCTAAGGATAGAGAAAGTTCTTCTGCCTGGCCATTAAGAAAATGCCCGGCAAGTCAGCAAAATGGGGAGGAGGGGGGGGAGAGTCCCCGGGGAGGGAGCGCCGGCGCCGGCCGGCAGGGCTGGAGACGGGATGTTAATGGGGATGATGAAGGGAAGGATCTTGAGAGGAGGCGGGAGGTCAGCCCGGTGACCCACGCCGGCTCTCTCCCGGCCCCACGGTCCACACGGTGCCGTGATAAATTCCACTTACCCTCCTTTGCTGCGGGGCGCTTTATAGCTCGACTTAATGGCTAGGAAATCTCTTCACTTGACTGCTCCCCTTCAGAGGAGGAGGCTGGCTCTGATCCTCGGGTTTAAGCAACAACTGAGAAGGGACGATGCCTTTTTACTGCCTTCCCTCTCAGAGCCTAGACCCTGGAGGACCTGCCTCCTCTTTTTTGACCTCTCTCTGGCCCCGCTGCCTTGTGGAATTGCACCAAAAGTGGGGCCGCCGACCCCTTTTGATACCAGGAGAGGAGGAATTTGGCTGCCGGAGGATGTTGCTGGCAGCGGATTCCTGCAGTTCTACCAGCCCTCCTGGTTTTACTGCGGGTCTCGTAGGTCTCATCAGAGTCGATGGGGTTTTTTTTGGTTGGTTTTTTTTTGCTTTTTTTGCTTTTTTTTTCTTGATGTTACTGGCATCGTGCGATTGCGCAGGGAGCCGGGCGTTCGTTTAGGAGCAGCTTGGGGCTGCCAGGGTTGGAGGATGAAAAGCAGGGAGATAGGACTGGAGCCTGTAGGATAATAAAACCAGCCCATCTTCGTTATGGCTGTCTTAATTAGATGGGTTCTGGGGTGGGGGTTTAACGTGGAGGTGCTCTGAAGGCAAGATTCTAAGGGGTTTGGCTTGCGGTGATGGAGGGATGACCCTGTTGTGCAGGGCTGGGAAGGTGTGAGGCACAGGGACCTCCAACCTGCTCATCCCTGGAGGGGGAACCAACCACGTTGGTTGCTTTTAATTAAGAAAATCAGTGATAAACAAGGGAGGGGGATGGCCCAGTGCCCGGGCTGGCTGGCTGTATCCAGGAGTGGTACCCAGGTGAGGGGATGCTGGCAACATCCTTCCAGCTCGCCTCCAGGCTGCGCTCCCCGAGGAGCCTCCCACCTTTCCGTCGGGCCACCTAGCTCCTGAATGCCAGCGGAACGTGCGTCCCTCTTCTGAGGCTGCTACAGTAAATTGTTAGCAGGAGGTGGCACAGCCTGAGGATCTGTCGCCGTCGGTGGCTTTTTTGTTAATCTGATCTGAAGGGTCCCCTTTGTGAAGGCATCTGGAGCGGTTCCCCGCGCTCCCGGCGAAGACAAATGGCAGCGGGCGAGCTCCTGGGGCTTGTGTCAGGTTGGAGGGAGGCTTGATGCAGCAGGGATTTTGGGATGTGTCTCCACCTTGGGTGGTGGGCTCTCCGTTCTCTCAGCCGCACCTTCTCGCCTTCTCCCTGTTCTCCCATTCCTGAACGCTTGGCGAGTAAGGGTGGAGAAAGCCACCTTTGAAAGCAGCTGGGAATCTCCCACCAAAGCATGTTTTCCTCCCAAGAAAGTGCCTTTTTTATAGGCACATTTTTATAGGACAATGTCAATTTTTCCAAAGAAGTTGCTTTTCCATTGGGAAAATGGAGATCTAGATGATGGCTGGTTGCCTGGAAGGAGCTCCGGGGTTTGGTTCTCTGGTGGCTAAGCCAGGAGGAGTTGTCCTTGCTGGCCAAGGAGACCTGCTGGGTGGCATGGGGGAGCCCCCCCTCCCAGCCAAGCCCACCTTGAAGGCAACTTGCCATGTTGTGTCCCACCTAAAGGGAGTTTGTGAAACCCACGTGAGCTTTCCAGGAGCAGGGAGGTAGCTGAGATGTCCTTCTTGCATCACCTGAAATGGCACTTCCAAGGAGGAAGGGGAACCTTGGAAATGGTACTTTTTGGGGAATTTCTGCTGAGCTGGGGAAGTTAGGAGATTTTTTTATTTTTTTTTTCATTAAAAAAAATATATATTTGAGTTTCAGTGGTTTTCCATTTTCCAGCCAGCTCTCTGTGAGATGCCACTCCTGCTGGCAGCGTATGACTTCTTTCCCCTCAGGAAATTCTGTAATATCAATTTAATTTTGACTCTCACAACTGCGTCTATTCCGCGGGGAACCTCTTCCACGGCCTCGCCAAGGAAGTGTTTCCTCTCTGCTACGAGTTCATTTTCCAGCTTAAAAAACATCGTTCAGTGGTTCCTAATGAAAGGTATAATCAACTTTCGGGCTTCCTGGCTCAGCCTCATGGAGATGAGGAAGCCATTCCTGCCGGAGCTCAGCCTTTATTTCCCATCCGCCCCTTCTAAAGGATGGGTTTCACTGGGTGAAAACTGCACCCGGAGGGATTAGAGCGGGTTCACCGGGATGCAATTCCAAGAGTTGCTCCCTGGGGACGCGGCCCCGCATCCCACAGGGGTTTTTCTTCATCTGCAATCAACGGTGATGCTGCGCTCCGCAAATTCTGCCCCTCTTCTCGCAGGAGTAAAGAGTTTGGGCCAGCTCGTTTTAAAACAAAAAAAGGAGGGGAAACAAAAAAAACCCAAAAAGCAGGGAAAGCAGAGTTTTTTCTCCCACCTGATTGTGTTTTCATGCCCACACGTCTGCTCTGAGTAAATGCTTTTTGGCACGCCGGGGAAGTGGGGGGGGAAATAGTCTTCCGTGGCAGGGCCATGCTGTGAGGCGGAAAGGGTTTGGGTTATTGGGAGATTTCAGTGAATTACGCCGGGGGTACGGGGCCGTGTGTCCCCTCCTGTGCCCACATCTTCCCACCCACCGCCTCCTGAGCGAGAGGAAATAGGAATGCAAATAGCACCGGGCAAATAAAATCAGGTGGAGATAAGGAAGAGCAGCGGGAGAGCTGTAAGTCACATCAGGTCCGTCTGCCCGGCTGGGACTGGGGCTTTGTTGGGTATAACTGGGATTGGCTTTTAAATCCGTTTGTGGAGGTCCAAACGAGATCTGATGGAGCTGGGTGGAAGTTAATGAGCTGAATATTTACCCAGCTTTGGGATGAAGGAGACCCCCTTGAGGTGAGATGAAGGAGACACATTGAGGTGTAGACCTCAATGTGGACGTTGACCTCAATGAGCAAAAATCCCGTTGGCTTGAAAGGTGGAGAGCTCTGGCAGCACCCAGAAAATACTGGTGGTTTCTGGAAAGGGTTGGAATCTTGAAGGGATGCTCTTCCTGACCCTGTCCCCCGGTCAAGGTGGAGATGGCAGATGGCTTGTCCCTCCATCGTGGTGTTGGAGGAGACCAGCCAGGTGCTCCAAGGACCACAGTGTTCCCCAAAGGGGTGAACTGATCCCTTGGGCCAGGGCTGGATGCTCTCTCTCTGCCATGGGCTTTTAGGTTTCCTCCCCCGGCCCGTTCAACCCTGAAGTAGAGGGTGAAGAATGAAAACTTCAGAAATTGACAACAACCAACCAACAGATGAGCCAACGGGAAATTTTAATTTAATTGTTTGGGTACAAATTACCCAACGATGCAAACATTTGCTCTGAAAATATCGAAGCGCCTCGACCTGACAGTTCCAGGACTCGCCCATAAAGCTTCTGAAGTGAAAAATTAATCCGAAGTAACCTCTTTTTCCGCTTTTCAAAAGCAGATTGGCTTTTGATGAATGCTTATACCTCCTCGACAGATCCTAGTCAACCAAGCCCAGCTCTTCCCCCCTTGCCCGGTCTGAAACCTCCGGGGCTGGGCTGGGCATTCGTGATGTCTCCGGAGCTTTTCCATCCATTCCTACCTCCTCTCCTTTTGCTGCCCCTGTCAATCCACCCGTCTTCTGGCCACGCTCAAGTGGCTTTTCCTGCTGCCTTTTATCCCTCTGAATCTACCTTATGGGATTAGGCGTGAAATGGAGGGTTGCAGTATATAATAGTGAGGCTGTAATTACCTTACAAATTCAGGGTAATTATACCATGGTAAGGCTTTTGAATAACCTTCTCCCCACGCACCAGGTCCCTATAACTGGAAGTTCTCTGTAAGGTTGCCTCCATCTCCACAATTGTGGTTTCGGCTTCCCCGGTCGCCGTGGCTTTGTGTTTTTAGCCTTCAGTGGCACCACTCGTTTTCGCCCTTACGCTCTAATTAATTTGCAGCCAGGGAGCGAGCCGTGGTGTTGGATGAGAGTAGTGGAAATTACAGGTGTGGAAAACGTCGTTACGGCGTAATCATCCCGCGGGCGCTGGGTAATTGCACCCCTCGTGCTTATTGGCGTCTAACCACGGTAGAGTTGTGGTGGGACCTCCCCTGGGTCTGCTGGCACCGGTTCAGGTGGGCAGATGGAGCTGAGGCATAGCAGGTCGTAGAATCATAGAATGGTTCAGGTTGGAAGGGACCTCATTCTAACCCCCTTCCCCTGGGCAGGGACACCTCCCACCAGACCAGGTTGCTCCATGCCCCTTCCAACCTGCCCTTCAACCCCTCCAGGGATGGGGCAGCCACAGCTTCTCTGGGCAACCTGGGCCAGGCTCTCA
>JAOQGH010000010.1:2594040-2606161 GCA_025769975.1 Gallinago jamesoni
CCTCATCATCTTTGTGGCCCTCTGCTGTCCCCTCTCCAGCAGTTCCCTGTCCTTCTGGAACTGGGGAGCCCAGAACTTGACCCAGTGCTCCAGCTGGGGCCTCCCCAGGGCAGAGCAGAGGGGCAGGATGACCTCCCTGGACCTGCTGGTCACATTCTTCCTGATGCCCCCCAGGATGCCATTGGCCTTCTAGGCCACAAGGGCCCATTGCTGGCTCATGGGCATCTTAACCTGCCCAGTTTGAGCTCAGAAACCCTTATTTTCCTTCAGGAGGAAAGGGGAGCATCAGGAAGGAACTAATCTACGGCTGCATCGGTGGGAGAAGGGGCTGATGGAAACCCTGATGTGAATACGGAGCCAAGCAAGCAAGAAACTGGGAAAACCCAATCCCAACCGGAGAGATTTACGCCGGCAGAGGGGCTGATCCAGCGCTCGTTAATGTCACCCCGAGTCTTTATCCCTGCTGTGATGGACTCTGGGTTGGGTTGGGAGATGGCATTTTAGTCTTGGCTATATTTTAGTCTTGCAAACTGTTCCTAGGTTGCGCATGGAATAGCAATGCAGAAAGCCCTCTCCTGATACGAAAAAGTTCGCTGGTGGTCGCGAAGTCAATAAAAATAAATAATAAATAAAAACCACCAAAAAACCTTCTGCTCCCCTTAGATTGAGTTTTCCAAGGTGCAAGGCTGTGAAAGGAGCCAAGTCCCGGGCTTGGGCTCCGCTGCCTGGATGCTGCAGCGCCTGCTGAAATGCCAACCCCCGTCTTAATCATTAGTATATTAAAAAATCTTGCCTTTAAATAAGGATTCTTCAGCTGGCGGTGAGTGGTATTGGCTCTCACCACCAGCAATCACGCTGGGAAGCGGTCGGTAGTTTATATGCAAAGCGAGGAGGCAGAAGAGCCAGATGGGTGGATAGGGGGAAGGCTGAAGGCAAACTGGACCTTGCAGCTGGATTTTTTTAAATTTTTTTTTTATTTTTTCCCCTTGGAAAAACCAGCGTCGGGTGAGAGGGAGATGAGGTCTGGAGAGCAAAACCTGGTCTGAAGGTGGGGACACCTCAGGGAAGAGTGCTGAATAGGAAAGGACACCAAGGGTCAAACAGGAGACGTGCGAGTCCGGCTCTGCATGTCAATGAGGACAGAGTAAATAAGGAATAAAACCACTTTCCAACATGAGCAGCTGGTGAAATATCACAGGTTGTTTTTTTTTTTTTGTTTTGGTTTTTTTTGTTTTGTTTTACCCAGAGATGGGAGATTTCGACCAGCTCTGCGCCCGCAACCAGAAATGGCTCTGACACCTGCGTCTGTTTTATCAGACACATGCAGAGCCCCGGACATGATCCAAACATTCATTACTTTGGATTTTTTGAGTCTGGGTTTTTTTTTATTATTATTATTATTTTGTTTTATCTTTTTTTTAATTTTTTTTTATGGTGGGATCGTTATTTTCCCGGTTTTTCAGACCGATGCTTTTTACACATCCCTGATAAGAAGCGAGGCAGAAAGATGTGGGGAAAAGCAAATTCTCAAAGGTAGAGACGCAGAGCAGGGCAGCTCCAGCTTCAGAGCCACCTCCATATCTCAAGAGGGTTTGGACCTAGAGATGGGCACAGCGCTAACATTTGAATTTGGGTTCTTAAGTCTTCCAAATTCAGTAAATTAAAGGCGTAGGGCTTTTTATTCCAGGATAATCTTTATCCTCTTACATCCCTGTTCCCCCCCTTACACTCCGGGACAAAACTCTTGATGAGTTCAAAGGAAGAAGTGACCAAAGTGAAAACTTGAGCAAGGAATTTTGCAAGTCCCTAAAGGTTTGATGCTTATCTTGCCTCGCGATTCAGTGGGAGGCAGGCAAGCACGCACCTGCCTCTCATACTTATATTTTAAAAAAATTCAGTTTGTACAGTTTGTTACATAAGGAAAGACTTTTTTTTTTTTTAATTTCTGAGACAGATCTTTTTACTAAAAAATCCACTTCTTTCTTGTGCGCGCTGGCTGGAAAATACTGCGTTTAGAATTGCTTTGTTGGCAAAAGGGCAGGTTTGGGTTGGAAAAAAATAGTATTTCTTCCTTTTAATCCGAGTTTGTGAGTTCATTGAAGCATCTTGTCAAATTTTGGAGGAAACGCTTAGATTAAGCTGAAGGGAGATTTTGGGCTTTAAAGTGTCTTATAGGAGATACTGCAATTTTGGTGTCATTCAGTCTCAGAAGGGAAGGATTTCTGGATACACAGAGTTTCCCTTCAGCTGAAAAATGTCTTTCCCTTCTCACCTCTGAACTGCTCTACGTTTTGGGGTCAATTTTTCCATCAGGCTTCATCCTTCTTGTTGCTCTCTTTAACCTAGAGGAGCTGTTTTTCTTTGAATTGGGCAAAGTCGATGTTGAATATTTGTGGTTCGTGGCGGGGTAGGAGGTGGCCAGAAGGTCAAAAACCTGTCTTGGGTTGTTACTGCTGTGTCATGGAGGTGGTTGCTGAGGGAGATGTCTTCCTTGGTGCACGTCAGCTGGGTCTCCTAAATTTCTCCAGCCGTCCTTGGCCGGTGAAGGACAGCAGCTACAATTTCCTCACTGGTTTAAAGCCAGCAGGATGCAGACTGTTGACATTGTGTAGCAAGACAGGGGGGCTCTTCACCTCAGACACTTCTGCGAGTCTAAAAGCAGCCTGCCAAGCATTTTTGGCCATTCAGAGGTCCCACTTGGTGACCTCCATCCATTCATGCCCTGAGTAGACTCAACAGACAGCCAAGGTCTGAAGAGATCGCAGGGTGATAAATAACTTCTTGGTGTCTCCTTCCTTGATAGGACCAAGGGGTAATGGCTTCACGTTGGAAGAGGGGAGATTGAGGTGAGATCTCGGGAAGAAATTCTTCACTGTGAGGGTGGTGAGACCCTGGAATAGAAGCTGTGGCTGCCCCATTCCTGGAGGGGTTCAAGGGCAGGTTGGAGGGGGCTTGGAGCAACCTGGTGTGGTGGGAGGTGTCCCTGCCCAGGGCAGGAGGTGGAACTGGATGATCTTTAAGGTCCCTTCCAATCCAAACCATTCTATGATTCTATGTTTCTATGACATCAGACCTCCAGCGTTGCTACCCCGGGGTTCTGCAGGGGCTGGAGAGAAGGAGAAGCAGGAGAGGAGCGAGACCACGAGGAATGGTGGGGGAGTCAGGTCAGGTCAATGCCACATCAGACGGGGGATTTGAGCAACCTGGTCTGGTGGGAGGTGTCCCTGCCCGGGGCAAGGGGGTGGAACAAGATGGTCTTTAAGGTCCCTTCCAACCCCAACCCTTGTGTGATTCTGGGATGGACTGGAGGCACGGTGGTCGGTGTAAAACCCCTCGTGGAGCGGCGCCGCGGGGCTGGCGCGCTGGGGAGGCGTCAGCTCTTCCTCTCAGCTTCCCTTCGCAGCACCAACTGTCAGTAATTTAACTAACGTTTTGTAAATAAATGTGGCGTTCGGACAGCTGTCACCGCGCCTGTTATAAACACTCCTTTTGTCACGAGAAGCTGGCAGCCCCGCTCCGTTTCCCCTGCAAACGCGGCTCCCGCTGCCAGTTAGCTCCCCAAGCCAGGGCTGTCAAGGAATCGCATCCCGGCCGGTGGCTGGGAGATCTTGGCTTCTCCCTGGGAGCCCAGCGAGGCATTGCCTGGAAAAATAAATCAATGGCTTGATCAGCAAAGGAGGGAGTGGGGGGAAAAACCCATCGGAAACGTGGCTGGAGGGCTGGTGGGTTCTCCAACCAGGATGGCGGGTGGTCATCGCGGATGGCTTCCTCTGCCATCTCCTCCCAGCCCTGTGGTGGAGCCCAGGTAGGGATGGGATGGGGGAGCCATCAAGGGGCAATGGTTTTAAGTTGGAAGAGGGGAGATTTAGGTTAGATATTAGGAAGAAATTCTGTACAGTGAGGGTGGTGAGGCACTGGAATGGGTTGCCCAGAGAGGTCATGGATGCCCCATCCCTGGAGGTGTTCAAGGCCAGGTTGGATGGGGCTTTGAGCAACCTGGTGTAATGGGAGATGTCCCTACCCAGGGCAGCGGGGTTGGAACTAGATGATCTTTAAGGTCCCTTTCCAACCCAAATGATTCTATGATTCTATGAACCCAGCCAGCCCTGGGCTCTGGTGCACCAAGGGAGCAATTTGGCACTGGGGCCACCAACGTGGTAAATTTGATCTCTCCGGGACTGGGTTGGCTTTGAGCAGGGAGATCTGTCCTCTGAACCCATCACTCTTGTCCTGTTAGGAGCGTATTCAAAGCCTTGGGGCAGTCTGGATGCTTCTCCTCCTAACGAACCTGCCAAGAGAGGGGCTGCTGTTGTCTTGCTCCTTGCTGGGAAGCCTCCATCCTCTACTGCTGGTCTCCTCTCCTTTTTCGGCCCCAAACATCCCTTCCCTGGCCCACGGCGTCTCTCTCCCAGTCTCGGGTGGTGTAACTTCTCAGCAGTCAGCACCTTCAGCCGTGCCCTGCTGCATTGATGTGTGATACAGGCAGTACAGACATCAGCACATGACATCTCTCTCTCTCTCTCTCTCTGTCTCTCTCTCAAGCTGCTGTAAAATTAGCTTCATCTCAAGTGGCAGAAAATGATCATATCCTCGCTCGAGGGCGATGAAGAATATTCCTGAGTCACTGCTAGTGATGAAACAGGCAGAAAATCCAGAGTGATACACAACTGCCCACTCGCTTTTAATCGCCGGGGCCATTTGCTGCTGCAGAGCCTTAAGACGCGGCGTTTTCCTCCTCTCCCTCCCTTCCATCCATCACTCCCCTCACTGGCCCGGGCTGCAGGTCCCAGCAGGGCCAGAGCATCTTCCCCATCCTACAGGCTGTGAGCATCTCACCTTCCCCCTGGGAGGAGAGGAAGGGGGGGGTCAAAGCTTCCTTTTCTTAAAACAAGAGGAGGAAAAAGATGGAGCCTGTTCTCCTCCTTCCAGGGGAAAAAAAGCTTTCCTCTAAGCTCACTCTCCTTGCCACAAATTTTCCCCACTGTCCCCGAAACAGCTGCTGAAACCAGGAGGATGGTTCCTTTGGCGTTTCTCCTCCACCAGCCTCAGTTCAAAGCCATCTCTCTGGATTTTTTTATGGCTTGGATAAAAAAAAACACCCTTTCCCCTCCCTCCCCCCCCGCTACTGCCAGCTCAGTGCTTGGGGAAACCTCTTGCCAAATTTGCTGGCGACCAAGGCCAAGAAAACCCTTCAGAAAACCCTTGATAATCAGAAGCAGAGTGCTGTGATGCTTCCCCGCCTTCCCTATGCCTCCCTGGCAGTGTGTTAGCGCTAAGGACCTCTCAAAGGAGGTTCTTCCTTCAAGTCCTGCCCTGCCAGCTTCCCCCCAAAATTCAGATGGAACCCCCCTGACCATGCTCACAGGGCACAGGTTGAAGGGTCTGTAAAACCTTAGCTAGAGGGTGTCAGGAGGACATGGTTGGTCTTTCCTCAGTGGTGCCCAAGGACAGGACAAGAGGAAATGGGCACAAACTTGACCATAAGAAGTCCCACCTAAACATGAGGAGGAACTTCTTGACTTTGAGGGTGGCAGAGCCCTGGCAGAGGCTGCCCAGAGAGGTGGTGGAGTCTCCTTCTCTGGAGACATTCCAGCCCCACCTTGACATGTTCCTGTGGGACCTGCTCTGGGTGGACCTGCTTTGGCAGGGGTTTGGACTGTATGATCTCCATTGCTCCTTTCCAACCCCATATCATTCTATGATCCTTCAGCTTGGGAATGGCCTCTTTCTTCTGGTCTTCCACGTGGCTCCATCATCACTGACTTGGTTCAACATCGTCTGGGAGGGAAAAAAAAAAAAGAAGTAGCAATTCCAGGTGTCTGAATGACTTCTTTTCTCTGCTCAGGGCTTTCATAGAATGGTTCAAGTTGGGGAGGGACCTTAAAGGTCAGCTGGTTCCAACCACCTTGCCATGGGCAGGGATCCCACCACACCAGGTTGCTCCAAGCTCCATCCAACCTGCCCTTGAACCCCTCCAGGGATGGGGCAGCCACAACTTCCTCGGGCAACCCATTCCATTGCCTCACCACCCCTCACAGTACTTTGTCAGCATTTATCCCTTCAACTGATATTTTTTTTTTAGATGTTCAATCACCGCCGACCCCGTTCAACATCATTTTGGTGGGAGGGAGGGAAAACTGTAGCAATCCCAGGCGTTTGAGCGAACGCTGCTCTTTTTTTTTTTTTTTTTTTTTTCCAGTCGGGGCTTGTCAGTATTTATCCCTTTAACCTGCTTTTGAGATGTTCTCTATCCGGCAGATTTGCCGGGATATGCTATTCACACAAAACTCTCCTGGTGTCAGACTTCTGCTAGGAGAGGCTTAAGAGCTCCCACCAGCCTGCGAGGGGAATAAAGCGGGGCTGGCAACAGCACAGCCGCACCGGCAGAAAATGTCTCAAAGCAGGGCTTTTGCCAGCATAAAAAAAAAAAATAAATAAAAATTTAAAAAAATATAATAAAGTATTGCAGAACCTTTTTTTTTTAATTTTTTTATTTTTTTTTTAAATTTTTTCCCCCCCACCACCACATTGCTGTACCGGCGAAAGTTTTCCGCACCCGTCGGCCAAATCTGGGTGATTTTTTTTTCTGCCAATTCCCCCCACCCCCCATCTTTCTTCCTCGCCGTAATCCCCGGCAGCTTTTGCATGCCCTGCGTTTATTTGTCAGCCCGAGCAGGTGCAGAGCTGCAGGACATGGGCTCGAGCATCTCCCTTTGCCGGTTATTCCGACGCACAGCCGCTTTATTCTCGCCTGATTTCCTTTTTTCCCCGCAAAAGCAGCGTCGGGATGGAGCAGTTTTGGGTTTTTGGGTGTCCCCCTGCCCTGAGCACACGTGTGTTCTGTGCACGCCAGCCATCGTCGCACACAGAGACCAGATTTGTGGATGTGTATATATATATATATTTTATATTTTTTACCTTGTGCTTGTCGGGAGAGGCAGGAGCTGGGGATAAATCCAGCACGGATACTGCAGCTGTACCCGGGAAAAGCCCCCCCGTTTTGGGATGAGGTGATGGGGGGACACACAAGCCCATGGATCAATGCTCTCATCTTTTCTCTTGATGGTGGCAACTGCTGCTTGTTCCTCCTGCCGGGGGTCTGAAAGAGCCCCCCTAACCTCTGGCAGAATCAGGTGGACAACGAGGGAGGAGAAAAAGGATGACTTTGTTTGCGGCGTTTATTCATTATTTTTATTTTATTTTTTTTCTCCTCCCTGGCTCGAGAAGGAAGAAATAAAGTTGCATTTCAAGTGGGGTTGTTGCCGTAATGGAGGGAAATGAGAAATGCTCTTCAGCTGCCTTCTCCTTCCTTGTGTCCCCATAAATAACCCTTCTCGCTGGGAGGCAGCTTGGCTCGCTCTTAGAGGAGAGAGAGAGAGCTGGGTTTTGGTTGTTGGGGATTTTTTGGTGGTTTTTTTTTTTTTTTTTTCTGCCACAGCTGAAGGGGCTGCTCCCCGGCTCTTGGGCATGGCCATCGTTGCTGGCACCTTCCCCTCCAATGTTGGTGATGCCACTGGGGTCTCAAGAAATGGTGCTACCTTGGTGTCAGTCCCGGCTTGTTTAAATAAAGAAGGGTTCGGGTTGGAAGGGACCTTCAAGATCATCCATTTCCAACCCCCCTGCCCTGGGCAGGGACACCTCCCACCACACCAGCTTGCTCCAAGCCCCCTCCAACCTGCCCTTGAACCCCTCCAGGGATGGGGCAGCCACAGCTTCTATTCCAGGGTCTCACCACACTCGAGGAAAGACTTTTTTCCTAATATCTCATCTCCATCTCCCCTCTTTCAGTGTCAAACCCTTCCCCCTCCTCCTGTGGCTCCCCTCCTTGATCAATAGTCCCTCCCCAGCTTTCCTGGAGCCCCTTGAGAGACTGGAAGGTGCTCTAAGGTCTCTACCTTCTCCAGGCTGAACCCCTCGACTCTCTCGGCCTGTCCTCCCAGGAGAGTGGCTCCAGCCCTCCCAGCATCTCAATGGCCTCCTCTGGCCCCACTCTACCAGGTCTATGTCCTTCTGGTGTTGGTGGCCCCAGAGCTGGAGGCAGCACTGGGTGGTGGGGGTATCCCCAGAGCGGAGCAGAGGGGCAGAATCCCCCCTCTTGCCCTACTGGCCACGCTCCTGGGGATGCAGTCCAGGGTTTGGGAGGCTTTCTGGGCTACCAGCACACATTGCTGGCTCATGTTGAGCTTCTCATCCACCAACACCCCCAAGTCCTTCTCCTCAGGTCTGCTCTCCAGCCATTCCCCCCCCCCAGCCTGGATTTGTGCTTGAGGTTGCCCCGAGCCAGGAGCTGGACCTTGCACTTGGCCTGGTTGAACTTCATGAGGCTTGCACGTTCTTACCTCTCAAGTCTCTCCGAGTCCCTCTGGAGAGGGCATCCCTTCCCTCCAGCGTGCCAACCCACTTTGGTGTCATCCACCAACTCTCTGAGGGTGCCCTCGATCCTGCTGTCCATGTTGCAAAGAAATGTTCAACAGCCCTGGTCCCGAAATGCTAAAATGCTAACGATGAACGAAGTGTGAACTTTTTTTTTTTAGGGGGGGGGGGGGGGAATGGACCAGCACCAATCCCAGGTGCTTGCTCCTGGGAAGACAGCCAAAAACTGCTTAAGATGTCCATGATGTTCCCCAATCCTTCCATGTCCACCTTCTCTTAATAAAACCCTGTTCAACTATGAGATGGCTTTACCCATCAGCGAAATGTTGTCCTTGCAAATGTTGAGCTTGCAAAGTGCGTCTGGGGACCGAGGGACAAAAAACGTCGCTGTAGAGATTTTTTTTTTTTTTTTATTGATATCTATGGGATCTTCTAAGGATTTTGGGCCAGGTTTAGCCACCCTCTGGCTGCGTCGCTTGCCTCGAGGTTGTTCAGAGCATGAAGTGAGGGGCAGGTGATCTCTCTTCCTCTACGTGTCCCTTTTCCCCTTCATCATTTCTGCTGACTTTTGTGAGTTAAACAACTGATTTTGGGCAGGTTTTACAGAGGGTTGGGAGTTACATTGCTATGACTCCCGTGAAAATAGGCGGGAAGATGTCGAGAGACCTCGTTAGTCCTCTGGAATAACGAGAGAACGAGCTCAACTCTTGTAGGAGACACCCGAGAATCCATGTGGGTCTGCAAGACTCAAGGGAAGAGGGCACTCCGGCCTGAACTTGCGTCATTTAAGACTAAAATGTGTAGGAAACCCCACATTCTCCGTGGTTTTTTTGGGGGGGCTACTCGTTAAATGCAGCCTGGAGCCCAGGTGGGGAGGGGTTGAGGGCTCCAGGTTGGAAAACCTTGAAGATGATGATGATGTGTGGGTGGAGAGGAGCTGCCAATCCTGGTGTCGATGGAGAAGAGACCGAAGCTCAGGGTTTCCTTCAGAAGGCAGCTGGAGTCCCCTTCTCTGGAGATCTTCAAGCCCCACCTGGATGCCATCCTGAGTGATGTGCTCTGGGCGTTCCTGCTTTAGCAGGGGAGTTGGACTGGAGGATCTCTAGAGGTCCCTTCCAACTCTGACAATTCCGTGATTCCATGATACAGGATGAGGGATGCTGCGCTTCGCTCGCCTGAACAGCAGCTGGTGGCTGGCTCACCCTTCCCTTCGGTTAGAAAAAAAAAGCACATAAAGCCAAGGAAAAAAAAAAACAACTAAAAAACACCAAAAATAAAAAAGCACAACAGCGATGACAAAAAAATATAAAAAAAACCAGTAACTCGCTTTCCAGAAGTTCCTAATGCTGCAACAGGCAAAGCACTGGAGATAAAAGAAATAAAAAAGCGGGGGAAAGAGGGAGAAAATGCATTTATGAGCTCTCAAACTAACAGCATGCGACTCTCATATTATTTTTCCTCCTTAGCCTTTGAAACAGAACAACGGCCCGGAGCCTTCTCGGCAGATGGACAATGTGCGTGCCTTAACCACTTAACAGCCATTAGCCTAATTTCACGTACTGGAGCCAAATTAAATAATAAGTAAGAGGCTATGAAAAGCTGGTTTGGAGGCTGCGTTTACTGCCTTTCACTTGATAACCTTCTCATAAACAGATGCTCTCTCTCTACCCTATTAACCTTGTCGGAGAGCAAGTTGGGGGGGGGGGGGAGGGGGGTTTAGTGCAGCAAAGAAGCCAGACTGTTTTGGGGAAGGGGATGGGGGCGAGAGGAGCTGGAAGGGCCAGATGTGGGGCTCCTCTGGATTTCGGGAGGCTCCTCTTGGTGGAGCCCGTGGAGGGAAAGGGAGCCCGTTTTCTG
This sequence comes from Gallinago jamesoni, assembly GCA_025769975.1. Classification (NCBI taxonomy): domain Eukaryota; kingdom Metazoa; phylum Chordata; class Aves; order Charadriiformes; family Scolopacidae; genus Gallinago; species Gallinago jamesoni. The sequence continues at coordinate 2,604,271 of JAOQGH010000010.1, forward strand.
CCGTTGCGTCCGGGGTCATTGGAACGTGCCAGATGATTCATCATGATCAGCCAGCCCATCTGTACCTGCTGGGCGAGGCTGCGCCACCCGGAGCTGATTTTGTGGACAAATCTGTTTTACTCGGAGGAAAGGGGAGCTGGTGCTGGTAGACACGGAAGGGGAGGTAGCTCCGTGGCTCGCTGCCTGATCCCTCCCCGATTTTTTTGGCTCGGGCAGGGCATGAAGTGGGGGGGGGGGAGAGGGGTGTGTGTGCTGCTGCATCCTCCAATCTCAGCTGTACCACTCGCTCGCCTTTTCGGATGAAGTCATTTTGTTGCTTTTGGCTTCTTTCTCCCCCCCCTTCCCCACCACCGTGTTGCAATGGGAACAATAGTACTTGCCTAAGCTTAGGGAATTTGCGAGTATTGGTTAGTTTGCAAAATGGTTTTGACGTTGTTTTGGTGCAGAAGGGGTTACATGTATATTTTTTTTATTTTTTTTTTATTTTTTCTGCCAAAGATTTGGGGGTGGCTGCTTTATTTTGGCACCAACACCCTCCCCCTACCCCCTGTCCCCGCCGCTAACTATTGCTCCGCGCTTTGCCTCTCTCGACTTTGGGCCTTTTTAAGTTTTCAGGGGATTATAGATGACCGGGCAGCTATTTTTAGTGAAAGGTTTTATTTATTAAAAAGCCATCATCCTTCATTAAAGAGATGCCTTGATGGGAAATAGACGAGCAGCTCCATTACTGGCGCAAAGTGTTTCGGGCGAACCCGGCGCCGCCGCCGAGGTGATGGTGCTGCCTGTCCTCCCTTGATGGGAGAAACTCTCTTTTCGTGGGGGCCTCCCAAAATTCGGAGGATGAGCCATCCCCATACCCCAGCCACAGCCTCCGAGGCGCTGGGGGGGGTCGATGGGAGAAGGTTTAGTTTTGGAGCCAGATTTCCCGCGGTTCCTCGGTTCCGGCAGCAGCTTGATTTTCCTTTCCTCCTTGGTTTTCCTCCTTTGGGCTCCGAGTTGTCACGCAGGCTCTGCTTTCATATGCAAAATCCATCCTCTGACTGGCGCGGGAACCCATCAAGCTGGGTTTCTTACAAGTCTGCTTCATTTGGGTCCAAGTAGGAGTAAATGACTTGCCCGTTCGGAAAAAGCTTAGTGCTCTGTGGATTCTCTGAGGCTGAATCTCATTTTTGTGTGGCCTCTCCCTCCACGGGGCACTCGCAGAGTCCCTCTCCTGTACCTGGCTGCCTATCTCTACTAGACTTGCAGGTACTTAATGTCTTTGAGCCATCTGTTCCTCTGTCAAATTTAGTTAAAATTGGCCGAAGGCTTCGCAAATTATTGGGGGAGATGGTTAGATGGAGGCACGCAGGCAAAGAGCACCATTGCATAAGCTCATTCCAGTAGGAGTCAGGGCTAAAAATACTTTGGGGCATGTTATTCAGAAAGAAGGCAGCTGGGGAGGTGGGATCCGCATCCAACCTTTCCCTAGCGCGGGAGATATTAGATTTGGGTGGTTTTTTTGGTTCTGGTGAAAGCTCCTCCACGGAAATGGACTTTTCTTTGGGTAGGATTGTGCTGCCTTATCTTTTCTTTCTCGTATCACGTGGCTTTCCAAAATAAGGCCCGTTTGCTCTTTTCCGAGGCACTGACCCTTACGCCCAGAGGCTGCAGCTGTATTTTCAGGCTGAAGAACCCCCCTCGACAAGGGTTGGGGTGGGCTTGCTTGGAGGTGGCATGTGGCATCGCTGGCACAGCAGTGCCTACAGAATCACATGGGGTTGGAAGGGACCTCTGGAGATCATCTGCTCCAACCCCCTGCCAGAGCCAGGTCTACCCAGAGCAGGTCCCACAGGAACGTGTCCAGGTGGGGTTGGAATGTCTCCAGAGAAGGAGACTCCACCACCTCCCT
>JAOQGH010000010.1:2606261-2621022 GCA_025769975.1 Gallinago jamesoni
GACCCAAGTCCCTCAGCCTTTCCTCATAGGAGAGATGCTCCAGGCCCCTCATCATCTTTGTAGCCCTCTGCTGTCCCTTCTCCAGCAGTTCCGTGTCCTTGTGGAACTGGGGAGCCCACAACTGGACCCAGTGCTCCAGCTGGGGCCTCCCCATGGCAGAGCAGAGGGGCAGGATGACCTCCCTGGACCTGCTGATCACACCCTTCCTGATGCCCCCCAGGATGCCATTGGTCTTCTTGGCCACCAGGGCCCATTGCTGAATCATGGGCATCCTGTTGTCCACAAAAAGCAACAGTGAAGCTTGGCCAGTTCGTGGCAAGCTTCCCTTGCTGGAGGAAAGGAAATGGGGAGGGTTGTACGTGGGTAAGAAGGTCTACCAAGCAGGTCACCATCTCAGTGGGCTGAGGTCTCTGCTTGATGAGCTGGGGTGTGCTTCCTGCACACCTTCTCAATGGCCTGTCTCTGGTTTTTGTGTCTCTCAGTGCGGTATTTCTTAGCCCATGTAAGGTGTTGGGTGGTGCTTTCCTCCCAGAGCTCCCATCCTTGGGAGGAATGCAGGTCCTCCTGACCTTGGGAGGGATGGGGGTTCTCCCCTCCTTGGGAAGGCTGCAGGTTCTCCCAAATGCAAAATCCTGGGTAGACACTGGATGGGATCACCCATGTGAACCCATGGGTGGCAGGAAACGTGGGGAGAGGCTTTGTGACACGCTGTTGGGATGGATGAAGTCATAATCAGCTCCTCCTTGTGCACGCCAGGGGTTCCCACTTGTGAGTGTTGGTGGGTGCGATGCCTGCACGGCATGGTTGGGCAGAGCTCGAGGTGCTCACATCGCCAATCGCTCCACCTGGGAGTATGTTTTAAAACCAGGATATTCCCAGTAAGATCACTCTGAGCTTTGGGGGTCCAGAAATTACGTGCCTGATCTTGGAAAAGAGAGAGGAACCGGTCCCATCTCGCGGAGTCCTGCCTCATCTCGTGGGCTACAGGGGGATGTAGATGACCAGCACGGGCTGAGGTGAGAATGAAATGGCATCTCTTAGAAGAGAGAAAAAGCCAAAGGGACGGGGAAAACCCTCCTCAACAGCTGGGTTGCTCTTGATCCATGAGTGTTTCTGTAGGAGCCCAGAAAAGCGGGAGCAATCTGGGATCTTTGCTCGTGTAACTGCAGGTGTCTGAGATGATGGATGGCTACATCTGAGCAGGTTGTCTACTCCCCCTTTGTCGTCGCTGGAGAGCAATGGGCCTTTTTAGGGTGCAATTCATCCCAGTCTAAGGCAGATGTCTAAAACAGGTCAGACAGATTGCGTCCTAGCGGTGCCTTTTTCTCTCCATTTGCCATAAAACGGGGTCCAAGAGGGTAGCTTGCTTGCGCGTCGAGGTGATAAATCCCATCCCAAGCATCGAGAGGAAGCCACAGGATCAAAAGTGGAAACACCTAACGTTGGCCACGGCGTGGTATTAGAGCCAGGGATGGGTGTTAAACAGAGATAAATTCACCGGGCAGAAATGGGGGAAGAAACGGGGTTTTTTTTGGTGTTTTTTGGTTTTTGGTTTTTTTTTTTTTTTTTGGATCTTGAGTCTGTTTGCGTCTCATCCCTCTGAGATTCCAGGAGACTCAGCAATTCTGCACGTGGCTTGTCATTAGGTACCTCGCCCAGCAACCTGCCGGTTCATTAGTATTCTTTTTAGTGCTAACGAAACGTCCGAGCGGCAGCTTTTCTGCATGAGAGGCTGCAACACCTTGGCAGTAAAGGGAAAAAAAAAAAAATTAAAAAAAAATAAAAAAATCAGACTCCGGGGCTCTGGGGACCACCCAGAGCGAGCCACTTCTGCCAGCAAAGTGGGGTTTTTGTCAGCGTGGCAAAAAGCATGGGGGCAAAATAACTCCAGGAGGGGGTGGGAAGGGGATTTGAGCTTTCTAATTGCGCCTGCCAAGGTGGGGGTTTGAGCTGAGGAAGCAGAAACTCCGTAGGAGCCGACATCTGGAGGCAAAGAGGGGTCGGGGTTGGGGATGTTCAGCTTTCTCTTGCCCCCGTAGGGCTGCTTGGCTCTGCCCCGGGTGGTCTTTTCTCAAAAAAAGGATTGCAACCTCCTTTTCTGGCCGGGGCTGTGCCCTGCCTGCCTAAGAGGCTTTCATTGATTTTTATTTTCTTCAATGGAAACAGAACTGACATCCATTAACCAGCCCTCTCCAGAGCGAGGGATGGAGGTAGCAAAGCCTTTATTGCTCACTTTTTTTTTAATTTTTTTTTTTTTTTTTCCTCTCCCTGCTCTTTGCTAATGCTCAGCACCTCTGGCTGGAGGCTGGGAGAGGTGGAGTGGTTTGGGAACAGAGCAGAAGGTGGAAATGAAGCTCCTCCTAATCTGACTTATCTCCAGCACGTGTCTATATTTTGGGAGGCCCCCTATTTCTTGCACCGGTTTAAACTTCCACGGATTCCAAAAGGTCCCTTTTGGCTTTATTTGGCAGTTCTGATGCTTTTCCTGGTGGTCTGCGAAGCTCTGCCTTAGGGATGGGGGCTGTGAATAGCTGGGGACGGGGTGAACCCAAAGGGGTTTCTTTCCTCTCCCTCTTGGTGGTGGTTAAGAGAGGCTGGAGAGGAGAGGTGAGATGCTGGGGGTGTCCCCGAAATGCTGGTGGCTTCCTCACCACCTTCCTCTGCATCTTTCCCATGCCTCCAGGAATTATCCACAGAGATTTGGGGTTCTCCAGGGGAGAAAAAAAACCCAAACTTTTCCCTTTCTCTGGATCTGTGGCAGGTAGAAAAGAGCAAAAACCACTTACGGTTGAAAACAGACCCTTTAAATTAAAGTTCTGCGATATAAATAATACACAGTTAACATGTCTATATATGATGTAGCTTTATGAAGCTTATGTATATTTTATAGAGATACTTTGGATGGTAGATTTATTTATTTTTTTTTAACGTCTCCTCAATTCTCATCAGAATACTTTGCTCGGTGTTTTGTTTATTTACTTTCTCCCCCCCCTTCCCCTTTCTTACTTTTGGAGTTCTTGTTTCTCAGCGCTCGCCGTGCAGCTCTTCAATAACTCTGCTTTGTATTCAGTCGCGGAGTTCTCTTTGGGGGGTTGGTTTTTAATATACTGTTTATGAAGAAGCCTGATTTGGGGAAAGGGTGTCTGTTTCCAGCCGAACGGGAAAGTCTCAGAAAAAACAAAGGAATGCACAAATAAGGTGGGGGGAAAAAAAAAAAAAAAAGGATTATTGGGCCTTTTTGGACAGTGAATGCTGCAGAAATACCTTTGACGTTTTCCCAGACTTTATTAGATGGGTTTCGAGCTGACTGGGGTACCCAGTTTCCAAATGTTTCTGCTTGGACTAGACCTCAGCTGCTTGATTTAGTGGTAAAACTCTTGTTGTCCTGCCACGCTGGACCATTCCCTGCTGGAAAAGCAGCCTCAGCTCTGGTTTCCAATGAAGGAGTTGTTAATACTGGTGGGTTTAAAGGCTCCTGCCTTTATTAGGGAAGGACAGGAGCTTCCTCGCTCCCTCACCCATCCCTTTGTGCTTGAAAGATGCTCCCAGTCCCTGTGCCCAGTGCCGTGCATCCATCCCACTCCAGTTCTGGATGCTGCTGGAGTAAAGTTAATTAACTCACTCAAAGCATCCCGCCTGTGAGTCAGGATCCTCGTCTGCCCGGGTGATGGGTTTTCATTGTTCATCTTGCCCTCGCAACCACCTCCAGTAATTTGGTGGGACCCGCTGTCCCGGCCAGCACGGGGCTGGTGGGAGCACTGGGATTGCATGTCCTGGACTGGGGAAAGAAAAAAATAAAAAATCAGATGTTGGAAATGGAGGCACTGGGAGCTGCGGGCTTCATGCTTGATTGCTTTCCTGATTGGTACTATAAAAAAAAAAAAAAGTGCATTAGAGAAAGAATGTTTGATTTTAAAGAGTGCTGGGATGCCGACATATCTCTGTTTGTTTTCTGTCCTTTAGCAGAAACCTTGTAAAATTTTTATGAAGCATTAATGGATTGGAGATTTTCATCTTTTTTTTTTTTCCTCGAGCAAATTTTCTCAGGTGAAGGAAAACCCCCCACCCAAGTCCAGCCTGGTTTAGCACTCTTGATGGAGGACCTGGAGGGCTTGGGGATGAGCCATGGCTTAGGGAAGGGAGGGAAGGTCTCGTTCCCATCCCAGTTGTGTGTGATGGTTGGCGCTGGGAGGGGAGAAGCTGGTGGGCAGGAGGGGAGGGCTACGTTGAAGAAGAGGAGGGATGCCAATGTGGATATTCAGCTCAGTGTCACAAACTAGCCCTGAACCCGAGAACATTTGTGATTTGCCTCTCAGTTCCTAGTGAAAGTTAGAAAAGGTCAGGGTGAAATGCTGGCCATGGTCACCTGGCTGCCACCTTCAGCATGGTGGCAACGCTCTTGAGTGCAAGGATTTGGCCAGAAGTGATGGATAAGAGGTTTCTTTCTTGTCCTTTTTTTTTTTTTCTTTCTTATTGTGTTGAAATCTTCTCTGTTGATTCCTCCTCTGGAGGAGGAAGGCTGACCTGGGCATCGGAGCAAAAAAACCTCATAGAGGTGGTGGTTTCTCCATCCAGCTCTGCCAAGGATTTCCAGGCAGGGCTGGTTGTAGACAGAGCCTCGAGCCATATCCCTTCAAGAGTTAGCCTGGGTAAGGGGGAGCAAACAAGCCCTGGCAGCAGCTCTGCGGAAAAGCATGGAAAACATCCAGCTCCGAGGAGCTTAATGGGAAGTTATTAGCCTGAATATCCTCCTTATTGTGGAGGCCGGGCTGCCTTATCATCCTGACAGCCCCGAGTAATTGATGTCCCTTCAGAAGGCAGCCGAGCTGAGGTTTTGTGGTCGGGTGGGAGCCTTGGCTCTGCTGGACCTTCCCCTTTGAGGAGCGGGTGGGCATTTTAATGCCGTGGGTGCATTCCAGGGGCCGGGAGACGTGGGCAGGGAGGGATGGAGAGAGGGCAACTGAGGACACACCGGTGGCTCGCGGTGGCACTCGGAGCTGGGGTTGACATTTTGGTCCTGCATCAAAGCCTGAACTCAAGACCCATGGCAGAGCAGGTTGGGGGGAGCATTTTGGCATTGCTGGTGGTTGCTCGGGCTGGGGGGAGTTGCTTATTTTACTAAATCCATAGTCCGATGGAGCTCGCCACCCCAGGAAATTTAGAGCCTGGCCAAGGATGAGTCAGTTCTGGGTTCAAGAATATCTGGAGTTACCCTAGGCAATGGGATGTAAACCTGCTGCTGCCACCACGGTGCCAAGAACATCCACAGGGGGCGGCTTCAGCAGCTTCTTAGGACTTTTCTTTTTCCAAAGCAATTTTCCTGGGCTTCTACAGAAATGGTCGAGATTTGTGCCAGTGATTCTGGTAGGGCTTCCACACGCTCTGGGCTTGCTTTGGTGGCAGGAATGAAAAACAGCTCAGACACCTCCAATATTAACTCTTTCTGTGCTGGTCCCCATGTGGCTCCTCGTTAGACTATCCTGTCTCCTGTATTATTATTTTTTTCCTGAACTTTCTTGAAATATGCAATAGCAATCAAGGCAATTAACTATAATTGCAGAGAGACTACCTTGCGAAGGCAGGACGCAGAAATAGGCAGGTAATTACAATGAGTTATAAATGGATGGTTATTTACATCAGGAGTGATGCACAGGGAGTTAGTTATCGGAAGTGCGAACTGGTGGTTGCAGCAGAGGACATTTGTCTGGGGTCATTCCTCCAAGACCCTTGTGTGCCTCTCCAGTGCTCACCACCTTCCTCTGTCACACAGGGAATATGTACTCACCTTCTTGAGATCATCAGCAAGCTTTTAGGGTCTTAAATAGTGCTCCACTATCTTTAAATACTGAAATAGTTGACCTGTGCCGTTGGGTTTTCTCCTGAGCCCTCATGCTTGTAGAGAAGTTGTCCACCTTATCGTAGAATGGTTTGGGTTGGAAGGGACCTTAAGGATCATCTCATTTCACCTCCCTGCCCTGTGCAGGGACACCTCCCACCAGCCCCAGGTTGCTCCAAGCCCCCTCCAGCCTGGCCTTGAACCCGTCCAGGGATGGGGCAGCCACAGCTTCTTGGGGCAACCTGGGCCAGGCTCTCCCCCACCCTCACACCAAACAAGTTCTTCCCCACATCTCATCTCCATCTCCCCTCTTTCAGTGTCAAATCCTTCCCCCATGTCCTTGGGCTCCCCTCCCTGATCCAGAGTCCCTCCCCAGCTTTCCTGGAGCCCTTTGAAGGACTGGAAGGGGCTGGAAGGTCTCTCTGGAGCCTTCTTTTCTCCAGGCTGAACCCCCCCAAATCTCTCAGCCTGTCCTCGCGGCAGAGGGGCTCCAACCCTTGCTGATATATGGGAAGAAAACATCTGGTTTAGGTCTTCTTTCCTCTTGGGGTATTTTTGGGGTGGAAAGATGTCTATTGCTGTGTCTGCTCTAGGCAGGGTAGCGTTTCTCTGTAAGGACCAGCCACGTATAGTGATGTGCTCTGGTTGTCTAAGGTTGACAGGCTCCTACAGGAACCTGAAGTTACCCCACTGCCGCTTCTCTCCGGAGGAGCACTTTGTAGACAATGTGCTCTACTCTGAAATGATTTTTTTAGAACTAGATTTGAAAGGGCTGTTAGGAATAACGGAGGACGCCTTTCCTGGAGCAGCAACCAGCGTCCTGAGAGAGCAGCCATTAAGGCAAGCAGCTCGGATGAGCGGCGTTGCTGGTCTCGTTGTAGGAGACAAGGTACTTTGGTGGCAGGACATCTTGTGAGTTGTGTAGATTTCCTGGCCCCGGCCTCCCCGGAGAGGCTTAAAACTTTTAGTGCCCTCTTGCTCGCGTGTACTTAGCAACAAAGAGATTTCAATTATTTAAAGACACAGGAAGACATGAAAGCCATTAAGAAGGGACCTGGTGCCCCTCGGAGATATTGCAGTCTTCTCCATGCTTCCCCTAGACAGCTTGCAGGGCTGTCTGCAACCACCAGCGCCGACAGGGAGGAGGAGGAGGAGGCTTCTGGGATGGAACAAAGCAAAGACGATACCTACCTTCCTTTAAGAAAGACATTGAGGGGCTGGAGCGGTTCCAGAGAAGGGCAATGGAGCTGGTGAGGGGTCTGGAGAACAAGTCTGGTGAGAAGAGGCTGAGGGAGCTGGGGGTGTTCAGCCTGGAGAAAAGGAGGCTGAGTGGAGACCTTCTCGCTCTCTCCAACTCCCTGGAAGGAGGGTGTAGCCAGGGGAGAGTCGGTCTGTTCTCCCAAGGAACAGGCCATGGGACAAGAGGAAGAGCCTCAAGTTGCACCAGGGGAGGTTCAGATTGGAGATTAGGAAAAAAAAAATTCTTCACTGAAAGGGTTATTAAACCTTGGAATGGGCTGCCCAGGGAGGTGGTGGAGTCACCACCCCTGGAGGTGTTTAAAAGATGGGTAGATGTGATGCTTAGAATATGGTTTAGTGATGGGTTTTATCAGTGTTGGCTTGATGGTTGGACTTGATGACCTTAAAGGTCCACCAATGCGGGCAATTCTATGATTCTGCCTTGGCCCGAAGTCGGAGTTGGAGTTCAAGTGGGCCCAAAGTTTTGGGTTGGGATGGCCTGGCTGGGTGCAATGAGGTGGATCCCAAAAAAACGAGAATAGGAAAGCCTGTGCAGGCACGGTGATACCAAAAGAGGAGATGGGGTCAAGGCATGGTATCAGTTGTGTTGGTTGCTCCTTGAGTAGAGATAGAACTTGATTCTTGAAGACAATTAGTCCAGCACTTTTAGGGATGTGATGACAGTGCGAGTCTTCTTTTCTCCTTCTCTTTGACCAGAGATTCCCAAGGACAGTCAAGAACAAGGCAGAGAGCACGGCAGGACAACGTTAACCTTTTCTGTTGCCCCTCCAGGGCTCCTGGAGTTTGTTTGTATTCCTGCAGCTCCCAGTTAAGGTGGGAAAGGACCACAGCCCAGGCTCAGAGTGCCTTCCCCTCTGGTTCCCTGCCGACTCACCCCGGGGAAACAGCATACCAACCCAGCACCCTCTCGGTCACCATGTCCCAAATAGGGTGACAAAAAGGGCTTCGTTGCCTGTGACGCAGCCCCATCTGGGGTATTTGTCACCATTTTGCATTTTATCATAATTAGAGCTGCCCGGGAAGATTTCAACTAAATGCCTTCTTTTTTTTTTTCTTTTTTTTTTTTTTTTTTTTTAAACAAGGGAGGGCTGGCTTTAAAGGAATGTGTTTTCCGAAGCTGTTCCGTGCGCAGAGGGGAATTTCTGATGGGAGAGAGATCTCGGTGGTTTATGAGGAGGTTAATCTCCCCTACTTCAGCCCTGTAAAACTCAGTCGTGTCATCAGGCTCTGGAGGGATTGCAGAGGAGCCAGCAGCTCATCTTTTAAAGGGTATTGATGGCAGTTTAGAGACGCCCTTCTCAAACAGTAGAGGAAAAGTGGGCTAAACATAACCCTGTGCCCTCCTCAGCCCAGGAAGGTTTATCAGGTTTACTGCGTCCAGTTCTGGGCTCCCCAGTTCAAGAAGGACAGGGAACTGCTGGAGAGGGGACAGCAGAGGGCTATGAAGATGATGAGGGGCCTGGAGCATCTCTCTTAGGAGGAGAGGCTGAGGGACTTGGGGCTTTTTAGTCTGGAGAAGAGAAGGCTGAGGGAGGATCTGATCAATGCCTATAAATACTTAAAGTTTGGGTGTCAGGAGGATGGGGCCAGTCGTTTTTCAGTGGTGCCCAGGGACAGGACAAGAGGAAATGGGCACAAACTTGAGTATAAGAAGTTCCACCTACACATGAGGAGGAACTTCTTTGCTGTGAGGGTGGCAGAGCCCTGGTAGAGGCTGCCCAGGGAGGTGGTAGAGTCTCCTTCTCTGGAGACATTCAAGCCCCACCTGGACACGTTCCTGTGGGACATGCTCTGGGTGGACCTGCTTTGGCAGGGGGGTTGGATGAGATGATCTCCAGAGGTCCCTTCCAACCCCGTATCATGCTGTATTTCTGTGAAAAGCAGTAATTAGCTCAGTCTCAAAGCTGGTGGCTGTGATTTCGAAGTGTACGTTGATGCGTGTTCTCCGTGGAGCACCTTGGGTTTGGTGTTCTCATGGTGGAGCAAACCCAAGTTTTTTTTGACTGTTAACCACATTCCATTCAGGTTTTTTTTTTTAATTCCTGCTGGGAAAGGCGGTACTTCTGTTGTGTCCAAGATTTCTGTACTAAATTCCTCTTTCCTGTCTTTTTGTTGACTGCTTTAAATTCCTGTGCGGGTGGCATTAGGTTGTTAAATACTGGGACTTTCACCCCAAAGCTGGCTATGTCTTGCTGATGGGGAAAGCAGCTCACTTGTGTATGAGTTTGTGGTGTTGGATTGGTCACGGGTGGATGGAAGATGATGGACAAAATGTATTTAATTACAGTTTTAACTGAAATGAAGGTTTCGTGGTCAGAGCAGTAGAGGTAACTCCATGGCTGGGCTGAGGAGACGTGAAATAGGGATGGTGGGCGACCAGCAGGTCTTCTCCAGTCGCAGAGTCTCTTCTTCACGCAGAGCAAGTACATTTGATTTATTACAACTGCGGCCGAAAATAGTACTGGAGCAGTAGGAGAATTAAAAACATGCGTGGCATGTGTATGATACAGAATAACTAATCTTTGCTGACATTTACTGTCAATCACGAGTAAGGAGAAGATAACTAACTCTGCCTCTCATGTTCTGTGGTCTACAGTCTTCAGTCATGAAGATAAATGTCAGGCATCAGCTGTCCTTTCCTACAACCATATTCTGGCAGGCGAAGTTGAATTCGTTTCAACAAATTCTTATGCTGGAAGGGGAGTCTTTGTGGAGACCAGATAATCCCTGGGGGGTGGGTTGAGTCAAAAGGTTTTGGTCCTCAAAGAGAGGGACCCAAGGCGTCCCCTTCACCAGGAGATGCCACGGTGGCCTTGCTGGTGTCCCCCAAGAGCCAGATGGAGCTTGGAGGAAGCCCTCGTGCTGCTCTGGGTTTCCTGAAGTGTTTGCATCCTACATGATTCATCCCATAAGACATGGGATCTGTCTCCTCGTGGCAGCCGGAACAAATTCCACATGCTTTTTTACCGAAGAAGTAATAATGCCTTCTTGAGGCCGTCTGAAATCATTCCTCCCATTAGTACCAAGAGCTCTCAAGTTGTTTGGGGGAAAGAGAAAGCAGGGAAAATTAAGGCAAAAAGCAGCTTTTTAGTTTCGAGTCTGTCATTTGAAGTGGGGAGGGGGGAAACACTCTGTTCTTCTTGTTTTAAATCAAACGGCTTCACTCGGAGTTATTTGGGAAGGAGTGTTATGTCAAGGAGGTCACCGAGGTGAGGGGAGGTATTTTGGGGCTCTTCTGAAAAGATGGGTCTTGTCAACACAAGAAATTGGGAAGGGGGGTAAAGAAGCATCTACCCAGTGTATCCTCCATGCCAAAAAAGCCAGAAAAAAGATGTGGCCCCCCCCCCCCTCCGGAAGGTGCAGGGAAGGAGCTTTAGACGCCTGGGCTTTTTTTGTGAAGCTGCTTATTGACGTTGACAAACACGGTTTCCCTCCTAGAGGTGCCTACAAGGGCAGAGTTAGCGTGGCTATTATTAATAATAAATAACAGTAGTCGGGGAAAATGTGTGCTTATGTATTCTGTGTCGCTCGGTGCGTCTCCCTGTGCTTTACAGGGGGGGGAAAAATTGTAAGCAGGGTGCGAGGAGGGTAAACATGAGAGAGGGAGGCAGGGGGGCTCGTAGGGAGACGAGATGAAGATCTGGCGGATGGTCTTTTTTCCCTTCTTGGCTTGTCGGGTAGAATTAGATAATTCCCCATTTTGCTGGGATCCAAGGTTGGGCATGTCCATGCGCAGAGTCAGTCCGGGGTGGGTGAAAAAGTGGAAGAAAAGGTTCCTTTTCGTCCAAATCTGCTGGCGAAGGGGGGAGAGAGCGGGGCTATCGCCTTACCAGCTACAAATAGAGCCGTTAGCGTGCCATCAGATAACTGCTGGGGCTTCCGTAGCCCTTTATCAACGGGATAAAGATAAATGTGAAGATAAGAGAGTCAGTCTTTGCCTCGAAAATCCACTAACCAGGAAGGGTTCTGTCTCGGCGTTGATTTCTTCATCCTGCGCCGGCGGTAAATGCCAAGTCTTGAAATCTTATTTATGGTGAAGCTAATGAAAAAAAAAATGTCCGGCAGAGCCAGCGCTTCACCCAAAGGATATGAAGAGCTTCTGGTGCTGTCTTAATTAAGCGAGGTAACGGGGAGACTGCCGAAGCCACCTGACAGTGTTTGGATGGCTAATTCTCTCCAGCATGGAATTAAAAATTAGGAGCATTTAATAAGTGGGTTTAGGTGCCCCCTGAGTTACGGTTTCGGCAAGAAATGCACTTAAGCTGAGCCTTTCTGCGTCTTTTTGAAAGTCTGACTCATATTTCCCAGCATTTCTCGGCAGCTGTGAGGGCACGAAACTTTTTAAGATGGGAGATGAGGTTCTTGTTGTACTCACATGATTCAGGGACTTGGCACTTTAAGGGAGAGAGCGCTAAAAATAACCAGAAGTGGTGACAAGATAGTAGCGATTTTGGCTTTTTTTTTTTTTTTTTTTTTTTTTTTTAGTTTTTTTTTGTTCTGGGTTTGACCGTGAAGGGGTGGTTGCCAGCCCCACGGAAAAGAGTCAAGGGCTTCATTCCACAACGTGGCTCCAAAACGTCGTTATCCCCCTGACAAGTTTTGGGGTAAAAAAATTATAAGGAGGGGAAAAGATGGAATGAAAGGGAGAAAAAGTAACGAGAAGGATGGGGAAGGGTAAATATTGCCAAATATATTAAAAAAGGGCACGAAAAGCAGGGCACAGCAGGTCTTGGACGTGGGCTGGGATGGAGCGGGAGGAAGACAAAAGGAGCGAGACAGAGGGAGATGCACAATGACTTTAATTTGTAGGCAGAGACTGTTAAGAGAAAGAAGGGGAAAAAAAAAAAAAAGAAAAAGGGTGATTTGGGTTCTTTTATTCATTACTAACCATAAAAAGCCCAGACTGTGTTGCCAGTGGCTTTAAAATCCAGGACCCTATTAAACCTGCCTTGATAGTAACTCAGCACTTGGAAAGGGAGTTAAAGAAGGAGCGAACGTGTGCGGGAGAGGAGGGGGAGGGATGGAGGGGAGACTTAGGGCCAAAATCCCCTTTTCCTTCTGGGTGGGGGGTGGAATCAAGCAGCTCAGGCTGCCTTTTTTTTTTTTTTGCCTGGAAAAACCCCATGGGACCAACAGCATCCCGTTGGAAAATGGAATGGCCCCGGCTGCGGCTCCCTAGAAAAGGGTGCTGCCCCCCTCTCCTCCCTCCCACCCCACGCATCATTCCTGGGTATTAAATCAGGATTTTATGCCTGCTGCTCGCAAACCAGCTGCAGCTGGAGTTGGGAAAGGGAGGGGGGGGGAAAGGCTGCGCTGAATGCGAGATGAGATGGGGGAGAGATGAGCAGATAAAGGCGATGGATAACGCCGGCAGCAAAAGGTTCTCGGGATTAAGTCCTTTTATGATAAATAGCAGGCTGGGAGGAGGTTCACACCAGGGTAAGGAGAGGCACCGGCCAATGGGCAGCTTAATCCAGGCCCGTCCCCGGGTGGGACTGGGGAGAAAACTGGGGGGAAATGGGTCATTTCCCTCCCTTCTGCCTCCAGCATCACCGCTGGTCCCCAGTCCATCCCCCGGGGGCTCTCCTTCCCTGGGTACCACCGGAGGTGTCTCGTTCCCAGCCTGCAAACCCCGCGTCCAGCTCGGGGGGAGAGCTGTAATTAAAAGAGCTGTTCTCCCGACGAACTTATCGATTTCCACGTCTCTGTGCCGAGTGTGTGCTCCTTTCTCCTCGGGGTGGAGAAAGGAAAGAGGAGAAACCATTCATTTTGAAGCGAGACTCGGCCGTGCCGTGCGGGGCTGTGCCATGCCACGTCCTTTTTGGCCCCCTTTTGACACACGTGGAGGGATGCAGAAGGGCGAGGAAATATTGGGAGATGCTCCTCGGGCAGGTGGTGGGCATCTCAACCTCCTTAGATTTCCCTTCCCTGCTGGAGTTTTGGCTTGGCAAGGCGATGGTTGAAATACGGAGGTGTCTGCTCGGCAGAAAGGGTCTGGGGACCCCTCTGCAGCCCTTGTAGAGATGTCACTGGGCTGGGAAAAGGGGGAGAAAGGAAAGAGGAATGGCCTCTCCTTCTTTGAGCATCCCTCTTCCGAGCCCAGCCGGGGAAAGCGGAGAGGCACGGGGAGCTGCTGCGGTCGGTGAAGTGGGTAATCAACCCTTTTTATGAAGTCCCAACTCCAACCTCTTTGAATTTCACCCCCGGGTTCTCCCCGTTGCTGAGTAGAAACGGCTGATAAAGGTCTTATCTGGTCGCTGCGCTGGAGGGACATCGGGCCTGCTGGAGGAGCTGTGGTTGTGACCAAAGCCTCCTTGGGGAGGCTGGAGGAGCAGAACATCAGGGGCCCACCAGAGAGACATTTCTCAAGCAGCCAAGAGGGGAATGGTTGCGAGGGAACTGCTTTTTTTGGGGTGAGCTGCTTTGCCTCTTGGAGTTTGGGAATTGGTTCCACCATCCCCTTTTCCCAGCAGGATGCGGTGTGTTTGCCGGTTGTCTCTTTGTTGGCTTGAAAGGGAAGATGGCAAAACGCAAGATAAATCCAAAGAAATACCTGCTTCTGGCCTTGCTTTCCCTTCCTAATGGAAATATGGAGGATCCTGCATAGTAACTAATTAGTCAGTGGAGTAAGATCGTTAGTGTGGCACAAACGCTCATCTCAGTGACTTTTCTGGGAGAGAATAGACATCTTCATGGCGAGTTCTGGGTATGAGAAGCAGAGGGAGATATTTAATGGCAACTTTGCCATCTCTGTGGCGAGGAAAACATTAGGGTGGGTGGATTTGGCCATTTGGATCCCTGGAAAACAAACAAACAAACAACCAACCCTGTAGAGGAATAAAGAGATGGCATGGGCATGTTTAGTTTGGAGAAGAGGAGGCTGAGGGGGGACCTCATTGCCCTCTACAACTCCCTGAAAGGAGGGTGTAGAGAGGTGGGGGTTGGCCTCTTCTCCCAAGGGAATAATGACAGGAGCAGAGGAAATGGTCTGAAGTTGGGGCAGGGGAGGTTTAGATTAGATATTAGGAAGAATGACTTTCCTGAGAGGGTGGTCAGGCACTGGAACAGCCTGCCCAGGGAGGTGGTAGAGTCACCATCCCTGGAGGGATTTAAGAAATGTGTAGAGGTGGCACTTCAGTGCATGCTCTAGTGCCCGAGATTGTTGGGTTGTGTCTGTTTGTGGTGGTTTTTTTGTTTGTTTGTTGGGGTTTTTTTTGTGTGGTTGGACTCGATGATCTCAAAGGTCCCTTCCAACCATGAAGATTCTGCGATTCGGTGAGATCCTTGGGATCTCTCCCTCCTTAGAACTGTAAGGAGAACCAAGAAACCAAAGTTCTCCAATCCACAAGGTCTCACCCGATATCAGACATTTCTGAAGGAGCTGAAAGGAGAGGAAGGAATCTCATGAGCTGCCCTTTGAAAGCTTAATTTCAGCTGAGCCTGCCAAAGCGCCGGCTGCCCCTCAGATAGGAAGCGGCAGCTCCGACAGCAGCTTTTCCAAGCTCAGAGCCCGGCAGCCCCGGGGAATATCTTTAAGTATTATTTGAGGATTAGGCCAGCTGGAACCGGGCGAGCTACAAAAGCCAGGTATTGTTGGGCTTGGCAAGAGCCAAGTCGCCCTCCTTGCAGAGGAGGGGGGGGGGGGGGGGAAGGCTTTTTTCATTC
>JAOQGH010000010.1:2665608-2676276 GCA_025769975.1 Gallinago jamesoni
CCTTGTCCTGTGGCTCCCCTCTCTCATCAAGAGTCCCTCCCCAGCTTTTCTGGAGCTCCTTGAGGGACTGGAAAGGGCTGGAAGGTCTCCCCGGAGCCTTCTCTTCTCCAGGCTGAACCCTCCCAACTCTCTCAGTCCCCCCTCCCAGCAGAGTGGCTGCAGCCCTTGGAGCATCTCTGTGGCCTCCTCAGGCCCCACTCCAACAGCTCCATGTCCTTCTGCTGTTGGTGGCCCCAGAGCTGGAGGCAGGAGTTGGGGGTGTCTCCCCAGAGTGGAGCAGAGGGGCAGAATCCCCCCCTTGGCCCTGCTGGCCACGCTGCTGGGCATGCAGCCCAGGATGCGGGGGGGTTTCTGGGCTGTGAGCATTGGGGTGTCTTAAGTGGCTCAGTCTGGGGCTTGAAGATGGCAAACGAGCATTTTTTTTCTAGAGAAAAATGCGTAGCAAGGAGAGATCTCACCAAGGTTTTCTTCTCCACACCTCCTCAGAATGGGGGGCCTTATTTTACAGGGTTTAAACTGTTCTGAAATGCTTTGGGGGGATGAGGACGGGGTCATTAGGGAGTTACGTTCTTCCAGTGGCGTTCCCCAGATGTCCTTCTGAGGCCTCTCCAGACAAGCTGCCAGAGCTTGGACCTGGTCTGAGGTGGTGCAGGACCCTTTTATAGCTACCTCTGGAAGATGAACAGGGAAGGGGTGACTTTAGCCCAGGGTTTTAGTTTTTTCCCCCTGACCCGAGCAATTACTTGGGCTGTGGGAGCACCAAAAAAAAAAACCAACAAAAAAGGAGAAAATCAGGAGGAACAACATGTCCCTCAAGCTCAGTGCTGCAGGAGCTCCCCGGCGGGGTGACATTTCATTAGCAAACCGGCCGTGTCCCCGCACAGCTGCTTCGGGGCTGGTGTCAACCCCCCCACACCCCTCTTTTCCCCACTGTCATTAGCACTTTTGGAGGGTACCCAGAGCCAGAGCTGGCTCTGGGTGACGCTCCATGGGGTCGTTCATGGGGGGGAAGGTGGGAGCCCGGGTTGGGGACAGGTCTGGGAGATGCTGGTGCCGTGACACATGGCTCCGGGATGTTGAGAGGGGAGGATGCTCCACCAGGAGCCCTGTTGTTAGCAGAGACAATAGGAGGATAAATAGAAAGGCTGGAATGAGGCGAGGAAAGGAGCAAGGGGGGGACTTGGAAAGGTGCTTGCGAGCTGCTGCATTGCAGAGAAGAGAAAGACTTTTCCAGACCAGCCATCCCTCCCTGCTGCATCGCCTGCTGCATCGCCGCCGCCGGTTGGGGGGGTGTCTCCATGGACCGGCGTTGGGTGGGGGGCAGAGATGCTCCTGGGACTCCGTGCCATCCCCATGGGTAGCCCTGGCTCTTTTTGGCTCTCTTCCTTCCTCCCTGCTCCCCGTTTTCCTCCTGTTTCCTTGGCATTTGCCCCCCCCCCCCCCAAAAAAAAATAACCAGGCTCAGGCAGCGAGAGCCGGGGAGTTGCGTGCCCTTCTGCAAATCCCGGGCGCTGAACCAAGGCGGATCTTTTTGGAACCTGGTATATTATTAATTTATTATTATTATTATTAATGCAATTAGCGTGAATCGTTTGCACCTACAAACTTCCACTTCGAGGAGATCAGGTGCTTTAACAAACACACCCGTTGACAAGGAGGTGCCAAGAGTCTCTCTCGAGCCTTGCAGAGGGTAGAAATGAAGGGCAGGGAACGGGGAGGAACTTGCTGCAGGTGGGAAAGGCAGGACCTCCCGGTCCAGAGCCCCAGTTCCCCCTGCAGCCACCGAAATAAAACTCTTGTCTGGGCAGGGAAGAGAAGGGGGAAGCACAAAGGGGTTTTCTTTTCCACTTCTGAGGGCTGCTTTTGACCGGCTCAGCGGGATTTTTTGCAGAGGCACCTGGGGTGGCAGCTGATCTGAGGGCACCTCCTCACCCCTGCAGCCTTTGGAGATGTTCTGGCTGCTGGAAGGGGGTTGAACTGGAGGTGGGCACCAGTCCCAGCGGGGTCCTTCCCTTTTCCTGCCGAGTTAATCATTCGGTCAGCTCCTGCCTGGCGTGCTGTGCTGTGAAAAAGTCCTCAGGTTGCGTCTCCAGTGGTGTCCCATCAAGGGGAGCTTGAGGGATGGTCTCCAGCTGAGCTTGCATTTGAGGGCGAGGATGGTTGGGGTGCTCCTGTGGTGTGGGTGAGGATGAACACGCCAAGAAACCCCCCCACTGCTGTGTCAACCACAGGGGCATGTTGTCCCCCCATTAGAGCCACCTGGGTGAGGAGTTGGGGCTTTCAGGAGGTCGGGACCAAACCCAGGGACCTGCTTTATTCCAGCAGTCCAGCGAATGTCCCCTTGCCTGTGTCCTGTGTGGGTTTGTACCTCCAGCCGAGTCCTCCCGAGCTCGGTGGGTTGCCGTAGCAGGGTTGGGGTTGGGAGGGACCTCAAAGATCATCTCAGGGTGTTCCTGCTGGGATGTGTGTCGCATGGCCAAAAAAACCACTGGTTCCTCTGGGGCTGGTGGCGGGTAGCGTTGCGTGTTGGGGTCTCTCTGTGTGTGTGAGCAGACGGTGCTGCAGCGAGCGTGTGCGGGCGTCTGTGCGTGCACAGAAAGGGAGCAGATGCTGTAAATCCCCCTGAAGAAGGGCCGGGCTGCTAGAAATTGCTAGCGCGTGACTTTACCCAAAAAGGAGCATCGAGAGGGAAACCAGACTGCTGGGTTGCGGCAAGGAGGGTTTGGGCTTCATATTAAGCTTCCAGACCCCACCTTTTCCATGGTAACCCCCGCCTTGGGTTGTCCATGGTGTCTCGTGGGGTCATGGGCGGCATGGATTTGGTGTCCCACGGAGCGTGGGGTGGTCTGACCCCAGTTTTCCCTCCACTGGTGGCACCTGGTGGCCAAAATTCTGTTGCCAGGAACATCTGTGGGAGCTGTGGGACTGAGCCCGAGCAGGATTGAGTTGTTGGCGGCCCAGCCTTTAATTAATCCTAATAAATAACAATAAAATGTGATAATCACAGAAATAAATCTGAGATGTGGAGCTCCTGCCGCCGGCAGCGGTCTGGTTTAGCGGATCATTTATAGCACGGCTGATGGTGCAGAAGCTTGGGAGATGCTGGGGACGAGGCAGGGCCACCAGAGCAGGTTGTCTCCTTGCCCAGCCCCAAGGGGGATGGCTTCTCCACCCAGTTTTCAACCCCTAGTTCCTCCAAACTGTTCTCTGGCTTGGTTTAGTGGAGATAAAACACTGCTGGTAGGGAACACCTTCAAAACCTAGAGGTGTCTGGGGAATTGTTGGGTTAGACTGGGAAGGAAATGGCATCTAAGGGTGCTTGATGGTGGGTCGGTGCCGTGGGGCAACACTTGGCCTGGATTTGAAAAAGGGTTTTGTTTTTTTTTTTAGGGGGAAAATTAGGTGGTGGTGGAAGGAGAAGCAAGCCCAAGAGGTTGTTTAGTGCACGGGGAGGGGGGGTCAGCTTGGTCACAGCCCCAGTCTGGGCCCCCACGTTGGGTGAGACCACCAGGTTTAGCCCCATCCCCGCCTCCCCAGCGTGGAGCTTGTACCCTGATAATTGCAATGAAAGCGGCGACCAGGTTGGTAATTTTGCTGAGCTCTTTTCAGTTCTAATTAACATTATTCATTTCTTGCGTGTCCTGCTGGGTTGAGACAATCTGTGCTCTCCAGCCCAGCCCTCTGGAACACCAGAAGAGGCAACACCACCACACAAAATAAAGAAAAAAAAAAAAAAAGAAAAAAAAGAAAGAAGTGTTGTGCCAATTATTACACTTCAGTAATTAAAAACCTCCTTTTCCCCCCACTGCTGGGCCACCTCCTCTCCCGTCATTTGCTGTGTGCAGACTGGTGATGGCAGAGAGGGAGGAATTCAGGAGAGCATGGCATTGCTGCCTGCTGCCATCTGGGCCTGCCCCGAAGATGCAGGGAGGTACCGGGGGCTGCGTGAAGCCTGGTGGGGAGATGGGCTGGGGGGGAGGAAGATCAGCGGTCAGGATGCTCAACTTCAGCACCTTGTTGCTTATTTATTCTTGATCCTTGATTTTTGGGGGGGCAGATGTCTGCAAACAGCCTGTTCCCCTCTGGCCCGGGGGGTGTTTTCTCCCCACTGAGGGCTTTGTTGGTGTTTTCAGCCTCCTTCATCTTCATCCTTATGTTACCTCAGGTAACCTGATGGTGATGCTTTCCCTCTCCCAATTTCCACCGCCGGGCGGGCTGTTGGCTGCACCCACGGGCAATGAGTTGGTCCATCAAGACCCCATCGTTGCCCAGGGAACGTGGAACAGGGATCAGGCAGGTTGGGAAAGGCAGGGAAGATATATTTGGTGGACGCCACTGTCTTAAAATGCCCAAAATCCATTATTCATGGAGATTTGGAGGTCTCCTCAGAGGCAGCAGAGGGTCTGGTGCGGCGTGAGGAGCTACATCCCTCTGCAGACCATGCCCAACCCCAGGATGATGCAGCAGAGATGTGTTAGCAGCATTTCCACCTCCCAGAGGAAAAAAAAAACAAAACAAAACAAAAGAAGCTTGGCATTCTGGCTTTAGAGGGAAAGAAAGAGCAGTGAGAGGGAGCAGTATCATCTCCTCCTTGTGCTGACAGTCGGCAGTTTTTCACCTTCCTGCAGGAGAAGGCCTTGCCTTCTGAGCAGGAGCGTAGCGAGGATTGAGGATCTGGAGAGAGAAAATTACCTCATCTGGGCTTAATTATTTTTACATCTTCTTTTTTGGAGGCGAGCGCTGTTTTCTGGCACCCCGAGGACCCCTCTCTCCCCTCCCTCCCTGGCACCTCGTGGGTGGTGAGAACCTCCAATGAGGTGGAGGAGGCATCTCGGGGCTTTGCACCTTGCCAGGAGTGGGGTGGGAAGGGGGAGGCGGTGAGCTCGGGGGTGGCTTTGCTCTCCAACTGTGCTTGGAGCCTGGCTTCCCGGCCAAAGCCAAAGGTTTTCTGCTTGGCTGCTTACGTGCTGGAGAAGGTGGCTTCCCATCCCCACGTCAGGAGAAAGGAGCCACTGGAGGGAGGGAAGGGGGAGCAGATGGAGGGGCTGGAAGAGCATCGGGTGGCTGCGGCCGCGGGGACCTCTCCTCCTGCGAGGAGGAACAGGGTTTATCAGGGTTGGTGGGAAGAAGCTGGGGTAGGAGCACGACCCACCACCCCCTCAATAGCACCCCGTATCCAAAGGTCAAAGTGTGTCTTTCCCAGGAGCTGGTTCTGCACTCTATTATATAAATATATATATATATATATTTCTTGACTCAGGAGCTTTAAGAGGCAGGGAGGAAAATAAAATAACAACTTTAAGCCTGCCGATCCCAGGGACAGAGAAGCGTGTCTAGATGATAAGAGAAGATTGTGACCGGGTGCTGTGAAGGGCGAAAGCACTTATTTCACTGTTGCCTCATGCATTACCTGAGCCCCGTTGCTTTTCAAAAGCACTTAAATGCCCATATGATAGAGGGAATGCTTGGATTACACACTGTCTGGCTCCATTATTATCCAGGGATCTCCAAGCCGATGCATTTCACAAAAAAAAAAAAAAAAAAAGAAACCTGGCGTGGCGGAGGAGAGGGGAAATTTATATATTTTTAGTTCAGCCTGCTTAGGGGTCCTCGGGGATAATCCCCACAGATGGGACCGGTCTGAGAAATTCAAGCCACGTCTGGCTTCTCATCACCCGGTCCTTCTCCGTGATGTGGCTTTGGCAGCGAGGGTGGACACCCTCTGGAGCTCGTCCAGAAATGCTGCTCGCTGCCTCTGCAGGAGCCTATTTCGTGCCCTCTTGATGGGCAGGTTGGAGCCAAGCACTAAATACCCACCTGCAATTTCATCTAACCCCTTAAGTCTCAGCTTAAAGGGCAGAGCTGAGGTCCGGAGTAAAACGAAAACCGTCCTCCAGGAAGAAATCTCAAGTTTTGTTCGACTTGAGCAACTCAACTTTGAGGTTTCGCTCGAGTTTGTAATGAAGCTCGAGAGCAAAGAGCTGAGTTCTTGGTGTTCAGCCCAGGCTGAATCTATTGCTTTTTTTTATGTAGATAATAAAAATCTGCTCACACTTAATTTATTATTATTGTAATATCATTATGGAACAGCAGTAAAATTGTTTAATTTATCGGATGTTTTTCACACCAGAGAGGGAGGATGCCGCAGTAGCTTGGGTACTTGCCTCACAAATCAGCAGGGGTGTCCTGGGACTTTACCCATCTCACCTTGGGCACACTATCTCATGGGGACCCATCGTCCCTTGACCTCCAAATGTTGTGTGTTGAGGCTGAGCGGGTTATTTTGGCTTCTTTTCTGATGTCTGGGACCTCCAAAAAGAGATTAGATGGGACCAGGTGGGCATCAGTAGTGGACGTGGGAAGGGAAGGAGCCCACCAGCGAGGAGACAGATGGGCAGAGGCAGGGAGAAAGGCTGTAGACAGCTGCAGGGTAAGTCCCTGAAGGGACCACATGCTGCAGATATCTTCATCCTTGCCGTTAATTCCCCTGCTACCACGGTCTGGCACGTACAGACCATTAAAGCCCCTTGCATTCCTTGAGGTTACCCCATGCGAGACCTCCCAGAGGCTGCCGGGTTCTTTTTTTGATGCCTCCTGAGTTAATTTGCATCCCGGCCACTGCACAAGTAATGGAGTAGAGTGGAGGAGACTATAAAACAGTGGATCTGAGGCTGAGTGGTTTTATGCAGGGACATTATCTTCTGTCGCCGGTGTCCAGCAAAGCGCGGCCAGGTCCCAACGGCTCCGTAATCCCAAATTTGCTCGGAGAGAGGTGGGGTTTGACCTGGTTTGAGGTGGTGGCTGAGGCTTTCTGCTGGCTAGGGTAGCGCTTGGACAGCAGGCCCGGTGTTCTTCACCAATCTATAGATGATTCATGGAGATGAAGGGTTCGAATTTTACTTGGAGACATGGGGATGGAGGGTTACAGGTCTGGCAGAGATCTTTGGGAGGAGCAGGACCAGCCCCCGCTACTGTGGACAGGAAAATAATCGTAGAATCCTATAAAGTCATAGAAAATAACCATAGAATCTCCTTCGGGAGCAAAGTCTCTTCTAGGTTTGCGCCGTGTTGTCTTGCTGGGAGGGGCTCAGTGTCTTCTCGAGGCTGGGTGTAGAAGCTTTCTGCCTCCAAAACCTCACTTGAGAACTGAAATGGTGAAATGCTTCACCGGGGGCGGGGAGGACGCAGCGATGCGGATGCGACCTGCATCCCATCCCCTCCAAAAAAGTGTGGTTTGGACTCAGGATGGAGGGTTTGGGGTTTTTTTTGGCTCTGGTTCTCTCTGGGTTTGCAAAACTGGGGACGGAGGGGCGCAAGGTCCTTTGGTGACTGGGGCTGGGGTGGCCCTGACCTGTCTGCATCTGAACTGGTTGTGAAGCTCTTGGGCAAATCCCCAGGGCCACCAGCTTAGAAGGTTGTCGGTGCCCTGAGTGCTGCGCGTAAAGTGCTGACATTGTCCTCTTTGGACACCGAAAGCACTTGGTCTCGGAAACTGCTGCTGGCAGCAGAGCTAAAAATAGGAGGACCAGGAGGGGATGGAGAGGAGCAGTGGGCTGATGGGTCACCTCTCTGCTTGTCCCCAGGTGCTCCGTGGATAACCGAGTCACCCGCGTGGCCTGGCTGAACCGCAGCAGCATCCTCTATGCCGGCAACGACAAGTGGTGCTTGGACCCTCGGGTGGTGCTCTTGGCCAACACCAAAACCCAGTACAGCATCCAGATCCAAGACGTGGATGTCTACGATGAGGGGCCCTACACCTGCTCCGTGCAGACAGACAATCACCCCAAGACATGGCGCGTCCACCTCATCGTGCAAGGTAAGAAGAGGGGAATTCCTGGAGGGAATTGGTGGGTGCTTTGATTTCTGGTCCCCCCCCTTTCTGCCCCGGTGTCTTCTCCTCCCGCTGCTGCTACGTTGAGCGTGTAAGACAACTCTGTGCCAACGTTGGGGATGATCAAGGGGGGCTTGGGGAGTCCCAGCGAAGCTGGGGAAAGGCGTTTATCCAACTTTCCTGGAGTAGTCGTGGGGCCTCCGATGCAGGCAGCTCTGCCTCCCCAATAACAAGCCCCGTGCTGCTGTTTGTTTGTTGTTGTGTTTTGATGGGTTTTCTTGTTTTCCGTGCTGGAGGCGACGCTTGAAGTAAAACTTGCGTTGGGGGAAAAGAGAGAGCTTGGCAGATTGGTGTACGTGGCGGGGGTGTGGGCATGCCTAGCAACAATATGTGGTTGTCTGTTGGAACTCCGCGCTTCTCCGAGGAGGGGGAGGCAGAGGAAGGCTGGCACGGGGTCGGGGAGCACTCGTGGTGGCCTTGTTGAGGTTGTGCAGTCCATGGCAGGGGGTGGGTGCCTTCGTGTGCTCTTCAAGCACGTATGTGAGCACAGCCGGGCTCTGGGAGGGGACGTCCGAGCGTGGCCACACATGATGGCCAAGCAGATGGACCTTCATGCAAGGTATCTCCCGTGTCCATCCTTCAGGACGTGCGCCGGGCTGCGTGGTGGGACATATGGAGCCCCCTGAGCTCTTGGGGAGGCAACCTCGGGGAGGATTAATGGAAAATTTCTAATCCCTTCCCAGCAACCTTTTTTTTTTTTTTTCCCCTCCTCCTCCTCCTCCTTCTTGTGATTTGGCCGCGAGCCCTCTTAGCATGGCGCACCCGCCCGACTATTGGAATCTCGTCTCGGGCTAATTTTCGAATGCTGATGGGGGTATTGATTTGGAAACAAGCTGGGTTAAAAAGGCATTGGTTCTTGTACACGAGAGTCGGGTTGAGCTAATCCGCCGTCGATACGCCGGGCCTGAGCGTTATTGACAGCCTAATGAATAGAAAGGGGGGGGGGGGGGAGAAAAAAACCCAACCCAACCCAGGGCCTTTATTTTCCTCTCCTCCCTCCCTCCCTTTTCCGTTTTCTTTTTCCTCTTCGAGCAATCAAGCCAGCTAAACAGAGCTGGACTTTCTCCATCTCCATTAAGCCCCGAGGAAAGAACAAGCGGACGCGTGGCCAGCCCGGGTCCTGGCTGGTTTATCTCCCCATCTCTCATTACCTGCCCGAGTTTCTTAAGCCAAAGTCGATCACCCTTCAAGTTCTGAAGTCGCTCTCGGGGGCTGGGGTGAGGCAGGGCGATTTCCATCCCTCCTCTCCTGATTCCCCTTTCCTCACCTAAATTTCCCGTGGTCCTCAGACGTCCAGGTCCATCCACCCCCCACTCCCCCACGCATTGCTCTGTCATTAGGATGAGATTTTTGGGTGCTGGGGGGAAAAGGTTGTATCTTAACTCCTCGCAGAGGTACGGTGAGGTGCTGGAGGATTTAGTGATGGGCTCACTCCTATAATTAATATTCTCGCCGCTGCCGATGGAAATTCCGGCTCTCGGGGCAGGGGGGGAGGACGACTCCCTAATTTCAAGGGCTCACCCTGCCCTTTCTGGGGTGGAAGGTGGCAAGAGCCTTCATGTGCAGCAAGGTGCCGGAGCAGGACCTGAAAACGAATACCGTGTCCAATTAGAGGGAAGCCTGCCTTAATGACCCCGATTAAAATTTGGCTGGGGTGCTGGGATTAACTCTCCTGCCTTGGAAAACGAGCCCAGTAAATACAGAAGCCGATATAATCCAGTCCTAAAACACCATTCAGCTTGTGGGAAGCAGCCCTTCCCCTTCCCTCCTGGGAAAGCTGGGTGTCCGAGCGCAGGATTTGAGGGATGTGCAGCTTCTTGCCCCTTCCCGCAGCCAGATGGGAAGGGAGAAGCAGCGAGAGGAGGTGGAAAAGGGAAGGGGAGAAAACCCTTTTCCAACAGGGTTGGTAAGGCAAGAGGGTTGCTCCTGAGCAGGTCCTGGCTTTCCCCTTGCTGAGCCAGGAAAGGGCCTGGGGGCACAGCTCTGGAGGCAGGAGCACTCCAGCCTCTCCGGATGCAATTAAATCGTACCCTGGGGCAGGCTGTGCTTTCCAAAGGGACTGGCCGCTGGGGGCAAGGAGATCTTCCCCTTCCAGCTGGGATTTCAGCAGCCTGCTGCTCCCCCAGGCAGGAGGCGCCGAGTCCAGCCACCCTCAGCATCCCTCCTTCTCCCTGAGGTTAGAGGGTATCGCTGGGATGATGGGGGAAGTTTAGGGTATCACTGGGAAATGGCCACGGGTGGGAGGGGAATGATGAGTTGGGGCATCCCTGGTGTCTGCCAAGGGCTGAGCACCATAAGATGGATAGGGGTAGGAGAAGGAGGTTCCTTGAGGGTATGAGGGATGGGGATGGGTCCCCCCCATCGCTGCAGGAGGTAGAAGGAGGTTCTTTGCGCTTGGATCTCCTTAGGAGAGGGGTTCCGGACCGAAAATGAGCAGCTCGAGGAGCACCCATGTCATCTGTGGTGTCAGGGAGGTGGTCCTTGCCTGTCCCCCTCCTTCAGGTCTCATTTCATCTTAGGAGGAGGTGTCCTAAGGCCAGAGAAAGCAGAGGGAAGCAGGGCTTCCCACATTCGTAGGAATTGGCTTGGGACTCTTGGAAAGAGTGAGGTGTTTCTGGGGTGAAAGTCCCAAAGAGAAGCCCCTCTTGAGGTGGGGAAGCTCTGAACTTGGAGGGAGGCAGAAACCCGGAGCGAGAAAGAGATCTCCATGGGACAGAATCAGCGTAGAAAGCAGCAGGAGCCAAGGATGTCCACGCTGCAGGGAAGGGAAATGCCAC
>JAOQGH010000010.1:2777287-2791262 GCA_025769975.1 Gallinago jamesoni
GCCCAGGGAGGTGGTGGAGTCTCCTTCTCTGGAGACATTCAAACCCCACCTGGACACGTTCCTGTGCAACCTGCTCTAGGTAGACCCGCTCCGGTGGGCGGGGGTTGGACTGGATGATCTCCAGAGGTCCCTTCCAACCCCATATGATTCTATGATTCTATGACACGGCACCCTCCGCCACGAACACACAGAGGGAAGATATTTCGGTCTGCTTGCCAAGAGAAGGGCAAACAACAAGACAAGGACAAAAGGCGCCGGCTTTGGAGCAAAACCCTAACTCCTGACCCAGATTCTCTGCTGCACAAAGTCACCTCTGGACGTTCTCCAGGCCAAAAAAGTCACCTCGTGATGTTCTTCAGGCCAAGAACGGTGGCCGAGCTCCTCTCTCTGCCCCCAAAAAGCCCCCCGGGGTGGTGCAAACGGGCTGGGACGTCGCAGCCTTTGTCACTCGTGTCCCCTTTCCCGCTGTCATCATCCCCGTGCGGGATGAAGGCACCTTTGACAAAGGCAGGACACGGCACCGGTAACGCCGAGCCACGCGGGGAGCGCGCCAGCCACCCCGCTGCATTATTAATACATGAACTTTGCCACCGCCCTCCCACGCTGCCTGCTGATTTCTTCCTCCCGTATTGCATAATTAATCTGTCAACATTCTGTGACGAGGTATAAATATTAATAATACGATCACACAGTTGGCTGTTCCTTTTAAAAATTCCGACTCCGCGAAGATAAATCGCGCACTTAATCTTAGCAAGCTTTGAAGAGTGTATTAAAAAGGGAGAAAAAAATTTAAAAAAAAATAAAAAGAGAGAAAAAAAAAAAAAGAGGATACATTTGATTTTGAAACAGGATTGCCTGCTTTTACCTGGATTTGCCCTCCCTTTCTCTTTGCCTTTCCCTGGAAGACGCGAGTGCCATGGAAGCATTTGGTTGAACCTTTGGCTGAGCTGGTGGTACGGGAGCGATACTGGGGAGAGGTGGCGGGTAAAACGCAAGGTCTCCCTCCCCAAACAGGGGGACAGGACCAAAGGACAGGACCCCAAAGCATGGGGCTGCGTGGTGGGACACTAGTTGTGCCCAGAGCACGAGGTCCTTTGCTGGGTTAGGTCCTCCCAACAACTCTGCGCAGGCTGGGAAATAAAGCCAGAAAGAGCTTTAAAGGTCCCATCAAAGATCAGGAGATGAGCACACGTCCCACGGATGCTTCCAATCTACTCGCTTCCACCCTGAAGACCAGAGCTGGACCTTAAGGTTGGGGTTACAACCTGAGCCTACAGGAATGGGAAAGCCCATAGCACCACCAACTTCATGCATGCCTTTAGAAACACACCTTGAGAGTCCCCGATGCCCCTCAGGGGTTGGGAACGTGCCAGTCTTGAAACACGCAAGTCCTGAAAGGTCCCACGCACAGTTTCTGAGCTATTTCCCACATGTCCATCCTCCTAAACCCTTCCTTAAATGGAAAGAGGCAATGCCTCCTGCCTGAAGAAACCCTGCGATGCGGTTTGCAACCAAGGTCTCCGAGATGACACGCCGAACGAGCATCTACCAGTGCCTCCCCAGCCCTGAACTGGTCCGCTCTGGATGCAGACAACTCCCCTAAACCTTCCCAGGAGCAACATCCCTGCTCCTTCTGGGCTGCAAAATCTCAGTAACGCTGGCTGCCCCCCCTGCCCCATGTCTAACCCTCAATTTTCCTTCTCCAAGAGGAGGACGGGGAGGAGAAATCCCAGTCCCCACCACATACTCCGCAATCCAAATAAGGCAAAGCGATGGCAAACCCTTCCCTCAACACTCCACTCACTTTGTTTTACAGAGTACTGAAATGAAAGGGATACTTTAGATTAAAAGATTTGTTTAATGGTCTGATTAATTCATTCCAAACAGACAGAGACTGTTCTGAGGATCTCTGTTAGCTCTTAACCTTTCCAGCTTGGGCTTTTTTTGTGTGTGTAAGCGAGGATGTGTTTTAATTTAATATTCAGCGCCTGCTGGGCTCTCTCTGGGTTGGATCACATGGCTTTTCTTCTTCATGCGGCGCGGGGACCAAACGCTTCTTAAAATAAACACAGAGGAGCTGGTAAACAAGGAGGGCGAGAGCGGGAGGGCTCACCTGACGGCCCCCGCACGCCACGGGCAATTACCCCATTCACCCCGGTTCAGTTCACAAAATTAATTAGCGCTGAGCGCTGCTGGTCCGTATTATTTATGAGCTAACGAGCAGGGGAAGCTGCACCTCCAAAAGGCAAGGGCACCAGGTGGCCAGAGATAAGTTCCTAGCCCCCCGGGGGGAGGGAGAGGACCACCCCCCGACTCCGTGATCCCACGGAGATGGTGCACCGAACCAGGAACGGAGCCGGGACTTTGAGTTTTCGGGGAGGATGGTGGGACGCAAGAAGCAGCTGTGATACTGCTCCTAGGACTTGGGAGAGCCGGGTCAGTGCCCTTTGCCTGGTCCTCACGGGCTCTGAAGAGCAGTTACACCCCACAGGACACGTGGCCCTGGGGCCAGGCTGCTATAATTCATACCAGCAATAGGGTCCTCCTGCTCCCACCTGCCCTAATGCCCCTGGGCTGCCTTCTGGAGACCTGAGGAATGACCAACATCAGGCCATGACAAGATGGATGGCTTCCAGCATCCTCACAGAGACATGAGGACATGCAGGCTCAGCTACCGCTCAGCCAAGGCTGTCCCTGTCACGCTGAAACTCGGGGAGGCCTCCTCACGTCATCCCCGTCTCCTGCAGGCTTTGAGCTGTTTTTCCCTTTCCCTCCCCTTCTCTCCCTGCTACGAAGACAGATTCCCCCTCGGATTGAAACATAAGGCCACTTTGTCAGGAGGAGCCAGGACAGTGACAAACAGGTACATTAGCAGGGCGGGCGAGCGTGAAACGCTCCCACCAAGCCCTGGATTGAACAAGCCAACATCTGGCCCTTAGCTGATGATGTTCTCACCATCCCCGGGTACCCGCAGTGTGGCATCACCCCGGGGACAAGCCAAGCCAGAGATGCTCCCCAGGCATGGAGAGCCAGGAGAGGCATTTCATTTCCTTCCCTATCACTTCCCAAGAGCGAGAGGAGCGCCGGAGAAACGTCAAGTGAGGCGGAAAAGTTCAGCCACCTCCAGAGCTCATCTCCTGCACCTCAACCACGGGATGATGCTCCTGCCTCCCCATCTTCCTACCCCCTCCCCCCACCCCGCGACGGCGGGACCGTAAGGGGGGATGGCGAGCCAAAGAGTAATTAGAGGCTCATTTTGGGGTTTCATGGCCAACCTTTGACCCGGCAGGTGGGGACCACTCGGTTTGGCGACGCTCAGACACCCCCCCTCCAACGCGGTGCTATTTCCACCCCCAGCCTACTGCGCCCGCCGCAATTAATCCCGCCTAAATTGCTCTGTCTTCGCCCGTTTTTACGGACGGTCCACCGCTCCAGACGTGACGTTATCCCCCTTCCCACCCCCACCCCCCCGTGCCAATTCTGACATCCGCAAATGAAACGCAAGCCAAAAAAATCAGCTGCCCAGCCAGAAAATCATTTCACTTTATTCGTCTGTTTATTATTTTTCGCCCCATACGCTCACAATTACTTTCTTTTTTTTTTTTTTTCCATTTCACTGGTTAACAAGCAGGGGGGAGGGGGAAATCACATTCTAGAGTTGGTTTTATTTTGGTGGGTTTTTTTTGCTTCTATCCGCCTTTTTTCCCCTTTTTTTAGCACAGAACAGATGTTTCCCACGTCAGTGTCTCTCTTGACAAAGGCGGCTTTTTTCTGGTGGGGAAAAGACGCTCCGAAGGAACTACTCCTCCGAGCTCTAATCCCAAATTTCTTCAAGCTTTCCCCAGCGGCTCTTCCCGTGTCTCCAGCTAGAGCACAAGAGAGAGCGTGTCCTCCGGGCTATCCCAGGTCTGTCTCCAGTGGTCACCCAACAGCCTCCCAACATGGCCTTCGGGACGGTGTCTACAAAAATGGCACAATGATAGAAACTGCCATTAACCAGGAGTTAAATCACTTGCCTTCACTCCAACCCCCAGCGCCCCACAGGGTCCAAGGACGCCCACAATTAAAGCCATAAGGATGGTTTAGTGGATGTAGCTCCATTCAAACCCTAGGGACAAAACCCCACTGAGGGTCCGCCGACGGCGCAGACCCCTCCGTGGATGGTCACTGTCGCCTTGACGAAGGACAAAGACAAAGGAGGTCCCTTCGAGCCGTGGCTTCAAGGAGCACCACGCTTTAAACAGCGCGAGCCCGGGACATCTGGTTATTTTTGGGCCTCGTGCTTGTTTTCTCCCCGTGCCTCGATTGACTCGCATGACAAATGGGGATGATAATAGCCAGCTAAGGGTGGCAATCTTTGAAATATTAGCTCTGCTAAAACAGGTGAGCTGTCTCAGCTCACAGAAGCGACCCGGCGAGCGTTGCCAGAGCCTGATTTTTTAATTTTTTTATTTTATTTCCCCCACCCCACCCCCGGCCTATAACAATAAATCACCAGCTCATCTCTGCTCCGTCATAGCCAGGGAACCAGGGTAGTGGTCAACTAGCCGTGCTTCAGCAAATGGCCCACCAGCATGGATTACTGAATACCCAAGCACTGGGAGAGGGAGGAGAGGACTGGGGTGGGCTCTGCCTCTTCCTCCGGGAAAAGCAAAAAGAATCATAGAATCATCGTTTGGAAGGGACCTTTTAGACTATTTGGTCCGACCATCGACTTAACACTGACAAAACCATCACTAAACCATGTCCCTCAGCACCACATCTAACCTGGCTTTTAAATACCTCCAGGGATGGTGACTCTTGATGGCAGCCCATCCCACTGCTTAATAACCCTTTCAGTGTAAAAAAAATTCCTAATATCCGTCCTAAACCTCACCTGGTACAACTTGAGGCCATCTCCTCTTGTCCCATCATGTGTTCCTTGGGAAAAGAGACCGACCTCCCCCCCCCCCGGCTACACCCTCCTCTCAAATTTGACTTGAAATAAGATCTCCCCTGAGCATCCTCTTCTCCAGGCTCATCAAGCCCAGCTCCCTCAGCTGCTCCTCACCAGACTTGTGCTCCAGACCCCTCACCACCTCTGTCGCCCTTCTCTGGACCTGCTCCAGCACCTCAATGTGGGTTTTTTTCAGAGTGAGGGGTCCAAAAATAAACCTCTTGCTACAGATGAAGACCAAAGGAGTGGGAACAAGGGGGCTTCAAATCTTCAGAGTCCACTCATGCTCAAACCATGGCACCCAAACTGGTTTCAGGAACATTGAAGTGTAGCCAGGACCACACGTTTGGCCAAGAGTCCAAGAACCCCAGGAGAGCGTTCACACCGTTGCCTCCTTCAAGCAATTCCCTCTCCCCTGGCACATCCCAGCCTTCCTCTGTGCCTGAATCCCAACGCTCCGGAGCTGCCACGATGGGTGCTGCCACCAGCCCCCTTTTCCGCGGGACGAGATAATGTGCATTATTTGCGCAGAAGGACGTTTGACATTAATTAGCAGGCATGGCGCTTGGCAGAGGCTCTACGCTGCGCCAGCAGATGTGAAGTGGGGGGGGGAAGCTCACAGCTCCTTCCCTCCCTGCCGGGTGGGATGGAGAGAGGAGGTGGAGGATGGGGGGGAAAAAAAAAAAAAGAAAAGAAAAAAAAAAAAAAGAGCTGGAGTCATGGAGTTTGTGTAACACATCCAGGAAGACTGCGTCAAGAGGGACTGTCACCACCAGTGCCAAGCCAAGACGTCCTCCCCAGCAGCGAGGCTGGATGCTTTTTAACAGAGAAAAGCTGGGAAAGAGACAGATGTCACCCGTGATAGACAAGGCAAAGGCAGGAGGGGGGGTGGCTGGCACCACCGGGGCTTCTCCGCTCTCCCCCCACCCCTGGAAACGCCGGGGATGGGACACGGTCCTTTGCTTTTCCTCCAGAAAGAGGGTAGTGAGTGATCGAAGCGCTCGTCTGAAAGCGCTTGTTCTCTCCAGAACATCAGCTTCAGAGGCGAGCCAGGCAGCTCAATCCCTCATCCTCTGTGCTCGATAAACCCCGGTCCATAAAATTTATCGCATGCTTCTAGATGACAACTGCGGTGGGGGTGTGTGGGGAGGGGAAATAAAAAATAAAATAAGAGCCCAGCGCCAGAGCGGTGTCTTGTGTAGACAGCCTTTACAGATGGCATCGCCACGGCTGATTTACATGAGACAAGAGGCAGGCCAGACCTGAGCGCCGTGGAAAAAAACCATACCTGGCTGTGAAGAAAGCCCTTCCTCTCTGTGGCCCCCTCCCCTTCCCAGGGAAAGCTCATCCAGGGAATTTGGAGAACCGGAGCTGGCTCGCAGCCACCGGCACCAGGCTGTACATCACTAGATGACCCACGTCCATCTGTAGAATCATTGAATTGTCTGGGTTGGAAGGGACCTTCAAGATCATCTAGTCCAACCATCAACCTCACCGTGACAAAAATCACTAAACCATGTTCCTAAGGACTACGTCAATCTGTCTTTGGAACACCTCCAGGGATGGTGCCTCAACCACTTCCCTAGGCAGCCCTTGTACAACTTGAGGCCATTGCCCCTTGTCCTATCTCCTGTGATGTGGGAGACCAGACCGACTCCTGCCTCTCTACACCCCACCTTCAGGTAGTTATAGAGCATGAGAAGGTCTCCCCTCAGCCTCCTCTTCCTCAGACTGAACAACCCCAGCTCCCTCAGCCTCTCCTCACTCCTCTCCTTCACTCTCCAGACCCCTCACCAGCTTTGATGCCCTTCTCTGGACCCACTCCAGCACCTCGATGTCCATCTGCACACGTGAATTGTATGTAACAGACACGGCACAGGGCAGCCAGAGGACAAGGATGGTGAGAAACCTCTCTCTGAAGGCCAGAAGTCCTCTCCTACATTGAAAGGATTTTGGTCCTCTTGCGTTATGCACTGAGCGAAGCCCAAAGAGAGGATGGTCAGCCCCAGGGGAAAGTCTACGGTCTCTCTGTGTCCAGGGAGGGGAAGGTCAGAGAGATGCTGCAGATGGCAGGAGATGGAATAAAACCGAGCATCCACCAACCTTGAGAAAAGGGCAAGGGCTCGAGAGGACCGGGATGTCTGCAGCACAAGAGGAGGCACGGACAGGTCTCGAGAGCAACACTGTAAAGGTTGTGGAAGGTCAGCACTGAAGGATGCAGGACCAATGTATTGGGACACGCAGTCCCTTCACCCTCTCTGCACCAAACTCACCATGGCCACAACACTGAGAGCCATGCAAGCAGAGCAACCTCTACGCCATCTTCCATCCTCTCCTGAAAGACCATTAGCCAATAACGTGGGGGGGAAACTCTGCAACATCAAACTTCCCAGTAGATAAGGACCCCAATCACGTACCATCCCTAGCTGAGGTGACCTGACCACAAAGTGGACTCGTGGTGGCCTCCTCGGTTCATCTTCACCCTATCCTTCTCCATGGGAGAGGGGCTCAGGGGCTGGGAGACTGGGTAGGCAGGCAGAGGTGGGGGGGGGGAAGGAAAAAAAAAAAAACCAGAACAAGCCACACCACGGTGAATGGAGTGGAAAGATTTCTGAAGGAGCCATGTTTGTCACATTAAATTGAGTGAAAGGCAGGCGCGGGCGCTTCCCTGCCTGTCAAGTGCGTTTGTCTCCGGTCCCAGGAAATTTTCATTATTCATTATTCGCCCGGCGTGGACAGCAACAGGAGCGCGGGGCTCTGTCTAATCCCCACCTGATAATGTATTTCTGATAAGCGTGACGGAGCCGCCACTACCCCACCGGCTTCACATTTCCAGCGGATAAAGTGCCATTTCCAGGAGGCAGGCGCCGCGCATTCAGATTGGGGAGAGGAGGGGAGGGGTGGGCCAAGGGGTCCCCAAGGGCACAAGGGAAGAGCAGTGACGTGGGTTCTGGGAAGAGAGGTGACCATCCGTGCCCCACCACCCTACGGCAAGTTGCACCCATGTAATTGATATTACACAGGACCCAATGGTGAGGAC
The DNA here is from genome assembly GCA_025769975.1 of Gallinago jamesoni. Taxonomy (NCBI): domain Eukaryota; kingdom Metazoa; phylum Chordata; class Aves; order Charadriiformes; family Scolopacidae; genus Gallinago; species Gallinago jamesoni. Next base: position 2,785,264 of record JAOQGH010000010.1, read on the forward strand.
AAAACGGTACTAAAGGGTCCTGGGTTGACCTAAGGCTGAAGGACTTGGGTCTTCTTAGTTTGGAGAAGAGAAGACCGAGGAGGGATCTGATCAATGCTCATAAATATTTAAAGGGAGGGCATCAGGAGAATGGGGCTGGTCTTTTTTCAGTGGTGGCCTGGGATAGGACAAGAGGAAATGGGCACAAACTTGAATATAAGTAGTTCCACTTAAACGTGAGGAGGAACTTCTTCACTTTGAGGGTGGCAGAGCCCTGGCAGAGGCTGCCCAGGGAGGTGGTGGAGTCTCCTCCTCTGGAGACATTCCAAACCCGCCTGGACACGTTCCTGTGGGACCTGCTCTGGGTGGACCTGCTTTGGCTTTTGGACTAGATGATCTCCAGAGGTCCCTTCCGACCCCATATGATTTTGTGACTCTTGCCTCTTCCAACCTGAGTCTCCCCTCTACGATACAGAGTTCACTGCAGCAGAGGCCAAACGAAACCCACCCCTGAGACCTAAATTCAGAGCCTCCAGGAGTTCATCACGCTTGGGGAGAGCGTTAATTCGGCGGCTGCCTGGGGTCCGTGTCCACCAGCAATTATCACGCCGCAGATGAACCTCATTGACTCCCGACGCAACGGCGGTACGAAGCTACAGCAATGGGCCATTAATATTTATCAGGCTTCATACGAGGAAAAATGGCTCGTATGATACGTTCTGTGTAATTTATGTCATGGATTTTAACAGTGGGTCACGGCAGAAGGCAGATAACAATAACCTTGTCAACTAGGAGGATTTATAGCCTGGTTAAGACACATATAAAAGTGGGATATTATTGCAACCCATAAGTATTTCAAAGCGCAAAAAACTCCAAAGAAGAGGTATAAGTGCCAGAGGGCTAAAACTATGGCTATTTGAGGGAGAGAGAATTTAGGTCAAGTAGAAATACAGGAAAAAAGTTCTCGATGCCAAGATCTACAGAGCTGTGCAACCGTCTCCCGGGAGGAAGGAGGGGATGCTCCATTGTTTCCGACATTTCAAACTAGACTGGATGAAGGACTAAATATTACATACGGTAGAGAGGAGCTTACACGCAAGGATAAAATACAACTTGGCCATGAAAAGAGGCAACGCGAAGATGACACAGCCTTTCCCTTCTATTCCCCACCTGTATTCGGAGCTGGATCTGCTGATTTCTGGGGGACACAGACAGGTCTGTCACACTTTCTGCTCCTGGAGGAGGGCTGGAGCCTCCCCTGGCTGCTGCATGATGGACGATGTTATTGCCACCCCAAGAACCAGCCCTGCAACCCCGCGAGGGACACGGAGATTGCCTGGGTATGGATGAGGACAACGTTTCAGCTGGAAGAGCTCCAGCTTGATTTTCAGACAGCCCCCCGCTCCCAGCCTGGTCTGGGAGAAAAGTCTGGTTTTCCTCATAAAGAGTCAAAATGCAAACTTTCTATATCTCTGGGAATATTGGCTTTGCTCTCCTTGGCAGATGAGGAACATACCTAAGGAGCACAACGTCGGTCAGGACGGCAAGGCACGTCAGCGTATTGGGTCTCAGCCTGGAGCCAAGAGATGTACACAGGTTTACCCCACACCAAGGTTCCAGCCTTACTGTCACCTAATGACCATTTCATAGAATTACAGAATCATAGAATGGTTTGAGTTGGAAGGGACCTTCAAGATCACCACATTCCACCTCCCTGCCCTGGGCAGGGACACCTCTCACCAGACCAGGTTGCTCCAAGCCCCCTCCAACCTGCCCTTCAACCCCTCCAAGGGATGGGGCAACCTGGTCAACCTTGGACCAGGGTCTCACCACCTTCACAGCAAAGGAGTTCTTCCCCATATCTCATCTCCATCTCCCCTCTTTCAGTGTCAAACACTTCCCCCTCCTCCTAGGGGGATCAAGAGTCCCTCCCCAGCTTTCCTGGAGCCCCTTTAGGGGGCTGGAAGGGGCTTGAAGGTCTCCCCGGAGCCTTCTCTTCTCCAGCCTGAACCCCCTCAACTCTCTCCGCCTGTCATTTCGGATCCATGATCTCCGTGCAAACACCACGGACCGGCTCCTCCAGGTAAAGGGGGAGATGCAGAAGACAGGAGCATCCCTACGGCCTCGCCGAGCCCCCCGGTAGCAGGAGAAGACAACATTAGCTCCCGGCGATCATAACTTCCCAACAGCCGCTCTTTAGCGGCCTCCCCTCACTAACAAGCTGCTCTTGTTTTCATGTTTGGGAACGGCTTAATCCTGTACATGATAACATCCCCAACGAGCGAGTGCATTAAACTGTGACAGCTTTTTCACTGACCTAAGCAATTGCGCCGCGAAAACGCCATTAGCTTCTCTCTCTCTCTTCTTCATCTAATCCATCCCTCCCCCTCTTCGTCTCCCCGTCCGCGGCCAGTAAAGAGCGATGCTCAACACCACTATTAAATTACCCTTAGAAATACGCTCCTCAAAGGAAAAAAAAAATAAAAATCAATGCACATGTGTTTTAACACTTGTCACAAATAGATCAACCGGGCAATCAAACATATATTATTCCAACCCTGGGTTTTAAATAAGTAAGAGGGCCACGTGTTGATGGTGGTGGGCTCCCCTGGATGGTGCCTCTCCCTGGGCTGCTGCCGTGGCCCCCAAGCTCGTTCCCTGCTCCGTCTAAAACTTGCCCCAACGGGGGGGATGTGGCGGGTGAAAAAGGCACAGGAGGGAAGGGTGAAGTCCCATCTCCCACCGGTTCTCCCCAGGAGCATCCCTGAAGGGCTGATGGTTTGCACGGGAACACATGCACGGCTCTAAAGTGCCTGATAAATACATCGGGAGCCTTGAAATCTATTCCTACTGTGAAGAGGTTTGCTGCGACTATTTTTGCTTCAACAACAACATTTTCTCTCCTCTATTTTCTTTCTTTTTACCCCCCCACCCCTCTTTTTTTCCTTGGTCAAATCAGGACAGAGAGGGATTTCTTGCCGACTAATTAAAGCCCCACATGTTAATGAACTCCCAACACTTTACAGCCTCAGAGTGTCTGCAAGCCCCACAGGAAATTAATAAGAGCTTTAATCACGGAGAGACTTGAAAGGTCAGTGCCTGCTATGGGTCTCCAAACACAGAAGGCAACAGAATCATAACATATTTTAAAAGCACCCTGCCAGGAAGCCATGGGGCCGACGCCAGAATTACAGGCAGAAAATGAGAGGTGCAGCGCAGGGAAATGGGGGACGGGGGGAGGCTGGAACCACACGCTCTGCCTTTGTCTTCTATTTAATCCATCTTACCTTTGTTATTTCGTATTTTTTATTTTTTATTTTTTTTTCTCCCCCAACTGCAAGGCCAGATCACACGTCATCGATCTGCTGGTGAGTAACCCTTTACCAACCCTACCTGACGGTTCCTTCTCTCCCTGACCTTCCTCTCCCCCTCCTCGCCAAACCAGCTCTCCCAATTTTCCCCAATCTTCCTAAAGCTCCTACCAGGATATCAGGAGGCCCGTAGATAAATTGATATTGCAAGCGGACGCTCCAGATGGACCAATTACTGAATTAATCCATAATACCTACCTGGCTACAGTTGCTAGTTATTTACAGCGAAGCGCACAGCAGAGATCTATCCATCCCTCAAAATCAAAGCGCGGCATCGCAGCCACCAGCTCCACGACGTATTTTTAGCCCAGCCTGGGTGAAACTCCAGCGCTTGAATGACTTCATCTTGAGAAGCATCTCCCAGCAGAGGGGCAAAGGCAGAAGGATGACTTTGGAGGGGGCTGGAGAGCCCCATTTAGCAAATGGACTGGGGTGCTATTTCTACAAACCTCTTCCCAGCACGACCCTCAGCCCATCAGGGGTTTTACTCTCCACTCCCACGGCAGCACAGAAGGAAACTATCTCTAGGTCAACAGCTTGGAATCCAGACCTGGTCTGGACACCAAAAAATTGCCCATGGTACCAAAGAAAACCCCCAGACATAACGCACAGGTCAGGAAAGCCTCAACCTTCCCAACCCAACCAAGCTAAAGTCCCTTAACCATTTGGTTGAGGACCCTCGAAGTGAACAAACGTGAGAAAAACATAACTGTCCCTGAGATTTGCACCTGCCCATGCCTCCTCCTCACCTTTCCAAACCCTCTGAGATGCTCCAGCAGCTCTTCCCTCCCTCCCCAAGTTCTCTCTGACCTCTGAACCTCCCGATGATGTGATTTCCCACCTGATTGATTGCAAAAAGCTTCGGCTGCTCTAATAACAGATCAATGGAGAGAAAATCCTCCTGGGTGGTGTTTATTATCCCTGCAAACTTCTGCTGTCCTCCTCTCCCTCTTTAACCCCTTGCTGCCTGCAGTGTCTCCTCGGGATGGGCTGAGGAAGGAAGAAATTCTCCCAGGACATTCAAGCTGCTCTCTCACCATCCTCATCACAATTTTCTCCATCAACCTCTGCTCCTGCCTTGAATGCCCCTCGTATCCCCTGATCTCCACAAGCTTGGTACTGGTTTTGGGTTGCAACCCCCATACCAATAAGGAACAGGGCTGGAAACGAGTCCAAGCAGAAACCAAACTTCCCTGCAAGTTGGAAGGAGGCCCCAGAGGAGCAGGGGCCACCCAAAGCCACCCACCTCCAGACCCAAGAGCCGAGCCTGGAAAGGCTCAGGGATGTCCTGGAAGGCTCAGAACCTACAAGTGAGGGATCAGACCTGACACACCACCTCTCCTGCCCATCTCCAGACGGCGTCCAAAGAGCTTTACGCCCCAGAGGCCTCTCCATCTTGAGGATTGCAAGGCACATCCCAAGAGGGAAGGAGCCACCACCGAAGCTCAAAGATTTGGCAAGGCGTAGCCCGGGAGCAAACCCAGCTTTGCGACGGCATCAGATACACACTTCACACGCTTCCCCCCCCCCCGCCCCCGGCTTGCAGGCAACCCAACGAGTGCTTCTTCCCTCCAGTTCAAAGCCTCTTCCCTTCGGGCAGGTTATAATTGAGCACCGTGACGTCTCCCGCGCTGGGGGACGCGGTGCCGGACGAGACCCATCATCGCTTCTTTCCCCCCCCACCCCCCTCCCCAATTTCTCTCTGGCAATTCCTTGGCCTCAATTTTGACTCGCGGTTCCTCACCCCCTCTCCGGGGATTTGGCCCCATCTACAGAGATAATTGGAAACACACCCTCCGCGTCCTCCTCCTGTCAGCAGCCAGTTGTCTGACGCTTTAAAGGCAGTTTTCTTCTAAAGAACGTCTAAAGACGTTTTCTTCTACCCCCGCCCCCACCTCCAAAAAAGCCTCTGCTGAGATCCCGGCGAGAGGAGAGCGGGAGGAGAACAGCCCCAAATAACTCGGTCCTCAGCTTCCCCTTTTAATTTCCAGCCAGATTTCATCTGACAGCCCTTTAAGAAAGAGGCAGGAGAAATCACCGCCGGAGCAATAACACGATTACGGTCCCTCTGCGGCCATAGCTGAGGAGGCAATAATGCCTTCAGCCTCACCACAACCCATCCTCCTCCTCCTCCTCCCAGAGATACCCCCCCCCCCACCAAACTCTTGCCATCTTTTTATTGCATTTTATGAGATGCCCCAGGGGAGGGAAGGAGCAGCCAAACCCAGGGGAGAGATGCGGGAAGTGAACTTGGTCCCCTGCCATGAGCATCCCTCCCCCCCCTGTGACGGGGGATGTCTTCCCTCCGCCGCCACCGACATTGGCCTCCCGAACAACTGGGATATATATACACACACACAGAGATACATACATATATATATATATATATATAAAAAGGAGAACGACCCGCTTAATGAGCTCTGATCCCCTCCTTGTAAAGAGTGGGAAATTATCTGCGAGTCTAGGAATATCTTCATTAAAAATGCATTTAGCCGCCGAGCGCACCGAAAGAGAGACCTGTAATACATGAAAGATTAGCCCCAGATTGCTGATTGGGCTCTTTCACATCGTTATGGTAATTAGGGCCCGGGCGCAGGCTGTTGTGCTGACGCCGACACTTTTGCTGGGGGGGGGGGGGGGGGGGGGGGC
>JAOQGH010000010.1:2801929-2816213 GCA_025769975.1 Gallinago jamesoni
GTTCAAGGCCAGGCTGGATGGGGCTTGGAGCAACCTGGTCTGGAGGGAGGTGTCCCTGCCCAGGGCAGGGGGGTTGGAATGGGATGATCTTTAAGGTCCCTTCCAACTCAAACCATTCTATGATTCTACGATTCTATGAGATACAAGTGGAGAAACATGGAAGAGAAAGCAAGGGGCGCAACTGCTGGACAACTCAAACGCACTGGCCAAGACGGGCACTGGTGTTTGTTCCTCCCAGCGTGGCTACGGAGCAGCCAACACACATGGCATGGTGTCAGCTGGACACGTCAGCTCTAATTTTGGTTTAGCAGTGATTTTGGCAGAGTTACATTGATGGTTGGACTCCATGATCTTAAAGGTATCCTCCTCAACCTATACAATTCTACGGTTTGATGATTCTATTTGGGAGCCCAGCTGCCCGCCAGCCCCTGCCATCGAGCCGGCTGTCACCTCCCAGTCACAAGATGCAGCCCTAAAATATCGTGTTGTTTTAACCAAATGCCAGCAGCTAGGAATGCTTCCTGGAGGAGAGGAGGTGGGAGGGGGAAGACACAGCAATGAGGGATGGAGACGACAAAGCCAGAGTCCTTTGCACCGATGCCAAACCTAATGCTGAGGACTGTTGTTCCCCATGGCCACCACCGTGTCACAAAGCATTTCTTATACACCTGTATGGAGACAACGGGGACACCCACCTCCCCTCCATGAAGATCCCCTTCCACAAGGGGGATCTCCTACTATTTAAAGCTACTTCTTGTGGCCATACTCCCACTGACAACACAGCCCTTACTCCTTGCGCTTAAAAGATCGGGGTAAACGGCTTCCAAATCACTGACATCCAAAGCCCAGAGCAAGGAGATCAACGTAAACACTTCCAGAAAGCCACAGCACCAGAGAAATTAGGGCCATCTCCTCTGTGGCTCCAAAGACCTGGCTGAATTCACTCGGGGGGGCTCCTGCTCTTCCCAAGCAGAGCGCGACCCAAGAGCTGGATGAGGTCCAGAGGTCCGCACTCTCACTAAAAAGCCAAAGATATCCAGAAACCCAATATTTTTAAGCATAAGGTTGTGGTTTCTAAATTTAAAAAAAAAAAAAAAAAAAAAAGGAAAGGCAAGGAAAAAGAAAAGCCACCCTTCTATTCTCAGCACGGCTCAAGAGGATACAAGTTGTAATGCTGAGTGAAAGCATCCTTGGACGACAGCCCCTGGATCCCTGCTGTGCACAGCGGGGCTGAGGCTCAGGGAAGCCACTGCAGAGAAACCAGGATCCAGCCCCTGCCCAAGCCACGCGCTGAATCCAAATGCCAAAACATCCCGGGGGTTCACAAAGCAGGGCTGTGGCGAACACGGGCTCATCTAAAATGCTTTTAATCCTTGCTCCCGAAAGAGCAGCCTCCTCCCGTGGGATTTTCTACGGGGTGAAGAAAGAGCTGCAGGTATGCACCGGGGTGGGGAAGAAGAGGATTTAAAAAAAAAAAACAAAACAAAACACCACAACCAAAACAACAAACAAACCATATTTTCCCATCCTCAGAAACCTGCTCCACCAACACTTGCTGCCCCAGAGGTGTGGCTTTGCCACGTCCCTGGGAAGGGACATTGATCCCCTCGTCGCATTAAACGCCGTACCCGCGCTCACCGTGTTAAATTAGTGCCGGTAGATTTCTCCGACTAGAAGACGTTAAGAAATCACAGTTGGGTTACAAGAATCAATTAGGGGCCAGATGGGGGTGTGAAGAAGTTAAACAATTTGCCTCATTGTAGGGCTCGGCGCTACGGCGAAGGGTTCTTTACATTTTCATTTAGATTTAAAAATCACTCGAGTGCACCCTCTGTATAATTCAATCGAGGAACAGAAAGGGAACTACCAAGCGGGTAAGAGATATATTGTTCTTCTCCGGAAGATAAAAGTGGGGAGAAAAAAAAAAAAAAAAAAGGATTAGAGCACAGATCCTCAGCAGGGGGAAATCTGCACGGGGGCACCGAAGGCGATGCAGCACCATCCCTTTGCAGCAGCCTCTCCAAAATTCAGAGGAGCCAGAGAGCCCGTCCTCTCCCACCACCCCTGCCTTCTGGCCATGGGTGGATGAGTTCAAGGCAGAGGTTTGGCAGGACGAGCTTTATGGGGACCCACGTTGAGCCACCGCGTCATCCGGTCCCCTCTTCCCATCGACAGGAGAAGGAGCCGAGGCAGAACCAACTCCCAGCTGAGCTGGGAAGGGGTAATGAGACTTCTCCAAGGTTAGTCAGGGGGGGTGTGGAAGGAAAAAAAGAAACCACAACCACTCTCTAATATGCAGCACACCTCCGCCGCCGCAATAAAGACGAGATTGAATTGCAGAACGTGGCTGCGGGTCCTGTTTCTGTACCTTTCAATGTCGTGCTCCAACAGGTCGGAATATTGTTAGCAATTCCGCCGGCAGAGGAGACGTTGCTGAGCTGGGTGAAAACATGTGGCAAATCTCTTCTCAGTCGTCCCCCCCTCTCCCCCCCCAACCTCCCTTCGGCTCCTCTCGGATCAGGTGAAGGCGTTCAGATGATACAGGCTCGGGAGTTATTGGCATTGTGGGATTCCCAACACTCCTCCCTGAAATGGTTAGGAGCATTATGGAAATCAGCTGGAGGGGAAGCTTCCGACAAACGTCTCAGCTGATGGAACAACCTTAATCTCAAACCTGGCTACTTTTCCAATTACCTTCTACGCCTCTTGCCACCAAGTGCTTCGTAAGGGAAATCCAGCCTTTACGGGGGGATCCCCGAGTTGCTATGTTCCAAGAAGGAAAAGGGCAAAGATCCTCTTCAATTTTCCATCCGCGCGCGTGGGCTAATGTGATGTGCTTTCTTCAGACAAGAGGAAAGGTTAAACGGAGCCCTCGTTGGAGAGGGATGCCGGGAGGCTTAAAGCCAAGATCTGCGAAGGCATCTGAGAGCCGGCCACTCAAAGCCCACTGAAAGTCAAAGGATGATGAACATCGAAGCCCACAAGGCTGTTCTGAACTGTCTGAAGGGAAATAAGCCCAGGATCTTCCGTGACTGAGCTTGGCTGCTTCAAAAGAGTACCCAAAGCTGAGGGAAAAGAAGTGCTTCCTTCGCTGTGGTATGACGTGAAGGCAACACAAGGCTGGCAGGGACCAGCAGAAGACACAGCAACATCAAAGGGCAGGAAAGGGATGAAAAAGGGGGTCAGAAAAAGGCACCTCCGTGCAACAGCTCCCCTTTTCCAGACCTGGGCTTGAATTTGCTCCTACGCAGCATCACTCAAGATGATCAACCCCGTTACATCTTTCTTTCTAGCTTTGCTCAGCTTTCCCACACACCAGACCAGGCTGGGACTGTGAAACACCCCGACTTCTCCAAGAGAGAAGTCCCCTTCCTCAGCCGTGGGAAGCAGCGGATCACTTAACACCACAAGTGTCTCAGAACAAATGACACTGTTTAAAGGAAGAGACACAACCTCCAGAGACTCCTCTCCCAGCTGCATTTTAGGAACAACTTCATTCCCGTTGCGCCTTGACAGTCTCCAAGCTGCTCCCGAGCTCCCGAACATCCACGTCTCCCTTTCCGCTGCCCCTTGATTAATTTTACATCATTTATTATTTAAGCCCGGCACCTTCACGTAAAATATTGAAGACCTGGCTCATCCTTTATTATCAAGCCCCGCCAGGCACCCTAGGAGGCTCCGCAGCCTTCGATCCGCTGGAAGAGAACAAACTCGCCTCAATCCCTCGGTAAATAGGAGGGATTGCTGGAGGGACGCTGTCGGCGCCGGGCTCCCTCTTACCTCGCCCGCCGTGCCACCTCGGCCACGGGGACAAAAGAGGCTAATTCACTTCCCAACATCTGCACGGCTCTTTTGTTGCTCCCTTCTCCCCTTCTTTCCCCCTCCCCACCTCGCTTTCTCCGCAGCCGGCACTGAAGTCGGTCGGTTCCCAGTAATCCCAGTTCGTGGATATAAATGGAGCGAGCCGGGAGCTGTGACTACAGCCAATTAGCCACCAGACAAGGGGGGCCCTGTCAACGAGGCCATGTGGAAATCCCGCTGGCCCACGGGGGGGGCTGAGCCCAAAGGTGACGGATTAGGGCCAAAATCTCTCCTTTCGGGTGTCTCCAGAGCGGCGATGGGGCATCACAAAGGGGTTTCTCTCCCCTCTACCAGAGCCCCAGTTGGCTCCCATCAATTTCCAGCCTCACCTTGTGCTCCTTTCGCGTCACTGACTCATTTCGGAGGCGGTAGGAATGGCCTCAGAAGCAGAGGAAAGTAGAAACAGCCTTTATAAAGCCTAGCTTTGGGATGGTGGAGGGGGGACGACTGCAGCTTCCCACCCATCCCACCCCCAAGCTGGCTTTCTGGATGGAGAGGGACCGCAGCGAGCGGTCACCTCCTATCCCTAAGGAAAACATCCCCGCGTTTCCCATCCCGGGTGTCGGGGCTCGGCAGCTTAAAATCCGGGTGATCAAACCCTGCCTAGGCTCGGGAGGAATTTACATCTGAATTTCACAGCTTGGGTCCGACTCTGTCACAGGCTGAATGGAAACAGATAATGTCGCGAACGCTTCCCTGCTTTGAGCCTGGATTGACACCCCCGAGATGAAACTCCGTGGCGAAAATTTCGCCCCTGCTTCAAAGGCACCAGCACGACTCGAAGGCAATAAGCCCAGGCAGGGGGAAAGAATGAAAATATTTCAATGGCAGAAGACGAGGCCTCACGTTTTTATAGCTCCCGGAGTGCTCTGAAACACAACGGAGCCCACGGTCAACTACGGGTCACAAGAGAAGTCAAGTTCATGTCTTGAAATCAACCCCAGCTGATGGGAAGGGAATTTCGGAGCGATAAAACACTACTTGCAGCCACACTTATGCAAAACCCCAGGAGAGCTCAAAACTCAAGGCAAGGACCTCACCTTGGACACTCGGGGTAGCCCTGAGCTCAGTTACCTACTGCCCTTTCCAAGCCAGATAGACCTTGGTCCAGGTTCACACCTTCAAAGCTCCCACCACGGCCAACGAAGAGCAATGACCAACCCCAACCATGGAACGGGTTGGGTTGGAAGGGCAAAGTCCCTTCCAGGACCCTTCAAATGAGCTTTACACAGTTTTTTTTTTTTGGTTTGGTTTTTTTTGGGGGGTGCAATGAATCACCTGGAGAGACCCGATGACCGCCAAGCCATCCGACGGCTCTCACCAGATTTTTCAGCCCACAAAACACAAGCCGACGGCGCGGTTCGGGGAGGGGGGTTTTCACCGCGGGAGCCCGGCCCCGCTGACGACGACTTCACACCAAAGCCGACAAGGAGCAAATTACACATTTGCAAATATCAAAGGCGGGTTGCTTTTGCGAGAAGTTCAGCATCTTGGGTTTGGGTTTTTTCTTTTTTCTTCCCCCCACCCCTCCCCTCTTTCTCTTCCCCCCCCCGCCCTGTTTTTAAGCTTTGTCAATACCAACTGTGCTTTTCTTCCTGGAAACTGTATAATGAAGAGAGAAACTGTTTGTTTTTCTCTTTAAAGGGATGAAGTATTTCTCACCGATATTTTACATGTCCCTAAAAACGATTTACAGGATTGAGTGGACGGGTCACACCGTGCCCTTTGCTTGCTCAAGGGAACGGGGGGGAGAAAAGGCCACTCCGGGGTAGAGATTTCAAGAGCTGCTTTTGCTTCTTCAAAGGCTTTTATGTGAAATACCATTCCCTTGCGTTTTTGGCAGGGGAAAAGAGAACGGGACTGCGAGGAGTAGTCAGCGTGAGCTCATCTGGAGGATAAAAAGGAAAAAAAATGAAATAAAATAAAATAAAAAGATGGTGCAAGACAAGTATAACTGCGGTTTGTCACAGGACTAAGACCAAGACAGAGGGATGTGGTGTGCTGCTGTCAGCTAACCCCCTGGAAAAGCAAGGCGGCCCCAGTGTGGAGGGCAGGGACCAGTAAGAAATACACCCATCACGCCTCTAACGTGCTGGTACAACAGAAAACCATCGGAGACAAGACGACGCACGCACCCCCAGTAGAAGTCAGACCCCATCTCCTGAGTACAGAGGCACGAGTGTTTTTTTCCACCCTGTGGCAGAAAGGAGCCAGGGTCTAGAGAGCATCCCAAGGAAGCAAAGGAGCATCCATCACGAAGGGGGAAGGATGGGAGATGCCATGAGAAGGTCCCCAGCGACTGAGGAGCACCTCTATACCTCTTCCTCCACCACTTTTCCCTCACCTTCTGCCTACTCCAAAAGAAACCACTGCATCCCATCGGCCAACGTAAACCAGAGACGGCTGGAAGGAATAGGTTTCCTCCCTTCTTTCTCTCTCCTTTTTTTTTTTTCTTTTTTTTTTTTTTGGATTTATGACAGAGAGCTGCAAAGCGAGAGCCTCTATTCCTGGAAGAGCGGTGCTGGCTGGGAAGCCCTGCGGCTGGCAGATGCAGGAGACAATTAACCCCCACGCAGGCAGAAAGGGAAGGAGCAGGACCACCTGGGAAAAGAAAAAAAACCACGGCAAAGGGAAGACGGAGCCCAAGTCTCCTGCATCCCCTGCCATGGGTCAGGGGACCGGGGATGTCACCCCCCCGGGAGATGACACCGGGGGCTGCCATATGAGCTGGGGCTTGGATGATTGGAAGCGTTTAGGCGGTCAAATATTTATCTGGGGGGTCCTGAGCCCCCTCGGAGCCTTCTCGCCCCCGTTACCGCGATGCGAAGCGAAGCCCCGCAGCACCTAGGCGAGATCAGCCCGCTAATTAAACCGTTCCCTCGGCAGCTTGCAAGTTAGTTATGGCTCATTATCCTCACTTAACCGACTGGAGAAACTGAGGAAGGAGGGAGATTAAAGGATTTGCTAAATCTCCGGCAGCAGTCAGTGGCAGAGGCAAGCCCCGGAGCTCATAAACATCCTAAATCCCCCACCTCAGGGCTCCCAACCCTGCACATCCCTCCACTTGCTGCTTTTACTACTCACTACTGCTTATGCAGGGCTGAGAGCCTGCCAGGAGCCAAGCCTGGGAGAGCCACCTTGCTCACGTCTGGAGGGCAAAGAGAAAAGGCAGAGGATGCTGAAAGCCAAAAAAAAAGGACCAGAGGATGCTGAAAGCCAAAAAAAAAGGACCATAAAACCAAACACGCAGCCCCCGCGGGAGAGGTTAACCCACCCCGAAACTACTGCACTTGACCCCAGGGCTTAAAAACCAACCCAGTGACATTTTTGTGCCCCCCCCTCACCCTCCCAGCTGCCGGCAGCATCTTGGAGGAGCCGAAATCAGCCCTGGTTTTCTCCAAGAGAGCTCAATAAATCAGCCACAAGAAGGGCTGGAGAAGCAGGGAGAGGCTGCAAAGCCCGGCGAGGGAGAGGAGGAGGAGGAGGAAGGCTTGGGAGAGAGAAGCAGCGATGATTTTCAAGGGAATAAAGGAGAAGGGAGAGCGGAGGAAGGAAAGGGAGGCTTTGGAAAAAAGAGATTGACACAGCGAAGCAAAGATGGAGGAGAGGAGAAAAGAGGGAAACTAAAATAAAGGAGAAAAGCAGAAGGAGGGAGCTGGGGGAGGGGGAGAGAGGTGGCAGCGAGCTGGGGAGAATTAAAACAGTGACAGCAATTCAGCAGCAGAGTTTTCTCCTCCAGTTTAATGGGGGAAACCAACCCCCTGCTTGAGGCAGGTGGGTTTCTCTCTCCAGCTCAGCCACCCAAGAAGGAAATCGCAGGATCGGGCCCGTCCCCTCCTGCCAGCAGCGTCACCATTCATTAAAGAGGGGATATTGCCTGCTCCCCCCACCCCCCCCTTCCTCATTCCTCTGCTGCACTTGGATTATATCCTCATTACCCCCTCAACGACAGTTTGCCAGTCATCATTTGCTGGTTATTATTATTCTTCATGACACACTCCCGCTCCCTCGACAGAAAAATCCCTGCCTCCCATATCCTGCCCCGCCACGGGGAAGGATCTTTTTTTTTCCCCAACAGAAAAACAAAACCCAAACTGTTTCAAGTGCACTTTTTTTTTTTTCTTCTTCTTTTTTAACTCTGCTTATCTGTTTCTTTGGGATCTGTTTTGTTATTTCACCATAGGTGGGCTCGGTGTAGAAATAAAAGCAGAATTTTCTGTGATGCCGGTAACTACCACCCCACCCCCCCCAAGGAAAAAAAAACAAAAACCAGGCAGCTCCTCGCCTCCATCCACCAACATCCCTCTGCACATCACACCCCCGGAGATCCTCAAACTGGGAAAATAAAGCCGGCAAGCGGAAAGAAGGGATTACACCTTAAATTTGAGGAAACCATGCGCCTCTGCTTGCCACGGAGAGCACATCTGCTGAAAAACAAGGGGTTCCCCTAAAACCCGGTTTACAGACCCCAGAGAGAAAAAGTCCATGGAGATGCCATGAAAGGGATGGGAGGAAACCTTCGTTTCCAGCTCTTCTGGGCTCTCCTGGTGATGTCTCCAGTGCCTGGGACACCAAGATGTGCTGTTGGGGGAGAAGAACCGTGGGTCAAGGGGCACGGCTGCCCGAGGACACACGGCTCTGGGGCTTGTGGTGGGATGCTGACCCCCACGGAGACCTAGCAGACAGATTTTGGGGGGGTTTTCCAGCCCTGGATACGGAGCTGTGAGCTTAGCCCAAGATGAAATCAAGAAGGTATGGATGGGTGCAGAAGCGCTGTCGGGATAGCAGCCAGCCCAACTGCAAGAGATACAGAGCCACGGGAAGACATGCCAGAAAAAAAAAAAAAAATAAAAACAACAAAAAACCAACCTAAAACAACCAAATAGGATCGATATCTCCCGATAAGGGCTTCCTTCCTACAAGCCTTCAACCCCAGGGTCCCCCCCCTGCCTCCTAAGGCAGCATCTCGCTGCAGAAAGCAGTGATTTGAGGGCAGAGGGAGCATCTTTCACCGCTCGACCTCCCCGCTTATCTTGGCAAAGTGAAAAGATCCCTCCGGAGATGGGAGATCGGGGGGGGCATCCAGTCTGTCTCCGTAACGGAGGTATCGGGGCAGGGCTGGAAGGGAATAATCCCAGCAAATAAATAATAGCTCTGAATCGCAGCCAGGAGCAACGGGATCTTTTCAAAGACATTATCTGGGAGCAGTCAGTAGAATGCACCTAAAGTCTCATTAATCATCCCGCCGCTTACAGTACCTCTTAATGGCTTTTATGGTTTATCCTTTGAACGCCAACAAAGAGTGTGATTTCTCCTGGCTTATTCTATTAAACAGAAATCAATATCTAATACAAATGTGCCGACGGTGGGATATTTGGAAAAGCCGAGGAGGCACCTGTCGGGCTTTTTTTTTTTTTTTCCTCTTCTCCTCTTTGACGTGGGCAGGCTCTCTAAAGCTCAGGGTCTAAAGCTTGGTCCTCCTCCGGAGGGCTGCTCTGGGCTGCGCTGCCCCCCCCCCCCCCCGGAGCGGGGACCCAAAGGCTCGACCAGAGGCTCTGAAACCACGTACGATGCCAAAGCACTCAAAAAAAATCGAGGAGGCAGGAGCGAGCAGGAGAGAGGAAATAAAAAGGAAAAGAAAAGAGGGGCGGGAGCTGGGTAGGGTGGTTTTCACCCCTCCTTTCTGCAAGGGCTCTTGTGAATTTGAGCGATGGTTGCACGGCAGCTGAATCAACACTAAGCACAGGTATAAATAAGCTTCGAGGAGGACGGTCTCAGGAGTTGAAGCCTGTTATTAATTTTGCAGCTCGAGAGGGAGGCAGGTAGAGGAGGCTTCGGGTCTTTGGCTCCCTCTTGGTGCCCTGGAAATGGGACTAGAGGAGAGGAGAAGAGGGGATTTGCTTTGCTGCACTAGCAGCTTTAGGGCAGGAATCATCTTTTAGCAGTGACATTTCTCAGCCCAGCTTATTCCCACCATCCCAAAGGTACCCCAGGAGGGACCAGAAGGGGATGATCAGCCACCAAACTGAACCAGTTTTGGGGTTCAGCTCCTACACTTGGACGAGCAGGACCCAAAACAGCTATAAGATGAGGGGCATTAACCACCCTGGAAACCAATTCCAAGACCCTAATGGAAAATGAAATTTGTATTTGTTAAAAACCACCTAAAAGGCTTGGGAGCCTGCGTTTTATACCTCGCTCGGAAACACGCTGTTAAGTAATTTGCAATTTGCCAGGTTTAAACAGTTAAGAGAATCCTTCCTGAAAACACCAGGGGGAAATCACATCACTCCAGAAACGAGTTCCTGCCCCCAGAGTCTCCAACTCCAACCAGCTCACGACGCCAACGACGGGATGAGGCTCAGCCCACCCCACCAACTTAATACAATTATAAATAATACAACTTAATCCAATATCTCAGAGCGTGTGGGAATAACAGAGGGAGGGGGATGTACATCTTTTTGGTGCCACTGCCCTCTGAAGCTGACACCCAGAGCTCTCCCATCCTTGTGCATCCCAACCCTGACCCGGTGAGACCAGGTGGTCTCAGAGCCACCCAAGCCCCCTCCTTTCCCCACCAAGACCCAGCTCCAAACGCCTCCCTCCTGGGAGAAAATGCCAAAGGAGATCAGAGATGGAGATGGAGAGAGAGACTTCAGGCAAAGCATCCCAGAGACATCACTCAGGCCAAGGGAGGGGATGAAAGATGGGGAAACCATCACACCCCCCTCCCCATTCCAACACTCCATCCCTTCTGCAGCACCCTATGGTGTTTTTTAGCACGGCTGATTGTGCTCGCTTCCCTCTTCCCCTTCACAAAGTTTCTCTTTGGGGGAAAAAATAAAAAAGAAAGAAAGGGGGAAAAAAAAAAAAAGAAGGGAGTTGAATAGTTACGGATGCTGGAGGCACTTAGCTACACTTAGCAACCCCGAGCCTGCCAGAAACATCCTCGCACAAGTGATGCTTCCAGAATTAACTTGCTTGGAAAGAAATAAAGAAAAAAAAGGAAGGAGAGAAGCACGCTAAGCCTTAAATGGCAGCGCTTGGTTCTGCCTCAGCATCGGTTCACACTCGGCTGCCGCGATCCGAAAGGAGACAACCACCCAACGCAGAGCGGCCGAGGCAGAGTTCCCACCCACTGAGCATCACCCTCGCTAGGAAAAGTGGGAATTTGGGGGTTTGGGTGGGCATCCTGGTGCAAGGATGGAGCTGGTGTCTGGCTCCCGGTACTCAATCCAAGGGGAAATCACAGCAGTGCAAAGATGCGTGAAAAAGAGCAGGGGGTGGGAGCATGTGTGGGAACATCCCTGGCTGTGGATGCTGGTGGGTACAGCCCTCCTGGCACGGACCAGAATAAGTGTTTGCATGGACCTGCCCCAAACACAAGGCTTAATGCTGCCCCACACCAGCTCCGGGAGGAGGAACCACCTTCTCACCAATTAAAGGGAGATGATGAAAGAAAATTTAATTTCTCTAGCAATGCAACACCAAAGGTCTCTTTTTTTTAAGGGGTTTGGGGTTTTTTTTGCCTCTTTCCCCAGGGAAGAGCATCTCTGGTTTAAACAATGAAAGCTGTCGGGATTGTTTTTGCACCTATCTGGGTCTTTTTACTTATTTATTTCGTTGCCTCCTGCTCTGTTAGCCCAATACACCACCGTCCCCGGCCTCCCAGTCCCTCCTGCTTCCCGACATCCCAACGCCCGAGCCCGCTGCCAAAGCAAAGCCCACCAACAACATCTTCTCCCCACGAAACTCCAACCCGTTTTCATCATTTACAACTTTATGGGACCTCTCGGGAGCATGGGAATTTTATTCAGGGGGCTTTCACGGCACCACGCGCGGAGACCAGGTGTGCCTCCAGAAAGAATGAGAGAGTGATGCTCTTTATAACTCCTGAGACGTTAAATCACGGCGAAGAGAAGAAGGGGATGAAAGATGGGAGGGAGGGAGGACGCCAGCCTCAAAAAAAAAATTTAAAAAAAATAAAAAAAAATCACAGCCTCCGCTATTTCTCCTGAATAGATAAACGCTCCGGGAGAGTTTCACGGGGCGTATGATGCTAGGAGATGTTTTTTTGTGGCACACAGGTGTGAAAAAGGGAGACGTGAGGGGAGAATAAAACCTGATAACGCTTCACTCAGGCAGCAGCACCAAAGGCAGGTGGTTTTTTTTTAGTTATTATCCCCCCCAGCCCCAAGCTGCACAGAGCCGAGAGGAGCAGAAGGGACCTGCCGAGCAGGCTCAGATCCCGAGCAGGATCTCACCCTGCAACGTGAGAAAGCCTCCAGCAGCGAGGCAAGCTCTCTCTTCTTCCACCCAGACAGGTATCACGCTCGCATCAGCCCATCAACCTCAGCCCATCATCAACCTTGGGGGGGGGGGGGGTTCAAAACTTGGGCGCGCGATGCCTGGCTTCTGCTGACAGCCTGCGACGGGGCCGCTCGTGAGCAGCCAGGTTCATTCATGCCAGCCAAAGATGTGTTTCTTGTTTGATTTTTGTGGGTTGGTTTTATTTTATTTTTTATTTTTTTTTCCAGGGAAAGTGAAAGCAGGAGACGGTCGGCGCACACCTAAGAGATGTATTTGCCTGCTGTCGCCACGGCGGAGAAAAAGAAGAAGACTGTCTCCTCAAGCAGGTGCTGATAAACCGAGGTGAAAACCCACCCCGTTGAGCTCAGCCCGAACAAAATCCACACCGTGCAGTGCAGAGGATGAAAATTATGGGCATTATCATCATTATTAACTCCAAAATCATGAGTTACAACTTTGCGGCTTCTCTGGGAACCGCCTATGTCCACGCAGACAGACGGACGGACAGACGCCTATTTGTAGGAACCACCTCCAGCTCTCCCGTCCCCTTCCCAGGGCACGTCCAACCTCTTCTCATATCGCACCTTTAATTTCTTCTCACCAAAGACCTGCTCCAAAACCAGCAGCTCCTGCTGTGATTTGGAACCCTTCAAGGTCTGGGGCTGCCCTGAACAGCATCTGCTTGAGAAGGTGTTTCATAAACAAAATTGCACAGATGCTAATCCACTGATAAATCCAGGTGGTTTTGGGGTTGGGTTTGGTTTATTTATTTTTTTTAACCCCTTGCCTGATGCTGGTGAAGGTTCATTGGAAGCTTTCCATGCCTTCTCCAGGATTTTACCCCATCGGAGCTCGTGCCATTTCACCTCATGGAGCCCGTCTACAGGAGGACCTCTCTAGTGACCTGCTAACAGGGAGTCTGGGGGGGCTTATCTTGCTCCTCACATCCCACCAGGAGATCCTTGGGATGCCCCGAGAAAGGGGAATGGGGCTGATAGCTCAACACCAAAGCCCCGGGGGGCTTTTCAGACATCCCCACTCCTCAATCTCAGAAGAAAATAAGTCTCCAGCTTGGCCTTGAGGACATCGGGGATGAGAGGATGCTCATGGGCGAGGTGACAGCAAGTGGGATTTATCACACCGGGAAGAAAAAGCCACTTCCCAACTCAGCTGAGCACAGAGGTTTTGCCTCTGCCCGGGCTTGCGAGGGACACGACCTTTCTTAAAACTCTGGTTATTTATTTTGATAATCCTTTTGTGGGGATAAACGCTTTGCTCTCGCCACAGCCCCAAGGTCGGAGGAGTTAATGAGGAGAGGAGAAAGGCCAAGTGAATGGGACTTGTCCTCTGCAACCGAATGCATTAGCGGAGGAGAGGTGAAATGAAGGGGCTGGACTCCTTTTTCCTCCGCTTTTTACTTGGAAAAAAAATAATAAAAAGCCAACAGCAGCAATACACAGCAAAACAAGTCTCTCTTTCTACCTCCTCCTCATCCTTTTCCTCTTATTCCCATTATTCTCCCCGCTGCTCTCTCCTTCAGTCTTCCCCAGCAAACAACATCACCTCCATACTCCAACCTGTTATTCCCAACCCACGCCCCGACGGGAAGAGGAGAGGAAGCTCATGATCCTCACCCAAAACACCCCCAAGATAGGGCCATCCTGCCCCACCTGAGGACCCCACACCCCTTTACACACCCTAACGCAGCTCAAAACTGCCCTTTTGAGCAGAGGAAAGGGGTGGAAAGGAACCCCCCCTACACCTCCCTGCTCAGATCCAGCCATTTTGGTGCAGAGATCTGCAAGAAGAATATTAAGCTTGGTCTGAATGCAGCAGCCTCGCTCAAGATTTATGAAGGAAGGAAGATTCTGAGGCGAAAGCATCATCTCAAAAATAACTGCCGAGTCCTAGCGGGTAGAAAAGATTTGTCCATAAACCAGTTTGTCATCACCAGTCACTGAAAACGCAAGCGAGGAGAGGAGGAGGTGGCAGCCTCCTGTCCCTGGTGTCCCAGGAGGAGGTGGTGGCCGGTGTCCCTTGTCCTCCAACGCTGGACCACCCACCCAGCCAGACACAGAAAGGCATTTTCAGCCCTCAATACACATGTCCCCTG
>JAOQGH010000010.1:2845350-2858530 GCA_025769975.1 Gallinago jamesoni
CAGGAGAAGGGGGCAAGGAATAGGAGAAGGGGGGCAAGGAACAGTAGAAGGGGGGCAAGTGGATGTGAACCCTCTGAGCTGCAGGGGACAGAGGGACAGGAGCAGGGGGACGAGGGGATCTGAACCTGTTGAGCGGCAGGGGATGGGGGACAAGACCAGGGGGCCAAAGGGATCTGAACCCTCTGAGCTGCAGGGGACAAGGGGAAGAACTGCTCCATCCACCCACGGCCCAAAGTCCTATTTAGAGGGAAGGCAGGGAAAGTAGGTTACGGAGAGCGGAGGCAGACGAGCTGCTGTGAACAGGGCAGCCTGTGCTCCCCACAGACAGACTCCCATCTGCTCACAACATGGCACCCGCTGCCACCTCACAGGCCCCCCCTGTAGCCCCAAAGTGAGAACAGGGGATGGGAGCCCATGGGAGGGTGCAAAATCGTCTGCCAGCCTAGAGAAAGCCGTACACGCACTTGGGTTCCCACCACGCATGAACATCTCAAGTTGACTCCAAACCCCACGAACGAGCCCAACGCTGTGCCAGGACGCGCAGGTCCAAGTCTGGCAAAAGCCACAGCAGATAAACGTGAACCACAAAGAGAGAGGGAGCAACCAGGAGGAGGCCATGCACGAGATGGTGGCCTCCAGCTGAGGGCACTGGCCACCCCATGGCCCAAGGGGCCAGGAGCATGGACAGGCCTGAAGGCATCTCTGAGATGGAGTTAAAGGAAGATGTGCAGAATGAGTGCAATGCAGCTTCTCCATCATTAATAACATCTTCATGTACCACCTGATGACTTCTCGCTGGCACAAGGTGTGGAGGCACCATCCCCTTTCCTATCGGTCCAGGAGCAGGAGAAACACCAGAAAAGAGAATCTCGACCACAGATGGCTCGGCATCGCCCAACCTGGGCATGAAACGTGCATTGGAGTTTTCCCAGCCATTGCAGACTAGAAATGGAAAAGGGGATCCGGGATTTAATCTCCTGGGAGATTTATACCTACTATGGACTGTGGGCAAGGAGAGAACCTCTTGGAGACCCTCAGCTCCCTCCTCGCCTGCCAAGCGGAGCAGGAACACTCCTTCCCTCTCCCGGGAGCATTACAAGGCTCATTTCATAGATGCTTGCAAAGTGTTTTGCGAGCTTTTAACCGAATGAATAAAAGAACAAATAAATAGAGAGCACGTAGCCCTCTTTATCCCATTTCTGAACAGGAAGCCATCCCGTAGCCTCTGGGCTTCTTTACAAAATGCGGAGACGCAGAAACGATCGGAAACTGATCGGGGAACAGTGGTGCCACCCACGCTAGATGCTGGATGAGGGAAACACCACCCTGTCCTGGGAGGCTCAGAAACGTGCCCCCAGCACGCATTCGGAAGGTGAAAGAAAGGAGGGGAAAAAACAAATAATAAATCACATCTCCCGATTCTCCTCAGTGGGTGGTGGTATTTTTCACACCTGGATGACACCAGAGCCACCCACCCACCACCAACCTCCTACTGGTTGTCCCTGGGAGGCAGGAGGACCAGGAGACCATCCCTGTGCAAGGTAGCCACACCTGATGACCACAAACCCCGGTGCCTTATACAACACCCTGCTCCAACACAGGGTTTGCCAGCCTGGATCCAGCTCAGACTTTGGCAGAGTAGCCCAGACAGCAAAATTTAACGATAAAGAGGGAAGGAAGAAGAGAAAAATATGGGTTTTTTTACGTGATTAATTACCTAGAGATAACTGGGAGCTTGAAAAGCTCTCTCTCTCCCTTGCAAACAATGGCTTGTGCCCTGCAGCACCACACTTTGTGCTTCACCTGCCTACCACGCACCCCTCATCTCTTCCAAAACACCCCTCTTGGATCTCACCATGGAGCAACATGTCCTTCACCCTGCCCACCATCACCCTGGGTGAGCCCAGCAGCCTCCCTCTGCCTCGACACACTCATTTTCACGCCTACACACGCACCCCCCCTCCCAAGGACACCAAACGATGTGCACAAGCCTCGAGAACATCTTGCTGGAAGGGGCAGGAGGGCTGGGAGCAGAGGGGACCCATGCAAGGTCCCTGCAGAACTGGGGAGGAAAAGGCCCTTGGTCTCCATCCTCGTCCCTGCATGCTCACCATGGCAGCATCTTCCCCATCCTTGCTCACCATGGACCACTTCCCTCATGCTTATTCCTGGACACTTTCCATGCTACAATCTTCTCTGTCCTCATCACTTCATGGTCACCATGACAGCATCTTCCCCATCCTCACCCCTGCATGCTCCCCATGGGACCACCTTCCCTATCCTTGCCTCTTCATGGTCACCATGACAGCATCTTCCCCATCCTCAACCCTGCACATTCCCCATGGCACCACCTTCCTCATCCTCAATGCTGCACGCTTCCCATGACACCACTTTCCCTGTCTTCGTCTCTTCATGGTCACCGTGACAGCATCTTCCCCATCCTCACCCCTGCCCACTCCCCATGGCACCACCTTCCTCATCCACACCCCTGCATGTTCCTCATGGCACCACTTTCCCTGTCCTTGCCTCTTCATGGTCACCATGACAGCATCTTCCCCATCCTCAATACTGCACGTTCCCCATGGCACCACCTTCCCCATCCTCACCCCTTCATGGTCACCATGACAGCATCTTCCCCATCCTCACCCTTGCACACTCCCCATGGCACCACCTTCCTCATCCTCACCCCTGCCCGCTCCCCATGGCACCACCTTCCTCATCCTCACCCCTGCCCGCTCCCCATGGCAGGTTTGCCCATCACGTCAAGCAGATAAAGGTCTAAACACTTATTCTCAGCCTGTCTGAACTACTTGGGCTTTCTGGGCTGCAAATCCCGGGAGAAATAAAAATTCTCAGCATCTCCAGACTTTCCACTCTGTGGCCGGTGCAGATGGTGGTTGGTTTTTTTTTTCACCTTTGAAATTCTGGCTTCTAAGGGCTGTAGCAAGGGGTGGGGAGGAAGGGGGAACCAAAAAACATCAGGTGGGAGAAGATAGGAGCTGGCTGCCTACAAGCTTTGGAGAAGTTCTCTGGGAGCTTGATTTGAACTGGGTAAATGGGAAGTGCAGGTCCCCAGCTCCCGGAGCCGGTGGATCCGTGCTCCCTGCATGTCTGGCTCCTGATTTATTCCCAGAGGTACCGGCCACAAGGAGATAAATATGCAAGTTGCAAAGCCCCAGGGTGTGAGATGTGAACATCTCCGTCTTCCCGGGTCACTTTTAATTCCTCTTTTAGAGTCAGCCCACCCCCGAGCCGTCTGGCTTCCGACTCCAACCCAATTCTCTTCAAAAAAGTCCGGGTTCTGGGATTAAAAAACCTAGGTTTTGCGGCAAACAAAACCGAGCGGGCTTTCTGAGCTGGAGGAACCTTGGGGGGAAGGGTTTGACTGCGGTTTCAAAGGCTGAGCAAGGTTTCTGCTCGCAGAAACTCAGTTCTGCTCGCTGTCAGCAATCCCTGCTGTCTCCAGGTTGCTGACAAGCCGACAATCTCCCACGCGGCAGTCAGGCAACAGCCTGCAAAACCCCCCATCCCATTCTGCAGAGAGAATAACGAGGTAGGAAAAGACAAAGGAACCCAAATATCTCAGGAGAAATGCAAGACCTGCCCGAAGCCACCTTGGAAGCCCAAGGTCCCTCCGATGGGCATTGTTCCCCACGGACGCAGCCTTGGAGCAACGAAAGTTGCCACCAGGAGCTGGTTCCTCCACCATCAGATTGCCCCGAGGGCTCCATCTACCATATTCAGAGCAAAGCCCCTCTTCACTGCATCCAGTTCTGGGCTCCCCAATGCAAGAGGGACAGGGAACTACTGGAGAGAGTCCAGCGTAGGGCAACAGAGATGATGGAGGGATTGGAACATCTCCCTGATGAGGAAAGGCTGAGAGAGTTGGGACTCTTTACCCTGGAGAAGACCAAGGGGAGACCTTATTTATGTTTATAAGTATCTAAAGAGGGGGGTGGAAGGAGGATGGAGCTGGACTCTTTTTTGTGGTTCCCAGCGATAGGACAAGGGACATCGGGCACAAGCTGGAACATGGGAAGTTCCACTCCAATCTGAGGAAGAACTTGTTTGGGGTGAGGGTGGCAGAGCCCTGGCAGAGGCTGCCCAGGGAGGGTGTGGAGTCCCCTTCTCTGGAGATCTTCAAGCCCCCCCTGGA
Source organism: Gallinago jamesoni (assembly GCA_025769975.1). Classification (NCBI taxonomy): domain Eukaryota; kingdom Metazoa; phylum Chordata; class Aves; order Charadriiformes; family Scolopacidae; genus Gallinago; species Gallinago jamesoni. Next base: position 2,849,507 of record JAOQGH010000010.1, read on the forward strand.
TGCCGTCCTGCGTGATGTGCTCTGGGCAGCCCTGCTTTGGCAGGGGGGTTGGACTGGATGATCTCTAGAAGGTCCCTTCCAACTCTGACAATTCCATGATTCACCCCACCGATTCCAGCACGGACACACAGCTGTAAACCCACGACCGTTCCCAAAACAGTTCCAAAATGATGTCCCCTGTCTCGATGGAGGGTGGGAAGCCACCAGGGCCACCCTGCCCAGGGCTCTTCATCCAGGCAGGATGGGCTACATTGCTCCATCACTCAACTACCACCGGAGCCTGCATCTCCTCACGCACCTTGTTATTAAAGCTGGCATTTCTCACATTAAAGCAGCTCTTCTAACATAAAGCAAAACTCAGACAAACGGAAGCGGTGCAGGATGGGAGGCGTTTTCTTCCTAACTGCTTTATTTTTATTTATTTGTGGGGTTTTTGGTTTGGTGGTGGTTTTTTTTTTTTTTTTCCCCACCTTCACCCTATTCCAGCTGGGCTCTGCAAAGCCACCATCCCGATAAGCAGCCGCCCCGCTAAGCTTCTCCTGGCCCTCCCAGGCTCTTCTCTTCATTGTTGTGTTCCTCTGTCGCCACAAATTGGCACTTCTAAAGAGATTTCCAGGCCAAGTATTAACCCCCTCCGGAGCCCAGCCACATAAACACACGCGTTATTTGTCAAAAGAGGTGGGGGAAGGCGGTCGAGCTGTAGGGAAATTTAAGCGACTCGTCTGGAAAAGGTGGTGGAGGAGCCAAGACAGACGTCCCCAAACTGCCACGGGACCTTCTCCCCTTTCCTCCGCCAAAAGCCTGAAATCCTCCCTCTGCCCCATAAATCAGCCAGACCGCCGGCTCCTTCCCCAGCCAGAAATAGGACCCGGGAGCCCTGACATCACGCGGCCGTATTTAAGCACAAAACAAGGTTTCCTCTCGTCGCAAATTCCAACCCGAACCCCTTTTTTTTTTTTTCAAAAAAAAAAAAAAAAAAAAGGTTTATGGAGGTTTTTATTTATCGTCAGCTCCCGGATGATAAAAGGAGGTTGCTACGAGTCCTATCTATTTCCCACCCTCGCAGGGAGCGGAGGGGCTGGGATGGGAAACAAATGAAGGGCTCCGGCGCTGACCCTGGGCTCGTGCTGGTTTGCAGACCCGCTGGGTGATTATTTTATAATAGCTGATAGCATCTGTGATTTAATGCAGCTGTTAGAAATTAGCAAGGACTCCATCGAAAGCGTCCCAGTCACTCACGATAACAGGCTAATAAATCATTCCCCCAGTGCTCCCTGGCATTTATGGTTCTATTTCAGAGATGCAAAGCATAGATCCGGCTGCTCTCCTGGATTTATTTTTATTTATACTTTTAATAATGCAATTAAATAAATAAATTTAGGATGTTGTGACTCTGTTGCCAAAAACAGCACTGATGAGAACTTCCCCTGCATGACTTCCCTTCGTTATTTTCTCCCCGCTAGCCAATTAAAGGGAAAACAAATGGCTTCAAGGCTCCTCCAAGATATTGCTTCCTAGGCATGGGGTGAAGATCTCACACCCCTGAGATCCGGGGGGAGGCTGGAAGGGAGAAGGGGAGAGCTGGGATGGTTTTCACTCTCCTCTCCATCCATATTTCCTCCCTTCTCACCATTTGCTCGTTACATTTGCTGCCCGGGATGATGTGCCTGGTCCAGGCAGAGCTGATGGCGCAGAGATGGAGGGGAGCCCCAAACTCTTCCTTGTGCCTCGCAGCAACGAGGGAAGGACTGCACCCTGCAGTGTCCCAAATGTCTCCACGAACCTCACAGGAGATGGGGTGAGGAGCAACACACCCCTTGGTCCGTCCACCATCACCCCAGTGAGCCCAGTAGCCTGGGACATTCATGTTGGGCTACATTTTAAGCTTCTGTGAAGGTCCCATTCTTGTTGGGTTTATTTTTTATTTTAAATCTCCTTAAAATAAGCCTTATCCTGCCATCTGTCCCATGGCCAGTCTGCCTTCTTGCTGCCTCTTCAAGGTCAGCTTCATCTCTGGGTGGGTTCCCATCACTGGGAGACCGGACCCATGCCCAGTTTGACCTGACCCCACCTGCACCCTGGGATCAAGGACCCCAGTATCTCCCCCCAACATCACCAACCTCCTCGCTCCCCTACATGGCAATCTACCAAAACTAAAAAAAAAAAAAAAAAAAAAAATTTAAAAAACCTCCCACATTAATGCTTTCCCATCTAAGAATATTTTCAGTTAATAAGGAGAAGGAAGCAATTTATTTCTCTGCCACGCACTAAAATCTGGTGTTAGCAAGTTTAAAGTCAGCCAACACCCAAGTAACGTCTGCACAGACTTCGCCGGAGCTGAATCAGATCTCTGCTGGGTCCGTTTAAAATGCTCTAAGCATTTTCATCATACCCTTACTTTTAAGTAGAAAAATTACTCTGCATACACGACCTCAGAGGTTTCATATTTCTTCTCCTGCGGTGACAGTTCCTGACCAGATCTGCTTAATTTACAAGTTGGGAGATAGGGTTGCTTCCCCCCTCCTTCCACCTCCCCCCTTAAAACTGCCAGCCCTGCAAATTCCTCGGGAATGGAAATACTGGCCACCTCAGCGCAGGATATACAGCCCCAGGAACGGTTCCCGAGACACCAGAGGGTAGGAGAGGGAAACTCATCCCGCTCTCCATCCCAGAGCTGGACGTTCTCACCACCCATCCCGCTCTCCATCCCAGAGCTGGACGTTCTCACCACCTATCCTCTCTCCATCCCAGAGCTGGATTTTCTCACCACCCATCTCGCTCTCCAACCCGGAGCTGGATGCTCTCACCACCCATCCCGCTCTCCATCCCAGGGCTGGATGCTCTCACCACCAACCCATGACCCAGAAGCAGAAAGGATGTGAGGATCCTCCACAATCAAATGGAAATCACATCAAAAGCACCAGCAGAAAGCCAAATACACCATCAGGTTCACCATGACTAGCTGTGAGGGTTTTTTTTTTTAATTATAGAAACCGATTTTTCGCAATTATCATTTAATAGAATGGAATCTATCATTAAAGTAATGGGTTCAACCGCTCTGAACTTTTCCCATTTAAATAAAGACGGATGGAGAAGGCTCTGGGAATTAGCACCATCCCCCCAGACTGGTGTCTCTAACTGGGGAACGCAATGGAGTCAGACAGGAGAGAGCTGCTACCGGCATATTCACAGCTCCCCGTGGAGTGAAAACAAACAGAGCTGCTCCCCGCTGCCCCAAAGAGAGAGACTCTAGGTATGCTGAGGAGGAACAGGCACAGAACCACACAGCCTGGGACCTCAGAGCACCTCTTCTTTGCTCCCCAAGTAAGTTTTTTCGTGGATGGAGAAGGGGTCACAAGTCCAACAGCCCATCCCAGGTCCTTCCTGCCCTTCCCCGGTGGTCCCTCAGAGTAAATCACAGCCCCTGACCCACCATCAAACCTCTCCAGATGTCCCTCCTAGCCAGCAAACAGTGCTCTCATGACTGCAAAACCCCATTAATGCCTTCCTAAAAGAATGAAGACCAGCCAGGTATTCCCATGGGAACAGCCAGGCCTAATCCTGCATCCCAGATCCGAGGCAAAAAGCCCCAGTGCCCTCTGCAGAAGCTACTTGGTACCAATTACTCCCTTCCTCACCCCAAATCCTCCTCTTAGCAGGCAAGAAACTGAACAAGCCTTGATCCCCAAAGAAAGCAGAGGGCTTCAGACAGCACTTTTAGCAATATTTTTAATAATAAAAATCCTAATTGAATTTGCACATGTTTAAATACGTTTGTCACGTATTTTCATTAATAACATCCCGGGCCGTCGTTAATTTGATAACCTCCTCGCTGTCGGCAAATAAATTCTGCCCCCCCCCAAATTCTCCAGCATACCTGGCTGAACCAGCTCCCACACCACGCTGGACATCGGTGGCAGAGGTCCACAGTCCCCCACGCTGTGTGGTCAATACGAGAGGGGATGGGAAACCCAACCCAGAAGACAACCTGGCAATGGGTCTTCAGACCCAGGAACCCACAACTCCACCAAGCCCCTGGTGGAATACTGTGGGGATATCTTCCTCGCTAGCACAACTACAAAGCAGCTGAAGAAGCAGGAGGACAACAGGCATCGCTCCTCAGAAAACATCCTATTTTCAAGCCTATTCGCAGACCAAAGACAAGCCACTCAACTTCCCAAGGCCTGAAGGATCTGCTGGGCTTCAGCTCCTCTTGCTAATGGGTGAGACAAAAGTGGGAAGCGAGAAACGAGCCCAGATACGCCTCAATCCCTTCTGACTTGTGTGATACCGTCTTCAGAGAGGGCAAAAAAACCTGTCTCTGAAGATTAATTCAAGCTACTGGTTGATCGCTGCCTGGAGCAAAGTGTTATTTAGTACCAGGCAGAGTTCCTCTGCCGTTTTGTATTTATTTTATTAATATTATTATTATTATTTTTAACCGTGGAATCATTTTATTAATATTAATAAACCCGCAGAAAAGTGCTAATTTCCTCCATCATTCTCCTAATTACCTCTACTGAATTGTGAGGATCATCTGCATGAATAATGACTCCCCGTGCATTCCCTTCACTGTTCCGCCTCCATTCAGCAAAGGCATCGGCAAGAGATGGATCCTGCACCCGCAGAGGGGAGGGAAGAACCTTTCCAAACACCACCAGATGCCTCCTACATGGGCAGCCGGTGACCAAAGGACTCTCCCCCAGCCTCAAAAGCCCGGCCAGGGGTCACCAAACCCATTCTGCATCAATTCAAGAGGTCTGCTAAGTATTTCTCAGCGCACAAAGTCTCTCTCTGCTCCGCTGGAGCTCCAACACCCTCAACAAGCACTTCTGAAAAAGGACTACATGGGCAACCTGAGTCCAATCTCCTGGCCACCCCCGAGTCAACGTAAGTTTGGGCTACAGGTTTGGACCCAGGTGGAATCTCACCCTGGATTTTGGTGCCAAGGGCTGGCGGCGTCTCCAAGGGACGTCTCCCTTCGCCACACATTGACTGGCACCAAAAGGTCCCAGATGGGGTGGAAGAGGTTAGGCCAAAGTGACAGCTACTCCTAAAGCAGGGTGTGCAAGACAGCCTTCCCAGGAAAGACTGAGAGCAGAGACACCTTTTATTGATTTCCTATTTTTTTGTTGCTGATGCCAAGATGTTTTCCCTTCCTAAATCACCTCTAAGGTCCTGAAACCACATGCTCTGGAAACACCCCAAGTGCTGGTGTTCAGCCCAAAACCCAGGAAGACCCATCAATGTCACCTCCACGGCTCCTTCAAGTGGCTCTGGAAGGCGAGCTGGGAGGAAAAGGGACACCAAACATGTTTCTACAGCTTGTGACTCCATCACGGCCTGGCAGTCACAGCTGCACAACACCCTCTGGCTCGGTTGGGGACCATAAGTCTTTAAAAGATGTATGATGTTCTTGGATGGGATCCATCCCCCTGCAGCTACGACAGGCTTGCAGGAAGGCAGAGCTCTGCCAGCACACGGCAGCGTGAGGCTGAATCTCTGCTGATGGACATCCTCTGCCACCAGCGCTGACCGCCTCAGGACATCTGTCGGGGTGGGGGGGTGGGAAATTCCACCTCCACCACCATCGCTGCTCTTCACCTGGAAAACCAGCTCCCACCACCCGCTCGCTCAGGCAGAGGGGGAAAAAGATGGGACTTTTCTGACACCCCCACCCCCATTTGACTTGCCGTGATCGCACTGAATTCAAGCGACACCCATGACTTGATGCCCTCCAACCACAACCCTAAGGTGGCCACCAGGCTGCCTTTCTACCCCCGGAAAAGTCCTCTTCTGGCAAGGGGAGAGGATGCACGTTGGTGTTTTCCCTCCGTTGGGAATGGCGGGGAGAGGGAGGATAGGTTAGCAAGGCTCTCGCTTCTCAGGAGAGGCTGCCTGGATCATATTTGTATTCATTTTCATGAACTCCCCATAAAAGTCACTAATAGAACACAATCTGCTAATTAAATTTCACTCAGGAAGGCATTTTCACCTTAGATTAGCAGTGTCCTTGCACATTTTTTTGCTACTAATGTACTAATAACATCTTATTTATCTTATAAATGAATTCCGTTAGACTTATCATTAAATTTGAGATATTAACACACCCAAATGAACCCAACGTGAAAGGGGGGTGAATAATTCCAAAGGGATGGAAACCACAAGTCCGTTTTCCTTTCTTTCTACTGCTAGGGAAGAACGGCAGCGGGATGATAGCTCAGGGGAGCGATGGCCTCGCAGAGTTGAGAGGGAGGGCAAGGAGCCCCCAACCAGCCCCCAGATCTCGCTGCCAGGGACGTTCTACCCAAGAAAAGGGCGTGCAGAGCTTCTGCAACCCCAGATCTTCTTTGGGGTGAGGTCTACGTGGGGTTTCACGCCATAGAGAACGTAGGAGAGGACCAACAGCATCTCGCCCCATGGTGGCCATAGCTCTAGACTTGCCCCAAAGCTCTGGATTTGGTCTTTTCCCCCACCAGAGATGCCCTATCTGGGCAGGCAGATTGGCTGGAGACACCAGATGTTGCACCTGCTTCCCAACCCGGGGCCTGGATTTAAAATATTTGTGGAAGGGAGGGAGGAGATGGGGGGGGGGGAGAGAGAGGCGTTCTCGATCATGAATCCTGGCAGGAGGCAGCTGCTGTCTGCGCTTCCCCGCCACCGGCTCCAAGATGGATAACAGACAGGAGGCCAAGCTGCGACGTGTAAATCCAGACCCGCTTTCCGCAGGCTGCTGAGCACACACACACACACACCCTCCCCTTCTCCCCCTTCTGGAGCCGTATTTTCTGGTCCTCAACCCTTCCTCTCCACCGGAGATGCATCACCGTCTCCTCGAACATCACACACGGGCCCTGGTGCCAACCAACAACAACTCAGCACGCACCCGGCCGTGCCTCCGAGAGGAGGAGACACTTTAGTATCTGGCTTCTCCTTTCCGCCGAGTCCTTTTTTTTTTTGGTCCCAAAATCAAGGGTTTAAGGCTTTACACGGAGTGGGTCAAACCCCTCCTTTGGCTGGGGTACCCTGGTTCCTCCTGGGTACCGTCCTCCGCGGCCCTACGTGGAAGAAAACAACATCCAACCTCCGCCAGCCAGCGTTTCCTCCCCCTTCCCGAAGATCCAGCACTTTTTCCCCCACTCGTAATTGGACGAGGCAACATTGACATCCAGTGGCCGATGAGATTAATCGCAGCGGAGGAGCCACGGACGGAGCTGCAACCGGCAGGAGAGACACCGCATCCCACCGCTGCCCCCTCCTCTGCCACCACCAAACCAGGGGAAACGGCGCTTCAGGGCCGAGTTCTTCCCAAATTCCCACCTTGGAAGATAGGACGGCCCCACCGGCAGAAATCAGCATCTCGGCTCCGACGGGAGACGCAGTGATTTGCACCAGTTGCCTTCCCTTAGTTTGGGTCTGAGTCTTTTGGGAAGCCCAAACGCTGCCAGAGAGCTGCCCTGGAATCGCAGAAGCATTTTGGTTGGAAGAGACCTTCAAGATGCTCAAGTCCAACCATTAACCCACCACATACCAGGTGTCCTGCAGCACCACATCTGCTCAGCTTTTAAATACCACCAGGGATGGCAACTCCACCACTCCCCTGGGCACCCTCTTCCAGTGCTTAATAATACTTTCAGTAGAAATATTTCCTAATATCCATCCTAAACCTGCCTGGAGCAACTTGAGGCCATTTCCTCTTGTCCCATCACCTGGGACTTGGGAGAAGGGACCGACCACCCTGGCTCTACACCCTCCTTTCACGTAGAGAGCAAGAAGGTCTCCCCTCAGCCTCCTTTTCTCCAGGCTGAACACCCCCAGCTCCCTCAGCCTCTCCTCACCAGACTTGTTCTCCAGACCCCTCACCAGCTCCGTTCCCCTGCTGTATTTTATCCCTAGACACAGGCTTTGAGTCTGTTACAAACCTGACGGGCACCAGCCATGGCTCATTTTCCATCACTCCCTCCCAAGCTCAAAATGCTCTCCAGATGCAAACTCTAGGTGGACATCCATGAGGTCCAGGGGAATTTCTGTATTCCCCACTTACAGACCATGAAACTCAGGCACCAGGAGAGGAGAAAGACCTTGGCGGATGGGGAAGGCTGTAAATCCACACCATCAAAGCCTGCATTCAGACCATTTTCCCTAGTACAGAACAATTTGCATGCCTACAGGGGCGCTTAGATGTTGTTCCCTCCCCAGACAGCTGTAAAAAAAAAAAAAAAAAAAGAGGCTCCCCCTCCTCAAATCTGCTTTAAAGGTTCTCCAGTTTCTGCGGGGCCTTAATTTTATTTTAAAAAATACTAAGGCAGATTACATGCTATGCAATTAAATATTGATTGGGAATTCTCCCCAAGTATGTTTCCCCTCCATCTCTCCGCCTCCGCCGGGAGATGTCAAGTTCTGTTTCCTAAGCTGTCCCCATCCAGTGATTACGTTCATTAGGACACCAGCCTTGTGGTTAAAAGTACTTTCTTTGCTGCTGTACGTTTAATTAGACAACTCTTTCCTAGAAATTATTTATAGCCAAGCTTGGGAGCTATTGTTAGGCCGAATGTAAATAAGATTCAAAAGGGAAATCCCAGGGCACCCCTGTGGCTGGTGAGCCGCTTGCTTCAATCCATTAGCACTGGTCCCAGCGCCCCTGCTTAGCACAGGCTTCCAGGGGCTTTATGGCTGCAACTTGTCCTATTTAACAAAATAATAAAAGCAAGCCAGGCTAGGCATGGGTTTCCGACTCAACTTTTGATTCATGAGGAGTATTATTCCCCTCCCGTCACTGCAAGGAGCTGGGAACCCTCCCAAGCTCCCAGCAAGAAAGGGATGCGGCTGGAGGAGGGCAGCCTTGTGCGGTGCTGGAGAAAAACATCAGCTTTTTTTTAGGGCAATATACATCTTTCAAAACCATTTGAGAACACCTGAGCAGGGTTACGGAATCACGGAATTGTCAGAGTTGGAAGGGACCTTCTAGAGATCCTCCAGTCCCACTCCCCTGCCAAAGCAGGGCTGCCCAGAGCACATCACTCA
>JAOQGH010000010.1:2858586-2874977 GCA_025769975.1 Gallinago jamesoni
TCCCTCCAGCATCTCTGTTGCCCTACGCTGGACTCTCTCCAGTAGTTCCCTGTCCCTCTTGAACTGGGGAGCCCAGAGCTGAATGCAGGATTTCAGTTGTGGCCTCACCAGTGCAGAGCAGTGGGGGAGAATGACCTCCCTCGACCTCCTGGCCACACTCTTTCCCAGGATTCCAAGGATTCGAGGATTCCAAGGATACCAGGTTACCCAAAAGGTTGGGTTTGGAAATGTGCCCAGGAAGGACAAAGACAGAGCCCAGTGGCCTCCAAGCCCTTTGCAGAGAGTCCACAACATGCTACAGCAGCGGAGATTCTGGAGGCAAACCAAGGACGTCGGTCGGGTCCTCACCAAAACAACTGAATCAATGACAAAAATCAACTCATAAACACAACCACCTCCTCCAGGCCACACGTTCCTCCAAGACGCAATCCTCCTCCTCCCTTTTGCAAGCAGCATGGTTAAAAGAACAAATCTCTGTTTTCATCCCAAATTAAGCATGAGGGTGGATGAGAACGCTCTTCCCACTGCCCCGTAAGAGCTTTGCTGGGAGGGTTTGCCAACCACTGCACTCCAACGGGGGCGTCAAGTGGGGATGCACTCCCAAACCAACCCTGCACCATCGAGGGATGATCCAGGGGGTTCATCTCGCTTTTTCACACCTTGGACCACCCTCCCACCCTTCCAGGGAGGGGGGAAAAACACGCTGGAGTGGCCTCATTTAATCTACAAATCCCAAGGAACGCGGAGAGCTGGGGGGGCACCGGGAGGGCACGGCACCAAGCCGGCAGCATCCACCTTCTGGCGGGGCTCCGCTGGGAGCGGGTGGAAGATGTGAGAATTAAATGCCAAAAGCTTGGCTGCCGGTTTGGACGGCAGCTGCCACCCGTGGGCGAGCTCCCCGGCGCCACAAAGCCACCATCCATCCCCCCCCCCCACCGGTGACGGTGCCAGCCAAGCCTGCCATCCCCGCCGCCGAGCCCAGGCAGAAGCCGTCACCGTTCTGGAGGGGAACACCGTGGGGAGGTCTATTATTTTAAACATATAATTGATTCTAATTCATCACTTATCGCGCGGTGACAGATTTTTATATAGTTTATTATCTCCGTCGCAGCACGGGGGCCCGGGGGGGGCTGGCTCCTATTGTTCGGCGGTTCCTGCTCCTGCCTCATCTCTGGCTGCTCCCGTTATCTGTCTGATTAAGTTAGGGATTCTGGTATCTCAGGGTCCCCAGGTAACTGTCAGCGCTCATATCCTCCCCTGGCAGGCTTAAAGCAGCCTTTATCCACCTTTCCCTCCTTGACCCCGCCTGTCACGGGCCGTCCCCATGCTTGGAGGATGATTTGGGGACCGCAGAGATGCCCATCGCTCCCCTCACCCCAGCCCGGTCCCAGATGCTCAGCAGTGACACCAGGCAAGTCCCCAAGGATCCGGGTACCGCGCCTCAAAACCCTTTGGGCATCACCAGATGCAAACCCCAACCCTGTTGCCTCCATCCTTCCCCTTCCAGCACCTCCGAGGGGAGCAAAAAAAGAATGAAGGTACCCAAAAAGCGCCTGGTTTAGCACCGAAATGCGCATCATTTCCCCATTCCATTCCATCCCATCCCATCCCATCCCACCCCATCCCATCCTGTCCCACCACATCCCGTCCCGTCCCACCCCAATTCAGCCCGGATCTGCAGAGCCCCACTCCTCCTCCTCCAGGAGCATTACAGGGAAACAGAGCTAAAAATGGGTCGATTTAGGAGAATTCCCACTTCCCAAGGCACTTTGCTGTCAACTTCTCCGCGCTTTGTTTTTGTTGGGTTTCGGGGCGAAGAAACACAAAAGCGCCGGCACTTTCTGCCGAGACGAGCTCCCCGACTCTGAAAACCCACCGGAAACTAGAAATTTTCTACTTTAAATTCTTTAAAAGAGCCGCTTTGCCATCTCAGTGTTTCATTTCAGCATTTTAGATTGCTTTCGAATTATTCCCCCACGCTAAATGCAACGCTGAGCATCACGCGGCGCCGCTACAAGGATGTCATTACGGGACAGAACACCATGATTGAAACATTTTACGATTTGATCCTATTTTAAAAATCATTAAGGGTTGCTGCTTCTTCCTTCTGATTGAAACATCTTGGGGTTGTGGCGGTTTGTTTTTGGTTTTTTATTTATTTATTTATTTATTATTTTTTCCCCCTAGATCAAAGCCTGTCTTGTTTGAAATGTAAGGAAACAGTTTGACATCGCTCAAAAAATGGCGTCAAAACCAGTTTTTACAACACAAACAGCCGAGACTTTCATCTCTGTGTCAAACCCCTTCATTACAACAACAAACACGAGGCGCTTTTATCTGGAAACCAGGATGTCGCCGCCGACTCTAAGTAGCAGCTGCCCTTAATTATTTTAAAAACAAAAGGAAATATTGTAGGGATTAATCTGCCTTCAGTGCCAGCGACGCCTCATAGAAACGGATGAATAAGAACAACCTCACATCTTAAAAAAAAAAAAAAACAACAACAACTTTAAAACAGTGAAATTCTGCCCAATTTTTCTGCCAAGGAGATGGGGGCAAGGGAGGTCTCTGCTGCTAGAAGACACCTTCCCACTGCAAACCCTTTATCACCCATCGCCACCCCAGTAAGTAATTCCAGACCCTGTCTGGCATAAAAACCAACAGCCCTGAACCCAAACAGGTGGTTTTTCCCGGGAAAACACCCCCGGAGAGGGGACGGGGGGGAGCAGAAATGACAAGTTTGCTTCCACACGATGCCATCCCTGATGTCCCCTCATCGCCGTGACACAGAGGAGCAAAGGATGCTCTGTGCAGCCAACATCACCTAGAAAGCCCTTCCCGGGCTTGTATTTGATAAGAAATACCGGCAAAAAATCTCATTTAAGCCCAGTTCAGCACGCTGTGGTCAGGACAACTCTGCTCCCTGGGCTAGGCACCCTACTACTCCATCATTTTGAAGGCAAAAGAGCTACAGGAGGTATTTTCTCTTGCCTGGCTTTCTGCCCGGAGGGGACACTGGTTCTGTAGGTTTGGGACCATCACATGTTTTTTCACGCAGTCGCCAAGGGAGGCGACTTGGTCGATGCCTTAAAACTGCAGGAAGCAACAAAGGAAGAGCAACAATAACTAAATAGACCGCTCAGGCTGAACAAAACTCTTGTTTTTCAAACACACGTGCTTGAAAGGAACACAGGGAGAGAGGATGCTGCAGTTTGCCTGGGAGGGACCCCGGGGGAGGACACCCCGCCCCTCCAAAAGGGAGTGAATTAAAAGTGTTCCCCAACCCAATTAATCCCCATCAGCAGCTCTCCTTTGGGAAAACACAACTTTTTCCCATCCTTTGGGGTCCCGACAGGGAGCTCACCGCACGCTGCCGTTCCCCCCGAGCCCCCGCATCCCCGTCGCATCCTTGGAAACCAAAAACCCTCCGGCTCTTACAAGCCCAGAAGGAGAGGTCCTTGAGGTGCTATCGGCCGCTCTCCAAGAGGCTGGAATATTCCCGAGGATGGGCTCTGGGTTGCAAAAAGAGGAGGGCACTGGTTTCCCCGCCAGCTATTGCCTTTGCTGGTGACATTTTGCTCGGTGCATGATGAGCTTCCTCCCCCACTTTCCCTAGGAATGACACCGCCGTTATCTCCGCTGCATCTAAAGCACACACAGACTCAGTTTAGGGACAGTTAATTTCCAATTCTTTCCAGATGGGTTGGAATAATATCCCCAGGTGGTAAATACATTATTAAGAAGGCAGTTTGGTGTGAAATTGGCTATTAAAATATAGATAAAGTTTAATATATTGAGCTCCTTGTCAGAAAAATCACTTTAGAGGGAGCTTATTATTTGTTTGATATTAAAAGAGTCACAGCTCCGCTCCAAGTGACAAATGGGGAGGGAGAGGAAATGCCACCAGTAATGAACAAAAGCTTTTTAACATTTAAATTTAGGTTTCCTCTCAACACCCCCCCCCCCCCGTGCTGTTCTGGCCATGCCCCCCCCGCCATCCACTGCTCCCCAAATGCCAGGGGCCGGGAATGCCGGCATCCCGCGCCCGGAGAAACACACTTTACCTTCCCTCCTCACCCCGTTTTTCCTTCCTTAACTCTGGGGCATTTAGGGGCAGAAATCAAAAGGGAATCATTTGGGGGGGGGGAAAAATACCCCAATTTTGCAATTTCTATCACAAATCCCAAGGGGCAGGGTGGGGTGGGATGGGATGCTCTAACCACACAGGGAGGACAAGCCACCCCTCTCGCTGGAGCTCAAAAAGTTAATAAATAAAAAAAAAAAAAAAAGAGTTTTCTAGCAAACCAAGAATTTCTAGCAAACCAAGTATTTCTAGCAAACCAGCAGCATCCCCACCCGGGTGGGATCCACAAGGAATCGGGATGCAAAACACCCCCCCGGGTTCCGATAGGGAATAACCCGGAGGCGTGAGATGAGCCCGTTGTCTTCCCGCTGCTTCCAGGCAGGGCTGGAGCCGGGTCTCCTATTACTGAGACTTCATTAGTTTTACAAAATACGCTACAGAACGTTTACTGGCGGGCTATGAAGAATCATAAATAATTCAAATTAAATTACACTTGTCAAGGAAATGAACGAAGCGCTCCTCCGCGATGCATTATCCCCCCCCCCATCCGCACTAATTTATTTATTTTTTAAATCGTTTAAATCGTTTACGGACTTCGCAGGTTTTTAAAGACAGGGGTTAGAACAACACGTTCTTTGTCCCTCCCCCAAAAAATTGCCACCGACCTGATTTTTACCCCACTTCGCAGGAGAAATTACCATTGAAATCAGCGGCGCGTGTACCCAACAGTCGAAATCAACAGCAGTGTTAAAGGCATTATTAATCAGCATTATTATTATTATTATCTGGCAATTAGCAAACTTCAATAATTGGCACTTACTAGATCTTCCACTTGATGAGAATTTACTGTCACAAGCCTTTGAGGGGAGGCACAATAACAGTGGAAAACATCTTGAGTAATTAATTAAGCCTCCCAACAGCACCAGAAACCTTATGAAATTAATAAAAATAATATTTTTTTAAAAAAAAAAAAGAAGGCAGTTTGGTACTGCCAGAGTTGGGGTTAATCTCTTACACCCCAATTAAGACATTGCTCCAGACTAGCAGATGGCACCTTTGCACCTTGCAGATCCTGGGCTCTGCACCTACATCCTCAGGCTTTTATTTGAACCTATTTATCTGTACCTATTTATTTGTACCTATTTATTCCTTTTTTTTCCCCTAAAAGTCCCTTCCGCAAGTGAACACACACACACCCCTCCCCCAGGGTGCAAGCATCTCTCGGGGGACCCAAGGAGCCGAGGCCAGCGATGGCCTTTTATCTCCCATTTCTGTTCCCTCTTCAGATTCTAATGATTTTTGGTGGTTTTGATGTTTTATTAACAGTCCTGGCTCTGCTGGAGGCCTCCTGTCAGTTGGGAGTGACAGCAGGGAGTGAGGAAGAGGAGCAAGGAGAGCCACAGTTTCTCTGAGCTTGGACCCGTGCCTCAGTTTACCCCTTTCCCACCCAAAACCATCAAGCTTTGTTAATATCTGTAATGGGGCTGGAGGTTTCTGGGATGAAAAGTGGGATAGGAGTTCTGGCCCTGGCACTTCAGTGCTCCACAAATTCCTTTATTTGAAGGCCTTTTTGAGCCTTTCCCCCATAAAACAAGGATGCAAGAATGATAACCTCAACGCCTTAAATATCCCCGCTCTTCATCCCAGAGTTGGAGAAGACCACAGTGATGCATACCTCATGGCCAAGGAGGGCGATGGACTCCTGGGGGGGCATCAAGAAGATACTGGCTGCAGGTGGAGGGAGGTCATCCTCCTCCTCTGCTCTGCCCTGGGGAGGCTCCATCTGGAGCACTGGGACCAGTTCTGAGCCCTTCAGTTCGAGATGGGCAAAGAACTGTTGGAGAGAGGCCAGGCGAGGCTACGAAGATGATGAGGGACTGGAGCTGTTCAGCTGGAGAAGAGCAGACTTGAGAGGGGACCTCATCGATGCTGAGCAATAGCTAAAGGGTGGGTGGCAAGATGACGGGGTCAGACTCTTCTCAGTGAGGCCCACTGACAGGACAAGGGACAACGGGCACAGACTGGAATGCAGGAAATTCCATCTCAACATGAGGAAAAATTTCTCTACTCAGAGGGGGTGGCAGAGCCCTGGAACAGGCTGCCCAGAGAGGGTATGAAGTCTCCTCTGGAGATATTCAGAGCCACCTGGACATGATCCTGTGCAACCTTCTCTGGGAGACCCTCCTTTGGCAGGGGGTTTGGATGAGATGGTCTCTCAAGGTCCTTTCCCACCCCTACCATTCTGTGATCCTTCTCCATCCTAAGGATGCGGGAAGAGAGGAGACCCCGCTCTGCAAGCCCTGGTGGGTCCACCAGCCCATAAGCCCATAGCAGAAGAGCCAGGTCTCATCTGCAGTCTCCTCCACACCACGATAATTAGTCAAACACCAGCCCCAAGCTGCAGCTTCTCCTCCAAAGAAAACTCCCACCCCTCCGTGCCATCTCCTCCTCATTTCTCTTCCCTGTTTCTCCAGCAATTATCCACCCGGCTCCCCGCGCCGGAGAAGTTTGCAGCGAGAGTCTCAGCTAGTGGAGGAGGAGGATCAAGGTTGCTGATGCTCTTTTCAAAGGAGACCTGGAGAGGTTTGGAGGAGAGGCGGGGCTGCCTCCAGGCTTTCCCCAGAACATCTTATTAGAGTCACTTTCACACACCACTTGAAAGCTGCCTGACAATGTCCTTCCTTTAACAAAGCAAATATTGTATAAATTAATAGCCCTTCAGGGAAAGACAGAGGCAAAGCGCTTCCCACCGCAGCCCCGACGGCCAACTTCCAGCTCTTCCAGCCTACCAAGAGCAAACTGGTGACACGACAGAAGCAGAGGTCCCTGGACACCAGATGCACCCCAAAACCTCCAAGGAGGAGGCTGCAGAAAGGAAAAGGGAGCTCCTGATTGCTCTCTGCTGCTGCGTTCCTCAACCAAGCCCAAGGATGTCTCCTACATGGCTGTCAATATTTGTAATTCATGAAGGGAAAATGACACCTGCAAAAAAGCCATCATGGACGAGGCTCTCCTGCCTGAAAATTTGAGGGCTGCTCCCAGTTGTGGGTGCAGAAGGGCTGTGGAGAGGAGATAGGCTGCAGGCTTTGTTGAAAAAAAAAAAAGAACCACGAGGCATCTGGATTTGAAAAGGATGGGAAGCTCTACCCAACCTGGCCACCTCCACCTGCCACTCATCCCTCTTGTGTTCAGCCCCTGGGGTGTAGGGACAAGGAGGAGCTCAAAATCCTCATGAAGAGGCTCACGCCGGGCTCTGTGCAGACTTTTGGTGGTGGGGCCATTGACCATGCAGTTGCCTTGGCTTGGCTGTACCAGCCTGGGAACCCCACACAGCCCAGCTCCCTCCTGCTGGACACCTAAGAAACACATCCCTGGCTCCTTATTGCAAAAAGAAGAGGCTGGCAACCACCTTCTTCTTCGTCCAAACCACCACGGAAAGGTCTGAGAGCTCCCTCCAGCCACCTTTTAACCGCGTTAACCTCCCAGAGGTGCAGCCCTTGGGGCTAAAAATATTCACAGAGCTGGCACTGCTGCCTCTCCCTTCCCTTCCAGGGCTGCCTTGTACCCTTTTATCGTGTTTAAAACCCCTGAGCTCCCTTCTCCATCCATCCATCCATCCGTCCATCCATCCATCTATCCATCCATCCCCGGGAAGCAGCTCCCTCTGTGAGTACCCTCACCAGAGCCCCGCAGCTGATTTAACCTCTGTTATCTCCCCGATTAGCCCCCCTGCCACCGAGCAGATAGTTGGCTCTTATCAGCCCATTAAAGAGTCAAAGAATGCTGTTACCAGTTTTTTATCTGCGAAACGCACACAAAGCCCCGCTGATTATTCTATTAATTTGTTAATGAACCTGTCTTGCCAGACAGACTCGCAGCGCCTTTGCGAAGTAAGGGCAGGGAATTTTAATCTTCCCAGGGGTCCAGGCCCCGGGCTCTGCAAGGTTTTTCAGCTCCAAAAACTTCTGTAGGATCTGAGACAAAAAGCTCACCCCCATTAGCACCTGCCAAACACATCTGCAAGGGTTTCAGAAACCGCTCCAGCAACAGCGCAGCTGCTAAATACAGATAGAGAGCAGCCCTGAAAACCTGTACGAGGACACGGGTGTCACCATGGGTCCCCAGCACAAGGAGCAGTAGGTCCATAGCTCTCCAACCACCCACCGTGGTGCTGAGTTTGATCAACGAATGGGTTGAGATGGTGGTGGGTACCAGCATCTCGAGCCCTGTGGGGCTTCCAAGCACCCAGACTAACTCCAAACCCTAAATCACCCAGTTAAGAGTCCCAGAGAGCGCCCACACTACCAGCACCATGGGTACTGGATCCACCTTGGGCTGGAGAAACCTCCAAGGAGTGCTGCTTGGAAAGAACAGAGCCGGGAGCCAAGGGCATGGAGGGGGTGAAGTCAAAGCAGCTGCCTTGGACCTGACAAGGCAAGTCTCTCTCCCTGCCAAGGTCGGCTAAAAACCCTCAAATCAGCTCGGAAGTAATGAGATATTAAAAATAATAAATTTGAGGTTGCCTTCGTCGGCCCTCTGAGCTGCTGAGATTTGCAAGTGCACGCTCTCTCGCTACGCAGGAGCCCTTCCACAGTATCTTAATGCCTCCCAATCTTTAATATATTTACTCTTGCAACACCCCTGCGTGGAAGCGATATTATTATGACGGCGGGGAGGCGCAGAGAGCCCGGGATGACACAGAAAGACAGCGGCAAAATGAGCGATTCAGCCCAAATCTTCTAAAACCTGAGCCGGTGCTCTCCCCACCCTCTCCCTCTCCCTCCCTTTATATTCGCTCGTGGCCAGAGTCACTTTTAACTGGGAAAAAGGATGGAGGAAAAGACCAAAATAACCAGAAAAGCACTGGTGGACCTGTCAGGATTGTGCGCTGCGTTCCTGGCTTGCAGAATACATTTCTCTCCTTGGCCCACCTCTCTTCCCCTCATCCTGGGCAAAAAAAAAAAAAAAAAAAAAACACTTGCTTTTCAGTTATTTTTAGGCAAGGATAGCTGGCTGCTCAAGTACTTCTGAAGCTGCCAATTGCACAGCAAATTAAATGCATAACCCTGGAGCACTCAGAGGATGAATACATTATGGACAAAAGAAACATGTCATCACACCCACACACGGCTTTGTTTACTTTGCATTCATACATGACTCCGTTGTCACCTCAATCCCTGACTCCTAATGATAAAAAGACAAAAGGCAGAGGGTTCCTGCTCAAACCCCGCAAAGTCTCCCATCTGATGGGCACAAATGGAATCTGCCTCTATGCCTCCTGAGCCCAGATCACAGGGAGATGGGACACGGAAAGAGATGCAGAAATGACCCAGCCTGGAGCAGGAGCTGAGCCCAAGCATCCCTCCATCCCATCACCAAAAATTCAGGTCCGGGTTTCCTTGGTGCTCAGACAGGGAATTTGGATGCCAAGACAAACACTAAATATTGCCTGAGCCACCTAAAAATCCAGCGAGCCATCAAATGAAAAAGCAATAGAAAAGGAGCCTATAAATTGATGTGAAGAAGCCTCAAGGCCAGGCTGGATGGGGCTTTGAGCAACCTGCTCTGGTGGGAGGTGTCCCTGCCCAGGGCAGGGGGGTTGGAACTCAATGATCTTTAAGGTCCCTCCCAACTCAAACTTCTATAATTCTATGATCACATCTGGAAACAATTCCCCATGGACATTCCAAAGCTGCCACCACAGTTTCTACAGGAACCCTTCCTATTTACCATTTGTAGTCACACTTCTGGGCTTCAGCCCTTCTCTCCAAATCAACCACCCTGTCTTCAAGCTGACGCGGGGTTTGATCTGAAAACCACAATTAATAGCACACTAGAGTTTCAAAGCCACGTCGCCTTCATTAGATCAACCACTTGGAGCCTCCTCGCCGCTCATCCTTGTCCCCTCTGAAACGAGCAACCTCATTTATAGTCTACGTTTTGATGCCTCGCCCCAAGTTTCCTCTGATGCATCCCTGATTCCAGGGCGGATTCCAAGTTCCTTTCAACCAAAGCATTTAAAAACCAAAGCAACCACAGCACCTGGCAGGGCACGGAGCAGCTGGCCTGCAGGTCTACTCCATCTGCTGCTGGCAACGGCTTGCCAGGTCAAAGCACGTTTCCACTGCATGGAGCAGAGACAACTCGCGCTGTAAGGAGGCCAGAGGATCCCTGCATTAATGATCACAAGCATAAAAGCAGAGGGGGCCACAGCTGAAAGCAAAGGCAGGTCTTCAAAGAGACAAAAATACCCATTTTTTTCACCCAAGCACGCTCCCTTACAGATCCTCGGGGGAAGACCAAGCTCCACACAACCCAACGTCAGGACGTTTATTCTTGACTCCCTGAGATTCCCACACCCGACGATGCATTTTGAACCCTTCCCTAAGGGAGAGGCCACAGTAATCCCTGCTTGCCAACATGTTCTTGGTTGGATTCTGGAGCCACACCGGGCTCCTGCCGATGGTCAACAATTATGACCCCAAAACAGGTCAACCCCACGAGCACCTTAAGCATTAGAGCCATCGCTGACCTCTCTGAGCCTCATGCACCGCTGGAAAAAGAGGCATCCTTCAAGTAACAGCTTTTTACTACCACTGAGTCCATTTACAGCACTCCTTGCCAGACGTTTTGTCACATATATATATTTTTTATTTTCCCCCCCCCGCCCAGCACCAAGACAAAGCCACCAGTGCACAGTTTGTCAGCTGGATGGCTTCCTACAGCATGGAGCACAGCTCGCCGTCAGCTCCCCACTACGGTCCCGGGCACCACGACAGCAATAAATATCAGGAACAGCACGCCAACGAGAGCTGAGCTGGGAAAAAAAAAAATAAAAAATATATATATTCTGCTTTTCACAGTCTGGGGAAAGGGAAATAAACTTCCAAGCCTGGCGTTATCGGGTCACCTGCTCTTCCCCAGAGCATCCCAGCGTCATCCAGGAGCCCAAAGGACTTCCTCCAGCCCAGGATCCTCCCAGCAGGCGTTGTCTTCTCCTTCCCTGCCTACACCTTTCTGTCTAACCAGTGCTTGGTATTTGAGTCTAAAGGTTAATTAAGTGTGGCTGCAAGAATGAAAGGCCACAATCAATTACCGCGCCCGCTTGTCCATTTGAGTCAATTTTTAATCATGGTGATTTGGTATTTTGGGAGGCATGGGGTGAGGAGAAGGGCGAAATTCTCTTTCTTCCTCTCTTTTTGAAAGGTATTTATTCGAGCTGGATAATTCCCCTGTCTCCGGGCAGACAGCACGCCTTCCCCTGGCACCCACCACCTTCCCTGGCTTCCCCTTTGTTTCTGTGCAACGCTCCAGAAGAAGGAAGCCAGCAGAGATGGGGGGAAGCACGAGAAAAACTGCCTTGAATACATTCCCACCGCAGCTTCCCAGACCTCCTGCCTGCCCCGAGTCCTCTGGGTTTTACCCGACCTGTAGCTGGAAGGGCTGGGAATGGACCCAAACTCAGGTGGAGCAGCACATGTCCTCCAGACCTTCATCTCCAGCCTGCCCCAGAAGTTGTTTGCTCCAAGAGATACACCTCTCAAAAGGCATGGGGCTGCCTGCCTAGCTCCTCACCCAGATAAAAAACCCTCCAGGCAGCATCCCATGTGCATCCCACACACGAGCCCTCCCAACACGATCCCGTCCACATCCCTCCCCAAAACACATCTCGCCCACCCCACCGACTCTCATCCCTTCACGTCCACCCGCCACCCCGAAGGCGCCACACGCTCGCCCACCCCCGGACAAGCTCCCCTTTGCCTGCTTGTAATAATTAACTATTTAAAATTCAACCGGTGCTAATCGCAGCAGTCCGGGCTGTGTTCTCATTACCCAGGATCAATTCCTGTTTAATATTCACCTCCAGGGGCGGATGTGGCTGGAATGAGTTGCTGATTTCTCTCTCGCTACGCCAAAGCTAATGAGTGGCTCCTGCTATTGTAGTACAGTCACTCTCCTGTAATCAGTCAAAATAACAAGCAGCAGCACCTTCCAGGGACGCAAAGTCTTCTCCATAAATATACATAGACACTCAGCCACGCCAATGGGCTCCACATCTCAATGAGCTACGGCCAAGGCGCAGCCCTTCCCCGGCTGTGGGCGTGGGGAGAAGTCCACGCTCCAGGAATTAGCTCTCTACGGGGCACCACAACCGTTTCTAAGGGCTTCTCCACGCATGGAAGCTCCTCTGGAACCCGAGCGTGGACATTCAGGCGCACACACCCAGTGCAAAGATGCTCCTTGCCCCTTGCTAGCTTCAACAGACACGTTGGCCCACCCTAAGAACCATCTGCTAAGTCATTCCTGAAGGATTCCACGTGTGTGGGACGTGCCACGTGGCAACTCACAGCCCGAGAGTCAATCTTTCCTTCAAACCTCCCTCCATGGAAGAACATAGAGCTCTTGCAAAATAACGACAGGGGAAAAAACCACCCTGCCTGCTCCCTCCGAGGCATTTGCAAACACATCTTGCACGCGATGTGATTCACTTCCACCTCCCTCCTCTCCCACCCGAGCAAAAAACGGAGATGTCTGCTACTCCCTTGGATTTTTTAAGCACTGGGGGAGAGCAAAAACTCATTTCTCTGGAGAAAGCAAGCTAACACATCGAGCTGGTGGGACCATCATCAAGTAACAGCATGAGCAGAGTAACTGACTTCATTCAGGGGGATGTCCATCTGAATTAGCACCCCAAAATGTCAAAGAATCCTAGAATGGTTGAGGTTGGAAAGGACCTTAAAGACCATCCAGTTCCACCCCCCTGCCCTGGACAGGGACACTTCCCACCACACCAGGTTGCTCCAAGCCCCCTCCAAACCTGCCCTTGAACCCCTCCAGAGATGGGGCAGCCACAGCTTCTCAGGGCAACCTGGGCCAGGCTCTCACCACCCTCATAGAGAAAAATTGCTTCCTAAAGTCCTCCTGAGGCTGGTCCTGGATGAACTGGTGAAACACAGAGAGCACGGATGAAGAGAGCAGGTCTTCTTAGCAGGGCTGTGTGAACACATCACCCGCACATCGTCTGGCTCATCCACGTGGAGATGCCAGGGGCACCTCATCCAGGGACGCGGGGGGGAGAAGCAAGAGTCATTTCTCATCAGCCCTCGTGTGGACAGGTCACAGGACAGCGGGGAAATGGGAGCTGGCAGGGATCTTCATCAAATGACCAACCCAGCCTATTTTTGTCCCTTAGCAGCAATTAAGGGCAGGAAATTAAACGAGCGTCTTCGCAGCAGGCAGTTGTCACCTCGGTGGGTGGCTTCACTGGGGCAGTTAACGGCAAGGAGAAGGCCAGGAGATGCCTGTCCCCTACCAGCACCGTGGGGACAGGAGTGACCTTGCCCTCGGTCACCGAAGGGAGACGGGGAAATGCCCACTCGCTCTGCCCCTCTCCAGCCATGGCCCTATTGATGGAGAAGAGGGAGATGATCGAGCTGGTGCGTGCCCATCACCTCCCACCAGCTCACCAGGGGAGGAGAAGAACCCCAGATGGCCCGAGGGCAGTTTTTGCTTGCCGACAAAATCAATAACTAGTATTAAAAAAATGGATCCAGTTCCCATTGGAACAGACTGCTCAGGGCTCTGCCATAATTCTGCCGAGCAGTCAATATTTACTGTAAGTGTCTCAAATAAAGATTGAGCTTCGATTTAGTAAGATCGTTATTGTGCGTTAATAATATGCCAATTGATTATTAAACATATTTACCGAGGGTATGAAAAATAGGCTGGGAGATGAAAGGGCATCTGACGCAGGAACACGATGTTAACTAGGGAACCTAATTGCGCAGAGCTGCATTAGCCAAATTATCGTTCTGTCGTTAGGAAACGTTTTATAAAGGCATTAAAATGCTACAGATAGAGGAATGATACAGGAACGTTCAAAGGAGTTGGGCAAGAGGACAAATTGCCTCCTCGATGACGTGCTCCCTGTGTCTGCTTCTCCCTCTGCATCCCAGTGGCACACAGGACCCACCGCTTCGTGGTGGTACCAAGGGTTCTCCCTGCCCCCCAAAAAATAGAGGGGAAAGGCTGGGAGAAGATAAAAAAGCACACCAATCACTCTGCCCTGGTGGAGCACTGGGTCCAGTTCTGGGCTCTCCAGTTCCAGAAGGACAGGGAACTGCTGGAGAGGGGACAGCAGAGGGCTACAAAGATGATTAAGGGCCTGGAGCATCTCTCTTAGGAGGAAAGGCTGAGGGACTTGGGGCTTTTTAGTCTGGAGAAGAGAAGGCTGAGGGGGAATCTTATCATTGCCTACAGGGTGGGTGTCAGGAGGATGGGGCCAGTCTTTTCTCAGTGGTGCCCAGGGACAGGACAAGAAGAAATGGGCACAAACTTGTAAATAAGAAGTTCCATCTAAACACGAGGAGGAACTTCTTTCCTGTGAGGGTGACAGAGCCCTGGCAGAGGCTGCCCAGAGAGGTGATGGAGTCTCCTTCTCTGGAGACATTCCAACCCCACCTGGACACATTCCTGTGGGACCTGCTCTGGGTAGACCTGCTCTGGCAGGGGGGTTGGACTGGATGATCTCCAGAGGTCCCTTCCAACCCCATATGATTCTGTGATTCTGTAATCTTTATGGAGAACCTCAACGCCATCTACTCCCACCCCCTGGATCCCACCACAGCGCCGGCGAGAGTGTCGTGGGGCTCAGAGTGACATTCAGCTGGGCGCTGAGCAAGGCTCTTGGCTGTCTGAGGATTTTCACAATCGCGGCCACAAATGTCACCTCGAGCAGCTCAGCAGACAATTCTCACTTGGAAAATACAGGGAAACGTCAATTTGTGCGTGTTTTCCTCCTAGTCTAAATTGTACTCCTCCTGCTGAAAACCTGGCATAACCGACAGATTATTTTTTCTTCTCCTTCCCCCCACCCCCCCCCACCCCGTTCTTGATGAAATGTAAATGAGGTTCAACTTTGATCTTTTCGCTTCCTGCCTCTTTCCGACTCTAGTTCTTCCTTAATGATTTGAACTGGAGCTTTCTCCCCAAATAAGGCTCCGTCCTCCCCTCCGCCCCGGGTGAATTACTGAGCAGCCCAGCACCGTAGCTTAGAACAGGCCACTCTCTTCCCCAGCAACAGGAATTATTTCCATTTGGAGGAATACATCCTCCTGGCTCCGTGGATTCAAGTTTTGCTCATCGCGCGCCGCCGGGCAATTCTGAATCCACCAAAGCCCAAGCTGCTCGGCCACGGGATGCTCATCAGCTCTGTTTTAGAAAGAGGAGCCTCCCAAGCAAAAAGGAGGATTGGGATATACGGTTCTCCCACCTTCCCTGCGGAGATTTAGGTGGAAGGGTTTTGGTTTGGAGCTACCCGAGAAGCGTGGTGCAAACTGGTGCCACTGGGAACCTGCAGAGCTCCGCACTGCTTTGGCTCCACACCGTTACCTTTGGGCTTCCGGGTACTTTCTACACACAGCCCATAACAACAAAAAGCACAGAGATCTAAAAGATGCCTATTTTACCAAAAAAAAACAACCCAAAAGTAAGGAAAGGAGGAATTAAAATTAAATTCAGATGCAAAGCAGAGGATGGTTTCCAAGGGGGTTCCACACCTGCGTGCCCCATTCTGTACCCCCCCCCAACGTCTGCCCAACCTCAGCAGCAAAGCCAGAGCTCTCCTCAGCTGGGTTTGATCCTGGTCTCCGGGTGGCCAGGGCTGGATAATTCATACCTTCTCAGAGGCAGCAAGAGAAGAAAGGTATAACTTGCCTTCAGGCTTCCCATCCCTCCCCTCCCGAGGTGCTCCCACCTGGCACCAGTTCAAGACTTTCTGCTCTAAAAAAATGCGTTTTTCCACGTCCTATGTATGGGAATCTCACCAGGACCCCACTGCCAGTTCCCCCCCCAAGCCCCACAGTGCAGAGGCACAGCTGATAAGACCACCCCACCAGCCTCAATGTTTTACCATCAGTTGTCCGCCTATCTGTTTATCTAAATCCGGGAATCCGGGAAATCCTCGGTGCTCTGTCAGCACCTTTCATGGGAGGATTTCGGAGCACTTTCCAGACATGAAGAGAACAAGCCGCCCCACTCCCCTGGGGGAAGCAAGATTACGATTAATCCTGAACAGAAACTAAGGCCTGAGAGGTGAGGAGAGGGAGAAAAAGAGTAAAAGCTACGCAAAAAAAAAATCACACCAGGTCCCCAGTGCCTTCCATTTACCTTAGAATCCTAGAATGGTTCAGGTTGGAAGGAACCTTAAAGATTATCCAGTTGCAATCCCTTGCCCTGGGCAAGGACACCTCCCACCACACCAGGTTGCTCCAAGCCCCCTCCAACCTGCCCTTGAACCCCTCCAGGG
>JAOQGH010000010.1:2895649-2906400 GCA_025769975.1 Gallinago jamesoni
CAGCAGGGAAGGGATGCTCCAAGACCACCGTCTTTGCTGTCCCTCACTCTCTTGCACCGCACAAAGCCAGGGGAGATGCGGGAAATGCAAAGATCTGGGAAGGGGTGGAACAGCCAAAGAGCTGGCAGGAGCTGGGACAAGTCCAGCTCCTGGTTTTCAGATCATTTCAAGTCTGTTAGAAACAGACATGAGTCAATAACTCTATTCCAAAGCACTCTCCATCTCAAGTAAGAGATTTTTAGTTGAAGACGGAATTGCTTAGGTTTGGGGGGGGGGGGGAAATATCTGCTTAACACTTGAACAAGTGAAAAGATACCATAAACCAGATAAACAGTATTTTTTTTGTGTGCAAATCAGACATTTGTTCACGGTTTGGGCTTCTAAAGAAAAGTCGGAGAAGCTTTTTCCCAATTTTTCAGATGAAATTCTATTAGGGAAAAAAAAAAAAAACAAAAAACAAAAAACCTCCAAAACATTTCCCTGCACTTCCAAGACACATTTTTGATTTTGGAAAAACACCCGCGTGTGTCACCCCACGATAACAAACCAGGGGAGAAAGGAGCAAACATGGGGGAGAAGGGAACAAAATAAGCATTTGGAAGAAGAAGATTCTGCAGTGAATTTGAAAGGAGTTATCAGCTGCTGCTGGGTAAATCAGCTTGGCTAAGATAAGAACCAGAACAAATATTTATTCCAAATTTACACTGACCTAAACCTGAGCGCTGGAGGGTTGAATAATTTTGGTGAACTCTATATTTTTGTCGAAAGAGAGAGATTTAGCTGGAAAGGATAAATCCTGGCTGCTCACATAGCGTTGTCAAGCGGATGGGATGGAAACACAGATAGAAACACCGATAGATGGCAATAAAAATGATCTTTAGAGTGTTTCGGTCCGTGCTGTTTCACGATGGCAAAACTAGACCCAGATTTCTCCCAGTCATTTTTGAACGCCGCCTGGCTCAAAGGGCTTGTTTGGCAGAAAAAGGTCCCAAATTCTCAGAAAATGGCTCAGCATCCTGCTTGTACACGGGCCCCCGCTCAGACAAGGACCCCAAATCACCTCCCCTTATCAGAAGTCTCAGCTCAACCCCTCGATATCAGGTCACCCAGGAAATTTGGCTGGGTTTTCTACCGCCGAGGCTGATTTGGAGATGCTTAAAGACCCTCCTCCGACCTTTCCTGCCCTAAAGAGAGAATCAGACTCATTGCCTGCACATCCGGCTCAGTGGGGTCCACATCTGCTCTGGGCTCCCTTATGAAGCGTTGCCGTTTTCCCTCCGTTTTAGCTCCTGCAGCACTAAGGACCTCATCTTTTTGAAGTCCCCCAAGCAATGACAGGGGCTCAAGGTGGTCCCCAAAACAAGCAGGAGTAGCTAGAGTTAATGGGGCAATGTTAACTTGGCATCTTCCATCCTTCCCCTGTGCCCTATCACAATCTCTGCTCCAGCAAACATCCACCCACTTGGCTGAGATTTCTCATCACAAGAAACACTGGGCAAAAGTGGGTAAAGAGACAAAAATTGGCATTAACAGCACGTTTCGCACCTGAAGTTCTTTAAAAGCACCGATTCAAACAACACCCTAAGAGTTACCCACATTTATATCGAAGGAAAATGGAGCCATGGACATCAGGGGACTTATTCAAAGCCACAGACGGAGCGAATGGGAAAGCCAAGATGAAAGCAGCAGAGGTGTCCTCCTCCCACCGTCCCCATGGATAATGGCAGGAAACCCAACTGGTCCCAACACCACAAGGCAAAAATAACCCAAAACCAGGCAAACCTCGCGGGGAAGAACGAGAGGAACAGGAGAACAAGTGGAAAACATGGGAACGGGATCCATGAGGAGCATCTTCAACTCAGCTCCAACTCCTCCAGGTGACCTCGGGCAAGTCACCTTCATCCCTCTGCAACCGGGCATCAAAGGGATGGGGAGAAAAATCTCCCTTCAGCTGATTTTCTTTAGTTTGCCCTCTCTCCCAGGCAGAAACTGCCTCATCACTTGCTCACGGACGACCCAGATTAATTAGGTGATCCTGGAAGCTACCAGAAGACGCACGACAACGGAGAGCGATGAAAGCGCTGCAACTTCTTGATGTTTTCAATCCACCTTTAGCTTTTGGGGAGGAACTAACAATGTTCCTTTCAGAGCAGAAGGCCTTGCTGAAGGGAAGGCCACGAGTTACCAGTCAGGGTCACAAAGCAGCAGCCAGAGCCCACCTTAAATACATTTAGACACTTGGATGGACTTTGGGTGAGAGGGGTGGGGGTGAACTTGGGCAGCGATAAAAATCAAATAAAACCCCACCAAAAAAAAAAAAATTAAAAAAATTAACAAGGGCAGACAGCCGTTTATCCAAACAAAGAAGTCATTTTGCATTTTTCCCCCCCTTCTTCTCGCTTTGATTTTTTTTTTTTTTACTTTATTTTGAAGCTGGTGTAGTGTGGAGCCCACATTCCTTTTCCAGGCTTCCGAGATCTGTTGTGTTCCACCGCAGCCCGTTTTGGGCACAATCCCTGCCCCTGCCCGCTGGCAGCCCCCCCCAAAACCCTCCCCCCCTCCAAAACCCCCGCCGAGCGGAGGCAGAATGTCACCTACACCCGGGGAATTTTTAATTTTCTTCCTTTTCCCTACACCGTTAAAATTACCTCCCGCTTATTCGTCTGCCTAGAGGTTAATGAAAACGCTAATGATGTTAATGAGCCTTTCAGGCTGCAAGTTTGGTTGCGCTTTTGGTTTTTTTGTTGTTGGTTTGTGGTGTGTTTTTTGTTGGGTTTCTTTTTTTTCAAGAAAGAGATATAATAGCTGTTTTCCTTCCCTTTTAATCACTTTGCATCGCTCGGGAGTTGCGGGGCCAAAGCAATTAGAGGCTGGGGTGGCTTTGTCCCCCCCCTCCTGGTCACAGCCTGGAGAAGAAACCTATTAAAGCCCCTTTTCATGCATCCAACAGGTGAGGAGCAGGATTTAGCCAGAAGGCAGAACCACTTTTTTTTTGGGGGGGGAAGGAGGAAAAAAAGGGGGAATTAACAATCTGGGAAAAGAGTGAAGTGTTACAAGACGGCGAGGAAGAGAGGTGAACCTCCAAGGGTTTGGAGGAGGTTTGGGGAGGGTTCCCTCTACCCCCCCGGGGGTTTCTTTAACCAAGAAGGTTTCTTTACGATCCCTCAAACCCCTCAAACTCACCCCACGGGGTGCAAAAAACCCACCGCTCTCAGCCCATTTTACAGATGCTTCATCCCACCCGGAGCAAGGAGGACATCAGCCGGGGGGTCCCCCCCTCGCTCCTCGGCACGCCGGGAGGTGACGCCGCTCTTCTTGATGGATGCCTGGGTGCCAAAGGGCACACAACTAAATTATGAGCTGGCACTTACAAGGAGTGAGGGCTCTGGCTTGTGCTTCCATTAGAGGGTATCTATCTGCATTTAAAGCTGCGGCGCTCTGATAAGGGAGAAAAGGGAGGAAGCTAGAGAGACCTCAAAAAAAAAAATTGCCTGGACGAACTCCCGAGATAAGACTTTTTAGACAGACACAAAAAAAAAAAAAAAAAAAAAAGCCTGTCCTGATTTATAGAGCTTCGTCCGTCCTTGACAGTACCTCTGGAGCTCCTGATCTCAGCCGTGGAAAAAAAAAAAAAGAAATAGAAAAAAAGGCCAAGTTCCATCAGAAATGCATGTTCTGCCCCCAAACTATTTATCCAGACAACCTGTCAACCTACCACAGCCAGATCCTCTCTTGACATGGACAAGGCAGCAACACAATTTTTATTTTTTACCCTCTCCTCTCCCCCTGTTCTCACTAATCACAGATGCTTTGTCGGCTTGATAATAGAGATCCCGGCTGCCTCAGTTTCCTTGTGGGTTTTTTTTTTTTTCTTTTTTTTTCCCTGTTATTGTGCCTTTCAGCCCGCATGTTTATTTATGACCGCTACAAAGCACTTTCAGGGAAAGATGCCATTAGGCTGGAATGACGCTCCCCTGACATTGAGATCAGAATCCGCCACGCAACAACTCATCTTTATGTTTGCCTACTTGTCTTAATTCCCTTTTTTTCTTTTATTATTATTATTATTATTGTTAGTAGCAGCATTATTATTATTATTATTTCCCTTGCAAGGGCTGCCAGGGAGGGAGAGGCACTTGCAGCACAATGACACGAAGCGGCTCTGGCCGTGGCCACAGATGGTCCGGGCTGGCTTGGCTAATTCTGCCCTTTTTTTCAGGGCAGCTGTTGCCACGTTGGCTCTTAACAAGCCCATTAAGAGAACGGGACCCCAGGCTGACAAGGGCACGGTAATGGATTTATTCTCACTCACCACGGGGAGACAACTCAACCGCACACCACGGCAGGAGTTGCCACAGCAGAGCTGGAAACCTGGAGAAAGGTTGATTTTTAATTATTTTTTTTTTTGAGGGGGGGAAGGTGCACGCTAACCCCTCGTCGAGCCTGGGGAGGATATGTTAAGACCTCAAATGGGTTAAGACCTCAAATAGGTTAAGACCTCAAATCCAACCAAAACCCACACGGACGTTGTGCTGATGGGTTCACCAGGTCCCTCTACTCACCAAGCCTGACCTGTCATTGAAAAAAAAGGAGTAGCCACTCGTTGAAATTAAGGTGACAACCCCCACGAAGGTGACTTTAACACGTTCTCCAGAGCCCCCACGACCTCTGTTCTTTCTCCCACCCCCTGGATGGTCTTCTCAGAGCACAGGGCACGGCGTAGCTCTCCAAAGGCACGCGAACACCGCCGAGGTCTCCTCAATCTGCCCAGCAGATGAGAAGCAAAGAGGAGGGGGGGAAAAAAACCATCCCTGCTGCACAGGAGCCACCTGGCCCCTCTACTTCCCAACCCTCATCCACAATTGGAAGGTGGGCCCCGGGACACGGGACGGGCTCCCTTTACCGGCGCCATCCCCCCAAAACCACGGCTCACAGGAGATGCTGGGGCAGACAAAAGGGAGGTTTTTTGGTATGATCTGGCATCTCTTTCAGCTGTTAGCCAAGGCGCGTCCTTCCCGGGCATGGGCTCTCTAATTAGTTCTATTGGTTTCAACAGTTCGGCGGGCTCAGTGAATGTAATATTTAACACCCTAGAGGGAAGCCTTTCACGCCGATGCCTCTTTCATCATCTCTGCCCATCTGGTGCTCACTTTAAGCTCGCAAAGCACCACCTGCTTGGAAAACAATGAACTTGTGCGGTTCCATCCACCACCTCCCTCCCTGCTCCTCCGGACAAGGTGTGTGTGGGAGCAAGCGTCCCCCCCACGGCACCGAGCCTTGACACCCATCGTGTGGGCAGCGTGTCCATCCCAAAAGTGGTGGTTACCGGGTGTTTATCCCTCTTTTCCACCAAGGAAAAGAGTCAAAGGGAGCAAAGCAATTTTTTCCCCCCCTCTATGACTCACTCCAGAAGAGCTCCCCAGGCACGGGGTGTTGTATGAGCATTAGTGGTGACCCCCAGGAGCAGGGTGTCAGGGTGACACCCCCGCTGCACCCTGCATTCCGAGCACAAATGGCAAGCCAGCCCCTAAAAGCCATTTGCTTTCTGCAGCCACAGCACCGTGGCTGATGCTGGGGAGACACGGCTGCGTCTGGAAATGATGAGATTCCTTCCAGTGACTGACACCTGCTAATAACCTGGAAGATGGGTAGAGGATACTCACATTGTCATCTCCAGCTATCTACAACTTCATTTTCCATCATCTTTGTCACTCAAGGACAGCAGCAAAGGATATTATTGCTCCTGGTATTGTTATTGTTATTATTTAAGCCATTGCAGCCACAAATCTGCAGGTATTTGGGCTGGGCTGGGCAGAGGCATTACACCAGCAGATTCTCCTTCGGATGGGATGGAAATTTATCGCGAGGATTATGTATAATGTATTTTTCCATTAAATTAAAAGAAGCTTCCCTTTACAAAGTTCAAGACTGTTAACTTCAGCTGGAAGGACGGCGGTTTATACCCTCACCCTTAGCCACAAAGGTCTGCCACAACGGGGAAGACGGATGGATGGATGGATGGATGGATGGATGGATGGATGGATGTTCACTCCCTGGGAAATACAATAATCTCCCCTGTTTGCAACGCTGAGCTGTATTCCTGGGCCTCCCATCTCTTCCCATAAAGCCTATTAGCCACTCACCGGTGCTAAAAAAATATAATAAATAAATAAATACGCCAGAGCACAGCAGTGCCAAGGGCAGGGAAGCTAAAGGACATTATAACTCTTTAATTACATCAGTCTCGGAAAAGAAAAGAGCTGTCACTCCCTCCTCCTTCCCTCCGGGGAACACTTGGTATCTACCTTGGTCAGAAGCCCCTTAGGAAAGTTGTCGCAACATATGTCTTCCCCGTGATTCATGCCAGGGATGGGTTTAGTCCTGTATTAATATTTCCCACCCACTATTTACCGTGCCCGCGTACACACACAGATACACACAAACACCCCTTTCATCTCCTGCCGTGAAAGGAAAGTGGAGGGGGGGGTTGAAAGAAAACCTTAGTTAAGCTTTCAAGATAAGAAAATCATGTGCAAGTCACCGGCGTTCGCTCGCAGGGAGGATTTTCTTCTGAGAGCGCCTTAAGGAGGGTGTGATTAAGGTGTGATTGGGGAAAAAAAAACCAAATCCAAGCCCTGGAGGGGCTGAGGACCCTGCCCTGGGCACAGACACCAGTTAAAGACCAGCATCATCATCCCACCAGGCACAGCCCATCCTGCATGGCCCCGAGACGCCAAGGATGCAGGGAGTCATCAAAGAGCATCCCAGGAGCTCGGAGTGTTGTGGGTTTTGTGTCAAACAAGCCTGTTTTTATATATATTACTCCCTGACAAAAAAGGTCCTTTGTAGAAATGAACACAGCTGTCAAAAAACCCATCGCCCACCTCCTGAAATATCCCATTACGCTCCCGTATTGAACTCCTTTTTTATCAAGAAAGTTATTGAAATAGTGATGGAAAGAGCCAATAGCGCTTTCGATTAAAAATGTATCACAGCGTTTGGTGATTTAAAAGCAAACAAACAAGAAAGGCGGTATGAAATGTTAATGCCCACGTGAGGGGGTTTGATTTCTGGTTGCTGTTTGTTTGTCAAACATTTCCGACCATCAATTAATTATCAAAACAAGGCGGCGAAGCACGCCCCGCGACTCAAGCGAGCGTCACCGTTCCCGCGAGGGGGATGGAAAATTCAGGTTTGCAGAGCGTGGTCGCCCCGTTTCCCCATCGAGCACCAGATTATGGGATGGCTTCTACAAGGTCTACTCTAATCCCCCCACTTTGAACCAACACCAGACACCGATGGAGCTGCTGCCCATCAAGCTCCCTGGTCACCTTGGTGGCAAGACCATCCCTCCATCTTGTCAGAGCCACAAAAAAGAGCCTGAGACACCTTTTGCAGAGGTTTCTGACACTGAAGGACTCACCAGGAGAGATGGGGCAGCCCCCAAAAGGGCTCTGTGCCCCGAAACTCACGTGAGCATCACCGTTCCCAGGAGAAGGATGCACAATTCCCATCGCAAGGCGTGGCTGCTGCTGGAGGTTCCCATTTCCCCACCAAGCACCCAGACTCTGGGATGGTTCCTACAAGGTTTACTCTAATCCTCCCTCTTTGAACCAACACCAGAGACCGATGGAGCTGCTGCCCATCAAGCTCCCTGGTCACCTTGGTGGCAAAGCCATCACTCTGTCTTGTCAGAGCCATGAAACAGAGCCCGAGACACCTTTTGCAGAGGTTTCTGGCACCAAAGGACACACCAGGAGAGATGGGGCAGCTCCTGTAAGGGCTCCGCAAAGGGAGGGTTGCCTGGCTCAGCCCTACATCCTTCCTTTCTGCTGCATTTTTCCAAAACCCTTGCAAGCACCAAACATTTACTCCAAAAGAAAAGGAAGAGAAAAAAAAAAAAAAAGGAAAAAAGAAAAAGAAACCAGGTGAATAAGGCGATATGGCAGGAGTCAGGAGGCAACGGCCCAAGGGACCCATTAACACGATTCCTCCCACACAACCTCCAGGAGCCCAGACCATCAATAAAACCTGCTCTCCTCCCCAGCCAGCCTTGCGTGGCTCTGAACTTTCCAGCTCCAGGCTGCAGATTGGATTCTTCCGTCGTCACCATAAAAACAGATGGATTGTCCACGGCTGAGGGACCTGTGATAAGACAGGACCCTTTAGGCAAGAAGGCACACTCCACAAAATCAGAGCTGCCTTTCAGCCAGGGCCAGCCCCACGCTGCTGGGGTGGGGGTCTGGCCCCCCAAGCTTTCCATACCGAAAAAAAAAAGAGGGGCTGGAGGTCATCTGCCCTCCTGCAACCCAGAAATTCAATGCGGCCATCTACTGACACAGCACATCCCAGGGTGATGCCCGCATTGCATCCTGCCTCCATCCCTCCCCTTGCCAGGGTGGGTGAGGAGCCTCCTCACCCCAAATTGCTCAGGATCTACGGATCCTGCCTTGCTCTTCACTGCAGGAGCCCAAAACCATTTCACCACCAGCTTTTCCAGCATCTGCATGGGCTGGGAAGGGTGCACCACCCATCCTGGTCATGGGTAACGCGTCTCCTGGTGTGAGCATCACCCTACTTGCACCCACACTGTGACAGTGAAGCAGGGCTGGTGCTGCCAGTGAGACCCCAACTGGGACATGTCCCTCTTCCCACAACTCTGGAACAAAGAGGGGACCCCAGAAGCACTGCTGGAAACCACAACCCCAGGAAGGACATCCACGAAGAAAGTCTTTAAAAGCCAGCACGAAGCTAGAGCAGGGAGAGCCCGGGCTCTGCAACGAAAGCGTTTTGTTTTTTTTTCCCGTTTTGTTTTGCTTTGCATTCTCGTTGCCAGGTTCATTATCGGGGCCCTTATTCCTGCACACGCTTCCCATTTTTCCTCCTTCCTATCTCCCCGCGTCCGACGCAGCAGCCTGTATTAGTTTATGTTAACAAGCTGTGGCAGCAGTAATCCTGGCCTCTCCTCTTGCTGACCAGGCACATTTTTCATCTCTTTGCTGCCCGAGAGCTCCCACCGAGGTGCCATTCCCAGTGTGTGTGGTCCCCCTGGAGCCTTCCCCCACCTCCCACCCCAGCAGCCCTGCAGGAATCCCACCGGGATACATCCCATGTGGTGGTGGTGCTGGTGGTGGGAAAATATATGTAGATATAAAAATAAAAGGCAGGCACACAAGGTGGCTGCTGTGGCGGAGGGAGGGAGGGATGGGGCGAGGAATAAAGAGAGATTTCAATCACTTCAGGGCAGGGCAGCAGCATCGAGGTGCCCAATGTGCCCAGGAAGGCGAAAAGCAGGGGATTTTGGCCACCAAAAACGCTCAGCCCTTTTGCTCTACCATCACATCAAAGCCCGTCTTCCCAGGCAGGGGCTGGGTGCCGGCCCCCTCCTCACCTCCCCTGGCTCCCCGAGAGGGAACAACCAGCCCCGTAGTGGCTACGAAATCAACCCCCTTGGCCACCGGGTTCCAGCACAAAGGCTGGCGTGGAGCCCACCCCCCACCCCCCCTTGCTGGGCTAATGGCAGGTCTGGTTTCAGCACAAGGCTTTAACGAGCCGCACGTGTGCCGCTGATTAACGGCGTGGCTCTCGGAGGCCAAAGCAGCAGCGAAACCCCGGGTAAGATTGCAAACAATTACTCCTTTCCCGCTAATCACTGTTTTACAGTCCAGACGCGCGCATAAATATTGCATAACGCCGGGGCTCAGCACGTAATTGTCAGATATTATTCCAGCCCAGCCCCTGCTTTATTGGCAGGAGCCGGGAGCTCGTCACGCCGCGGGGTCAGCGATGGGATGGATGGAAGGTTCTGCGGGGGAAAGCCCAGGTGGTGCAGGTAGGGGAGGAGCCTGACCCCCCCCTCAAAACACTGGGTGCCCACCAGGAAAGCCATCGGAGGAGTATTTCCCACCCAAGCCCTCGCCCGGCCATCCGGGGGGGGGGGGGGTTGGCAGGGGAGCAAAGGAGCAGAACTCCCCGTCCCCGGGGAAAGAGGTCCATCACGGGTTGAGCTCCGGCCACACGCCGCTTTGGACAGGTCTCCTTCCCTTTTTCCTCAGCCGAAGCTGGTTTTTGTTTGCCAACCATCTGCTCGGCGCCCCGCCGGGCAGGCAGCGGCGAGAGGAGGCGGCAGGGAGGGGTGGGGGGAGGACCCAGATGGGACGGATTTCTTTGATAATTCTTTAAAATGAAGCACCCAAGCACGAACGGCACCATATGCCAAAGGGCTGGCCAGCTCGGAGAGCTGTTGCCTGACCCTCCTTCCTTGGCATTGCCATGGACCATCCTGCCCGGACCCCAACGCGCTTCCCCTCACCTGCCGAGAGCTCGGAAGCATTTCCAGGAGCTGCTTTTGCCTTTTGAAGGCAAAACAGCCAGATTCAAGCTCCTGGGCAGCCTCCTGCCTGCACACCAGGGTTCTGATGTCCCATGGGCTGAGGAGAGACCAGGTATCGCACTGCCCTTCAGCTTTCCAAGATGGAATATGAGGTAAAAAGAGGAGGATGGAAGGATGAGGGTCTCCTCATCAAGGAGGAGGTTTCATTAGAAACCTAATGAAATTTAACAAGGGCAAGTGTAGGGTGCTGCTCCTGGGGAGAAATAACCCCCCAAAACCAGGACAGGTTGGGGCTGACCTGCTGGAGAGCAGCTCTGAGGACAAAGACCTGGGAGTTCTGGTGGACAACAGGATGCCCATGAGCCAGCAATGGGCCCTGGTGGCCAAGAAGGCCAATGGCATCCTGGGGGGCATCAGG
>JAOQGH010000010.1:2928197-2944451 GCA_025769975.1 Gallinago jamesoni
CCTAAGAGAGATGCTCCAGGCCCCTCATCATCTTTGTAGCCCTCTGCTGTCCCCTCTCCAGCAGTTCCCTGTCCTTCAGGAACTGGGGAACCCAGAACTGGACCCAGTGCTCCAGATGGGGCCTCCCCGGAGCAGAGCAGAGGGGCAGGATGACCTCCCTCCACCTGAATTGGACAATTATTTCCAATAAATTCCAATAAAAGCTAATCCACAGGCTGCACTGTTGGTACCACCTTGGCTTTCCCTTTCTTCCTTTCCCTTTTCCTAACTCCTCCTCCTCAAGGCAGTTTTGTTTCACTAAAAGTCCATATTGTGCCTCCACCTAAACACTTTTACTAGTCAGGTGTAGCAAGAAAAAGAAAAGAATACACATGGATTTAAGTGTCCTTAAATTATACTGGACAAACTGACATCTCTATCGTAGGTAAAAGTTGCACGGAAGGGGATGGCCAGAGTTTAATTTCACAACTGCATCCTCTATTAAGCCACAGCTGCTAACAAGTTACAAGCCCGTCAGCCCAAATCCACTGTTATTCTGGCAAAGTAAATTTACTGGTGGTTTTCCAGGTTTTTGAAAGAAAACATTATTTCGGGAAAAAAAAAAAAAACAAACCAAAAAAACCCACAGAAGACAACTTTCTAAGCCGTTTGGGAGGACTTGGGAATTAAAACCCCATTCAAATGGCAGGTTTGTAAATCCCAGTTAAATTGTCCCGACTTCATATTGAGCCCGTTGCTCCCCCAGAGCACCCCATGGACCTGCTGCCATTATTCAGCTGAGAAACTCCTCCAAGATCTGTCATTTCCAAAAGCTAGAGGAACAAGATGGTTGTTCCCAGCTTCCCTGAAGCCGCTTTTTGTCTGGATGTGGGACTGCAGAGATTTCCACCCAATCCCTCAGCTACGTCCACAGAGGGGAAACTCTTCCCCCATTGGGACAGTGGTGCCACATCTGGGCAACGAAACGTGCTTAATGGACTACCAAAGAGCAGCTTCACTCAAGAAAGCGGTCCACTCGGTAGCAAGTTGATATAAAATATATATGAATAAATATATGGAGAGACACGGTACAATTACAAGGGTCTGCCAGGAGCAAGGATAAGTACAAGGCAATTTGAGCAAAGCCCTGCGGCTAAAAGTCCAAAAATCTTGAATTTTACTCCTCGTGGGCGCAAAAAAAAGCATCTCCAGACAGCACTGGTTCAAGGCAGGGCAGGTAGAACTGAAAAAGGTTTTCCTTTTTTACATTTTTCCCATGTAACGCCTCCAGCCCCACGGCAAACCCACACGGCTGGGGGGGGGGCTGAGGGCAACAGCCGGGCTTGTGGCTATTTGGATCTGCTCTCTGCTTGCCAAGTCCTTCCCAACCCACCAGCAGAGCCCGGAGTCAAGTCTTACAGAGTCAACACTCCCCACGGTAGAGAGAATCGGAATGCCCACGCGACTGGGATCATACAGCAGGCTTTGCTACCGCTCCCGCTTCCCCCAAAGTTTACAAATGATGTTCCGGATGGCAATGGATCACCGGAATCAATAAATGCTCTGCCGTGGTTTGCACTGAGCTAATAAAACCACCCTGATGGCCAACGCCTCCCTCTGATTGACTCCCAGCGGCTCCTCGGACAAAGGGTGGGAGGATCAGGAGAGCGGGAGGTCGCCCCTCAGCCCCGGCACCGGTGTGCCAGCTTCAAACCAAAGGGTTGGGAAGAAGATCCACTCTAAAACAGCCGGAATTCTCTGCCGTTTCCTAGCACCAGCCCTCCCCGGGCTCCCTGCAAACTTCATGAACACTTATTTGCCAAAGGGAGGTGATGGATGGAGGGCGTCACTCCTCCCCGCAGTAAGGAAGTGAAGCTGTTCCAGACCTTCCAGGGGCCCTTTGTAGGTTCGTGATGGGAAGGATTCGAGTGGCAGGACGGGATGCTTTGAAATCAAACCCCTCCTCTTCTATCGTAGGTGTTGCCGTTGATTTTTCTGAACGGCCTGCGGCGAGAGCTCGTGTACCTAGCTGGTACTCAATTTAGCTGTATGAATAGGATTAATTACCGAGCGATTAAGTGACTTGCTCAAAGTCAAAGCGAATCAGTGGCAGCGGCCAGAAAAATCACCCAGCGGCCCTGGCTCCCCATCCTTCACACCCGACAGCGGATGGATCACCACCGATCGGTTGGTATTTATTGACTTAATGGCATAGGCTCATCAGTCCCTCCCTGCCCCGGCTCAAGCGAAGGGGACAATTCTATGATTCTATAACCAAGTAGCCAAAGGAAGAAGGGGGCTCACCCCATTGGAAAAAAAAAAAAAAGCCGTTTTTTTCACCTGCTTCTCTCCAAACTGAACTGTCAAGAGCATCTGGGCTCTTGGCTGGGTCGCTCCCTGATGGACGAGGAGCGCGTTGAACATGTGCTGCCTGCAGTCGGCATGAGGTTCTTCGTCAACCCAAAGTGCCCATAATAGGGAACAGGTTGCCCACCAGTTCCTCCTCCTCCCCGATATTACCGGGGCTGGAGCACTCCACAGAGCAGCAGCAGCAGCAGCTGTCTTTCACCGGCTGGATATTACGCATAATAAAGCACTGCGAGCTCCTTCCCTCACGCAGTTATTACTCGATGCACCACGACAGCTCCTGCAAACGAGCTGTGCTGGCTCAGACCCGCCGCAGCATCTCTGTCTTCCACAAGGACACAGCAGGCAAGAGGTTTGGACCCCAAGGACTCCCAGGGTGACAGCCCGTGGAGCCCAGCATCCTGGATAACCCCTATGGAGTCGGAGGAACATTCACAAAGCTGCATGGAATCGCAGAATCACTTGGGTTGGAGGAGACCCTTAAGATCATCAAGTCCAACTGGTCACCATCACCACCCCATGTCCCTCAGCACCACATCTTTTAAATACAATGCCTCCAGGGATGGTGACTCAACTCCTTCCCTGGGCAGCCTGTTCCAAGGCTTGATAACCCCTTCACCTGATAACCATCCTAAACCTCCCCTGGCGCAACCTGAGGTTGTTTCCTCTTGTCCCATGGCCTTGTTCCTTGGGAGAAGAGACCGACCCCCCCCCTCTTGCTACACCCTCTGTTCAGGGAATTGGAGAAGAGCAAGAAGCTCTCCCCTCAGCCTCCTCTTCTCCAGGCTGAACACCCCCAGCTCCTTCAACCCCTCCTCCTAAGTTCTCCAGCCCCATCACCAGCATCACTGCCTTTCCCTGAACACGCATAAAACATGTATAAAAAGCCCATACATCCATACACACCACACCCACCCTCCCCCAGAAAAACAAGCAGAAGGTTTCAGCTTGGGTTCCCTCCTGCCTTATTTCCCGTAGGCTCCTTTTCCTTACAAAACACACTAGGGCTATTACGGCACCAGCTGGAACGAGAGGCTTTTGTGCAA
The DNA here is from genome assembly GCA_025769975.1 of Gallinago jamesoni. NCBI lineage: Eukaryota > Metazoa > Chordata > Aves > Charadriiformes > Scolopacidae > Gallinago > Gallinago jamesoni. The sequence goes on from JAOQGH010000010.1 coordinate 2,931,590, forward strand.
AGTTCAATACCCGCGCAGAGGAATGAAATCTTTTTACCTAACCTGCCTGCAACGGAGAGGAGAAGAAGAGCGAGCGACGCGACGCGCTGCTGGGGAGGAGAGCAGCAGACCGTGGAAGGATTTGCTGAAGGTCACGCAGTCAAGGCTGCGACAGAGCTGGGGCTGAGTTCCTGTGTCCCAGGTCAATCCCTTGGCCAAACCACCTCCTAGCTCCCATATACATTCGTATTTCCACCTTTTTGCATGCCTTCCCGCAGGCTGTGAGGGGCGCTCCTCACCCAGAGTGGTCCTCTAAAGCCTCCCTCCTCGTAGGAGATGGCTCAACACCAGCCTGGAAGCCCAGCCCTTCAAACAAGAGGCCAAAGGGAAACGCTTGGACACCTTCAACCATCTCTACTGCTCCCATGTTTATCAACAAATTCTTTCCATAATTAAAATGATCTCTCCCAGGACGCCAGCCAGGGCTGGCCAAGGACGCAACACGCGCTGCCACGAGCTGAAGACTATTCCCATGGGAAGACCATCCCTGATCCCCCGTTTGCCCCCTGGATGAAGGCAGCTCCGAGCCACGGCTCATTTGGCCAGGCTGTCACTCACCGCCTGGTTCATTACAGGGAAATGAACTCCGTTCCCCAGCATCCGGGGGGACAGAGAGTAATTGGGTTCTGGGCAGCCTTTTCACTTAATTTACTCAAGTTGTATTTATTTCTTACGGAATTAGGTTTTAGCATCTGACGGACAAGACATCAGAAAAAGACAAGAGGCAAATGGATGGGATAATAAACTGGGATAGAGAAAAATGATGTCTCTCCATCTATCCTTTTTGCTTTCTCCTCAACTGTCTTCTGTCATCTCCACTGCTCTTTTTATCCTTTTCACCAAGGAACGTGGAGGGCTGCTGCTAAAAAGCTCTACTTCATTACCATGTGGCTTTGTAAAATGTAACCTTATTATCTAAGTTCATCCCAATGTGGAAAAAAAGGGGTATTTAGTGGGGGTTAAAACACGTCAGCAGAACAATCTGCAGAATTTAATGAAATCAAAACATTTGCAAGAACCTATTGATTGTGTTGACATTTGCAGTGAAAAAATTATCAAAATGTTATTTTTGATAAGGTTGAAGTGCTTCATTTCAACATATTATAATCACATCTGATATCCTTATGGAGAGAAATTCTGAATATAATATAAAAGTCATCAGAAACTGACTCAACTTGCCAAAATGAACCATGCCAGCTGACACCAGGACTCCAGAAGACTTTCTCATGGTGACACTCAGGGCAAAGAAAGACCCCAAAACTGAGAATCCCACTCCTGCAACCTGATTTTAACACCTCTTCCAGCAGCACAATCCTGCTCCAGAAAGGCTAAAGGAAGGGAACATCATGGGCTAATTAATCCCCATTATCTCTGTCCCAGAAGGCAGGGACCACCACAGCAGCATCTCGCACCTCCAATGGTCACAACGCCCCCATGTGCATAAAATCCTGCAATGTTAAATCCCATTTTGGAGTAAAAATGGGATCTGAAGAGCTTTCACCCTCTAGGTTTGTCAGCAAACCTGGTGCCACTTGCCTCCTGGGTGGGCTCGGAGAGAGGACCAGAGGTGGCACAGGGGACGAGAAGCAGAGGAAGAGCACACATGGCTTCACCTCACCCCGTGGCACCATAAATTATGCAGCTGTCTTCATCCATTATTCAGCATAATTTATTTTGAACATTTAGATCAGCAGTTTGTGTGAGAGAAAAAAAAAAAAAAAAAAAAGAGAGGGGAAAGAGTCGGGGGGGAGGGGGGGAAGAAAAAAAAAGGGAATTCAGTGAAGGAGAGAGGGAAGTGCCGGAATGGACAGACTGGTCATTAATCAAAGACGGGCAGGGAGATGACAGGATGAGAAGGAGCAGCTGGAAAGCCACTTAAATAATAACAGGAGCTCCAATTCCCCCGGCCTTTGGGGAGCGGAGGGTGAATGAAAAGCCCTTCTGCACAGGCTGGTTTCAGCCTAGAAACATCTTGAGCCCAGCTTCTTCCCAGAGCCCCTCGCAGGATGGACAGAGAGCAGGGCTGCAGGAGCAGCCCCCTTTCCAACACCTCCAGCAAAACCCTGGCTAAATAAAGCCTTCGAATGGCCAGGTTTTCCCCCAAAACCTCAGCCCCCCCGGGGGGAGGACACCCCCAAAGCCACAGCCTTATCAGCGGCTCTGAGGTGCTCAGAAGGCAAAAGGTGAAAATCAAGATAATCCAGGCCAAGTTATTGCCGGGAAATATCACTTTCTGCAAAAAGAGGAGGTGCCCTTGGGTTTGTGAAAGTCCCCCCCCTGCCAAGGAACTGGTGGGTTCCCACCTTTATCTGCATCTCAAGGGGCTTCTCAGACACCCCTGGTGCTGCAAGATCCTCGTGCGGGAGCAAGCGGTGGACTCGGGTTAGGGGTGTTTGAAAATAATAATAAAAAATAAAAAATAAAAAAAAAATAAATCACAGGGGGTTGCCAGAGCATGTACAGAGCTATTCTCTGGAAGAAATCAATAAAAGTTTTGTTTTGTGCCTTTGGAATCCGCAGGGGAGCGCCGGATCCAGCTAGGAAGAGCAAGTTTTGTTTGCAGCTGAAAGAAAAACGGTTCTATTGTGGAATTACCGCGACACCTGTTTTAAGCCTTGCTGGGCTTAGAAACAAAATACCCACCAGTTCCCTTCCCACCACCCCAGGGAGCTGGGAACACGCTGAAAAGCAGACAATTCTCACGGTAACCGCTCACATCCCAAGATGGCACAGGGGAGACAGTGTCCCAGCCAAACCCAGGGGCACTGGGATGGCCACCAGAGCTCGGTGTGAGCCAGGCCAGCTCTGGGAAAGCCACCAGAGCCATCAAGCAGAAGGCAATTTAGTCTACTCACACCCCTCCACTCACTTTTTTCCAGGCCAGATACCTGAAAAGGCAACATGCAGGATGGGGAAAGGACTGGAAGGCTCCAAGAGCCTTGCCCAAGGAAGCAAATACCAAAACAAGAAGTGGAAAGCTCCAAGTTTCCATAACTCGGCATCTTCTCTGCTGTCAAGGTTGGCAACACCAGCATCACAGGAGCACAAGAGGGACAACCCGAGCGGTGAGTCTGCCCGCTCTAGGGCTTCGGCTCCTCTCCTCTCCTTTGCAAAAGCAAGGTGGGAAATGAGGTAGGTGGACCTCGTGCATCCCACCAGTCCAGGATCATCGATGGGACCCAGGTGGAGACATTAATGTCCCCAGGCAATTCATCCCCTGCCCGGGAAAGGCACTTGCCTTCTGGTTTAGCCATTTTTGAGGTTGCCATCACTGCTTTCACAAAGTTACCAAGGTCTCCTTCTCTCTGAGGAGCCCCAGAGAAGAAGACACTGATGGTGTTTCACTGGAGAGGAACTTTACAGCTAGAAAACCGGTTCCCTTCAGGGGAGATGCAACACGGAGCCCCGTTACCGCTCGGGATTGAAATGCTGTCCTCAAAATCTCTATCGTTCCTCTCACCCTGACGGTCTGTCAGGCTTATCAGTGCTCGACACGCTTCATCCACACACCTCACCTACTCCTGCTCCTCCTCTTCTCAGCTCCTGGGAAACGCCATCCAACCCGAGCTGATTTTCAAAGCTTTAATGGGACCAGATGGTTCCATAAAATATAAATGCAGCGATAAAAATACCGACAAACCTCCTAGTGATTAACTTTGGATCTACCCTGAGTAGCAAGGGTTCAACTGAGCTTCATCGGACCATCAAGTCCTTCCTCCTGCAGATGGGGCCATAAACTCTCCCCGTGCCTTTCATCCACCTCAAGAGCGATTGCCAGAGGTCTCTCCACCTCTTTATGGTCCTCCAGCCCCTTCTGAAGGTCTGGTCTGCCAAGAGCTAACATGCCCTCCAGCTCCTCCTCAAAGAGGTGGTGCCAAGGGAGAAAAGCCACAACAGGTTCCTCCTAAAGGCCACGTTACCAAATGGTTTCGTTTGCTGCAGGAGAGGATTTTGGGCAACGCAGAAGAGAGCAGATCCTTTCATGTCACTTCAAAATACCCAGAAACTTTCACAGGGATTGGAAACTAAATTAAGACTAAAATTACCACACAATTTCACTCGGTAATTTTTTGCTGGCATGGAAATGATCGCTCCTTGCTCTGGTAGCGAACAGATAATTCCAGACTTCAAAGGCTTATTTCAGCATTACGTAAACTTGTTAAATTAGTGGTTTGAAAGTTGTAATACGCTACCGAGATGAACATGACATGGCAAACAGCGTGGCTTTTAGAAAATAAAGTCACACCTCTCTAATCTATTAAGAGTTCTTTGAGGAAGGCAACAATACCTTCAAGAGAAGCAGCTATAATTTATTGGGCCTGCAAAAATGTCTTAATTAATAATAACCAGTCCCCCCGAAGAAGCAGCAGGCTACGGAGATGAAAACCATCTTCCCGCAGACGCCTTGTGAAGGGATGTCATTTCAACAAGGGAATTTGGAGCACAAAGTACACAAACCAGATGGCAGCTGGAGAAGAGCAGCAGCTTGTCAAAAGCCATCCCAAGCGGGGACGTGGGAGAATGAAAAATAAAAAAGCCAAGATCTCCCGAGTCACGGCTCTCCCACCCCTAGACCAAGCGGATCCCAGATTTGAGCCACCAGGTGCTGAGAAAATCACGGTCTGTCAACTCAAATCCACGTCCCAGGGCTCCTAAGGGGTTTGCATCCCATGGGAAGTGGAAACTGGAGCTTTCCTCACCCACCCCGGATAAATCCAAGGTGTGCATGGCACCTCCTGCCACGGCCAAAACCACCCCGCCGAGGCAAGCAGACAATGAGAGCAGAGCAGCAAATGGACAGAGAGATGGAAAGGAAAGAAAGGGATGATTAAAAGGAGGAGGAATTGATAGCAGATTAAATCAGCCAAGCCCGGGTGAAGTTTTAAATGGCACGGGGGGAAAAAAAAAGGTGTCAAGTTTGAAGCGTTTGTGATACAAATGCTATTCATTTTAGTCAGGAAGAGAGGACTGTGGGAAATTCAACGTTATCTAACACAGGCAATTAAGAAAACAATGACAGCTGAAATTTAATACAGACAAGTACAAGGTAATGCCTATCAAAAGCAACATTTCCAACAACTCATACACATTGATGGATTCTAACTTAATTGTAACCACTCAGGGAAAGGCAAAAAAAAAAAAATACCCTACACATCACTCTGGACAACTTAACAAAAACATCTGATCAACAGACAGCGGTGGTCAAGAAAGCAAGGCATAGTGAGAAAGGGAGAGGGAACAATAAATGAAAATATTGTGATGCTCTAATGGAAGAAAACAACAATCACAACCTGCAATATCTCCTTCAGCATTGGGCAGACAGATACATGTAAAAGGGACAGGAAGAAACAACAACAAAACCTGATCCTAAACGTTATTTCTGTGCCAAATGAAAAAAAATTGGGAGAGCTCCATTCGAGAGGAGGATGAGAAGGGAGAAACACAGATCGCAGAACAAAAAACCCAAGGTGAAGTGGTGCCTTTTATTCATCCTCCCCTAATGAAAAGCGCAGATTCACTGACAGCCAACAAATTTGGAAGTTATAGACTATGTCTCAGCAGAAATGCCCAAGTTGCCCCGGGAGCCTTTACCACGGGCTACCAGAGATTATCAGGTTTTGCAGTAGAACAAATATTGAAGCCCAGAGACCTGCTTGTAGGATAAAAATCTACCAGGATCCGAAGGGAAGCCAGGGTAAAAACCCCTGGGAGTCTTTCCCATTTGTGGTTTGGGGCAGTTTTTGTGTTTATTTAATGACAGCTCCTCGTAGATGTCGGAGGCCAATTATCAGTGGCCTGGAGCTGGGAAAGAAAATTTTCCCTTAGTTGTCTCTTGGAAGGATGTTTCACCTTGAAGCTCATGAGGAAGCATCCCCACAACGACGCGATGCTGACAGCGACAGAGGGGCTTTGTGCAGTGGATTTACTTGGGAAAAGACATAAATGGGATGGAACGAGGTGGCCTGGGCAGCAATAGCAGGGCTCAGCAGCGTGAGGCACTCTTGACTCAGCTTTGATGGAGGGCAAAAAAATAAAAGCCTTGCTGGCCTCATCTGACCCGGAGGGAGGCATGACACAGCTGAAAAGGGGCCGGGTTATTCCATGTATAGGTTATTCCACTTCTAGGATGGCTGCACGGGCAGATTAATAAGGCCAGCATCCCCTATGGGAGGATGAGGAGGCTCCATGGGAAGAAGGCATGACGGGAACTCTTCCTTCCTTCCATCCATCCATCCATCCATCCCACTACCAGGGGGAGGGGGGAAGGAGTCCCTTTTCCAGTAGGACACTTGATTAATTCCTTAAGGTGTTGGCAAGCTCACCCGGGAGGCGGGGAGGAGGCGGGGGCAGCGTGTTTATGGGGACCTGCCACGCGCAGCCATGGTCTGCCACCGCTCATAACCAGGGGTGGATGTGAAGGGCAAGCCGAGCCCATTTGCAAACAGATTTAATAATAAGGGGCTGTCTGCCTCGATGTGTCAAGCTCCCTGCAAGTGCTGCAAAAAGAATATCATCGAGTGTGACATAATGCAAAGCAGGATAAGGTCATTTGCTTTGCTTTCCTCTGTTTTAAAGCCTCAGAAAAAAATTCTTTTCAGCAGCTCTCACAGAAACATGACCGGCTGCCTGAGGAACGGCTGGAGATCAAGCGTTTGATATTCAAAATTAATCCCAGGAGGACGAGGCGTGATACGTTCCCTTTCCCTTCATCCATTTCCAGGCTGGAGATATCTCTCTTCCATTAACTCAGCTCTCCCCCTCCCCTCTTATCCCCCGACCAGGTTTTCTTCACGGGCTCAGAGTTCACCTTGGTTTTTTTTCCAAACCACTGGTCTAAATGAGGTGGTGGTGGTGAGGGGGTCTGGCCCCACGCTCCTCATTCAACAGGGACCTTCAGCTGAGTGAAACCTTCAGCTGTGAAATCTCAGATTTTTATCATCGCCGCAAAGCCGAACGCCCGAAATTTGCAGCCAAATCCACTCAAGGGGAAATTGGGATAAATTAGGGATTCCCATGGCTTTCATCTTGGGAAAACCACCAGGTGGGGTGGCCCAAACCTCAGCTGCTGGATGCTTCCGGGATGCTCCCAGTGCATCCCGGTGCCCCACGGCGGGAATACATGAGTACACATGAGCAAAATAAAACCCCACACAAGCTGGTATTTCAGAAAAAAAAACTCCAGTCCCTTTCTCCTCCCAAGATATCAGCAGAGCTTTCAGCTGAAATTTTCCCACAGGGAGTGGTTTTAAAAGCTTCCAGCTAAAGAAAGGCCCCACAGCACTGGCACCAGAACCCCACAGCTCTTGGGTTCCAGCCCATAGGGCCAGGGAGGTGACAATTTAACCTGGGCGGGCTAAATTCTGACCCAAAACCAGCAAAACTCTTGGGAGGCTTTGGGTCAGTGGTCAGTGCAACCAAAGGGCTCATGGCAGCTGGCACCATGGCCAAACTGAATGGTTAAATCCATTCAGGCAGAGGAACATGAACCCCAAGCCCAGGAAGAAAGAATCAGAGAATGGTTCAGGTGGGAAGGAACCTTGCAAATCACCCAGTTCCAACCCCCTGCCATGGGCAGGGACACCTCCCACAAGAGCAGGTTGCCCAAAGCCCCATCCAGCCTGGCCTTGAACACCTCCAGGGATGGAGAGCCAGGACATTCAGCGCCCACCCAAATTTAATGCCAGCCATGAAGTCACCCTGGAAGATGACACGGGGGGCAAGGCATGCCCAACCTGCTGTCTGGCCACCTGAGCTCACTGTTCATACCCAAAGCAATGGACTCTGACCTCGCCTCCTTTCTCTCCTTGCCCATCTCTGGGCAAACACCTGCAATCCCTCCCGCATGCCCAAATCCACCCCACGGGCTTCCCAAAGGTCCTCCAAGGCTACAGCTGTCCCAGCCACTGTCTGGGGTGTGTTTAGCTCTGCCAAGGAGACCTATCCCTTTTAATAAGCCTGTTAACACAACACACAAAACCCTCCAGCTCTCAAATTTCTCAGGAGCCCCAGGGGAGTACAGGAAATTCTTCTTAATTACAACGTGCCTGTTAAATAAGGACACCAGGGAAGCAGAGGCTTGTAATACCTGGAAAAGGTTGGGAAGACATCACCGCTCCTCCCGTTCAGGTTTAAAGGGTGGTGAGGGGTCTTCAAAGGGGTTGACATCACGGCAAGGCCACCAAGACCATCATCTGAGGGGGCTTCACGCGCAACGGGAAATGGGAAGAGGGGGCTGGGTGCACGAGCAGCAGCCCCCGGCGCAAGGTTTTAACTAAATAATTCCAAGCAAGTCCCTATTTCTTCAACGACAGACCAAGCCCTTGGAAAAAGTAGATGCAGGGGCACCGCAGCCACGGCTCATTTGTCATCCGACAAGTAATCACTCACCATCACAGGAGTTTAACCCTGCCACGGGAGACGGCAGCTCCGTCACTCCCGGCAGTGACACGGCACCCAGCGGGGATGTGTCTGGGCAGATCCACACCAAATTCCTGAAAAAGCCACTTTTTTCCACCAGGCGAAAGCGTGTGCACATCCTTACCTTACCCCCGGCCAGCAGGATGCTCACCGTGACCTGGATGGGTCCAGCCCTGCTCCTCCCTGGAGTGCTGCCACTTTGGGTTTGCTAATTAAGACCCGTTAATGAATTCTCTCCCAATGCCTATTCACAGCCCATCTGGTGCTGTTGGGAACTTGTCTGAAATTGGGGGGATGGGGCCAATAAAGCCCATTTTGGCTTCGCGGCCATCAACGCTCAGACCAGGAGCAGAGTCTAGCATTGCGTTCACCCAAGGAGGGAGCAATCCCAGTCTGCCCAGGACTCCATCCGTGGCAGGAGAAGAATAATATGACCCACCATCCATTTTTGATCAGGACAGTCGATGGCTACAAGAAGTCCCCACCCCCAAGCAAGCACCTACAAAACAGGCTACGCACCGAGTACCACTAGAAAATACTCCCCAGCTACAGCAGCCAGCGCTGAAGAACCCATCCACCAGTGGAAGAAAAACCAAGCTGGGAAGGTGAATGATTCCCACAGAAGACCACCCAGCCCTCCTCCTGTTCTCCACCACCAATACCCACACACAGCTAAAACAAGGGCAATTCAGATACACGTTCAGCCGACGCTAAATAGGCTTGTTCCTCCAACACTTCTTTTCATCCCCAGGATGTCTCAACATCTGAGCAACGTAAATCCCCAGTGATTAACTTCCTTTATTTATTTAAAAAGAGTAGAGAGGGTTTTCAGAAGCGCGACGACTGTCACTCGGCATCTCTCACCGACGGGGAGATGGGGATGACGTGCGACAAGCGCTCGGTGCCAACGAGGGGGTGTCTCCTCCCAAGGGAGACCCGGGGGTATCTTGTAACCATCGAGTGAAGAAAAAGCTCTGAATTCAATGAAACTCAGTGTCTGGGCTCTTCCCCCCCCGCCTCAACACACCCAAAAAAATCCACAAGAGCATGAGGCAAAGTGCATCAGACACTTTTACCCATGAAGGATGGGACACGAGCCCGCGGTGGTGGCACCCGCAGAGCATCCCTCCGAGACAACCCTCCCCGGGAAAGCACCCGCTGGTGCCGCTCAAAGCAGAAGAGAAACATCTTTAAACACCAAGAAAAAACGTCACAGAGGCAATGGTAAAGCTTTGCAGCTGGTTTCCCTGCCTTCCCAGAGGGTGGCTGGGGCTTCTCCTAGAGAGAAAGAGGAGAAATGAGAAACGCTCCTGCTTAAAATGAATAAAATATGTCACTCCTGATCTTGTAGCTATTAAATCACTGGCTATACAATTACTTAATTATGTAGCGGGAAAAGAAAAGGGGGGATAAGGGGGGGGAAGATGGTATTTTTCCTCCTGAAAACTTCAATTTGCTACCTCAAGAAAATAATTACTCGATTCAAACATTAAATAATTGAGACATTCATTAGCGGTCCCATTGTATGATTAGCACAAGGAAGGTATCATTTAAAGGCTGGGAAATTGATTCACCGGGGAAAACGAGCGCCGGCCTTAACGGGCTAAAGGAGAAGAGTGGCTTCGAGGACAGAGCTGAACACACCAGTGTCACTCTCCTGGTGGCACAGGGCTCTCCAGAACGCCCTGACCCATCACTTGGCACCTTCATTCCTCGCCAGGAGGGGAACAGGGGGGAAAAAAAAAAAGCAAGAATGACACCCGAGCCACCCCTCGACGTGAACCCCGGGGGCGAATTCACCGCCGCTGCAACAACCAGCTGCCAAAATAATTTGATGCGGGGAGACGGGAGGCAGGAACCCTTCATCCCTCTGGATGCTATCGAGTGGGGTTTACGGTGCCTGCAAGACACGAAAATAGAAGCCCAGCCCCGTTGCAGATGTGCACGAGGTGGGGAGGAAACGGAGCTGAGGGGACAGTCGCCGCCGTAAAAGAGAGAGGGCGAAGGCAGCACCGAAGGGAAAGCAATTACAAGCAATTATTGGCAGAGGCTGCCATGCAGAAACACTCTTCGTTGTTTAAAATTTGACCCGCTGTGAATATCTCCCTTAAAATGGTTATTGCCTTATCCTCTCGGATCTAAATAGCGCTTCTCCACGCTTGGCTGCTCTCGGGAAGAACAGAGCAGTGGCTGGTGAACGTGGAGGGTTGTCGCTCGGTCGCTATTTCCCTCCAAACCCACCTCAGGGGGGTCTCCAAGGAGAACTGGAGGCACGTCACTGCCTGAAACCCAGACTTCTCCTAGGTCACAGGTGAAAGGACTAGAGGAAACGCCAGGGGAGGTTCAGGTTGGAATATTAGGAAAAATTTTGGCATCAGGATGGGCTGCCCAGGGAAGTGGTTGAGGCACCATCCCTGGAGGTGTTCAAAAGACAGGCTGACAAGGTTCTGGTGGACATGGTCTAGTGATGGTTTTTTCTTTTTTTTTGGTCAGAGTTAGGTTGATGGTTGGACTAGATGATCTTGAAGGTCCCTTCCAACCCAGGTGATTCTGTGATTCTAAAACCATCCCATGCTCCATCCCACCTGCTCTCTTGGTGGGTTGACATCCCCACCGGGCAGCAAGGGTCAGGGAAAAGGCAATGGGGAGGATGAGCATCCCTCTTCTCTTCCCACGGAGGAGACACGTGGGGTGGGGAGAGCACAGAGCAAGCCGAGCTGCCACAAAAGCCCCCCCCCCCCGTGACAGTCACCTGTGATCCTTCAGCCCCAATTATTTATCCCCAATTTAAGCCTGGAGTTGAAAACCCCAGAGAGACAGCTTAGAACTAAGCATTTTTACAATTTAGATCATGAGACTGATGCTTTCATGAGCTGACACCTTGCAAATACATATTTTTTTTAGGTGGAGAATACCATTACGTGCACAAAGACGGGCTTTCCTAGCGAGGGGAAAAAAAAAAAAAAAAAAAAAAAAAAAAAAGAAAAAAAAGAGACAACCTGCCTTCCTCTCACTTTGAACAATTCAAAACCTCACCAAAGACTGAGGCTCTTCCACATATGAGGCAGCTCGGAGCCTCTCGAGGAGGAGCACGAGCTGTCGGAGCATCAGTGTCACCTCCCAGCGATGCCACCAGCACGAGAGTGGCGAGATCCCGGCGCAACCAGGCGCCGTATCGAAGGGAAACGGTGGTGGAACAAAAGTGGCCATGTTAATCTCGTCTCCATTAAAAAGAGAATAATGGATCAAAGTTTGCCAAATAGAAAAGGACAAAATCAGCAGAGAATTACTTTAATTATTACCTTCAAGCTCACACACACACAAAAAAGAAAAAAAAAAAGGGTATTACAACCAAGAGCACACACGAAAGGAAAACTATAAAGGAAGTACTTGACTGTGCCCCTTTAATTAAACTGCTCTGAATATCATTAGCGATGGACCTTTGGAATTTAAAGCCAATTATGGCCTAAATACAAAAGTTATTTGCTCGCCAAGAAGCTTACTCAACGTCTTTCAGAAGTGGGCTGGGTGCACAGGGGAAGAGCTTTTCCTCTGCAAAAGCACTTTTAGGCAAACTGGGCATCTCAGCACGAGCAGAAATTAAAAAGAAAAAAAAAAAAAAAAGAGGAGCAAGAGGATTCCTCGTTAGGCTGCAATTAGGGGGCTGAAGATGCCCATCATACCCTGCCACTCACACAGGGATCATCAGCCAACAGACAATGGAGCTTTAACCCAACCTGGTGGAGCTCTTGCCTCACAGGGAAGTCAGATGGGGCTGCTGAAGAGATAAATATTTGGATTAAGGAGGCCAGAATCTTGGATAGCATCTCGCGCAGACTCTTGGTGCTCCCAGGACCCATGCCTTTAAACACCAGAAACTCAAGCCTCTGGAATAAGCTTCCCATGGCAGCATTTCCAAATGAGACTCTACACTGCTCACCAGCCCAAAAAGGTAGGAGAAATTCTTTCCTTCTCAATTGCAACACGAGCTGCCAAGCTCGGGCATCTCCGGGGACGTGGCTCTACCTACAGTAAGACCTGGGATGGTGCAAAAGAGCAGGTACGTGTCCTCAACAGGTAGAAGCACATCATTACCAACAGGATAACGAAGGAAAAGAAGGAGCCCTACAGCCCGAGGTCAAAGGCAGGCTCTCTCCCTGCCATCACTGCTCCTTGCCTCCCAGGGATCTCCCGGTTTCCATAAGGTTTCGATCAGACCCTGACTAGGGCGCAGCAAAACTCTGCAGTTGATCTTCACAGCCACGTTCTTTAGTCCAGATGACAGGAGACGGTGGCCATTTGCATGGAAATGACTCTCCCCGTGTGGAAGGGACCTCTAGAGATCCTCCAGTCCCACTCCCCTGCCAAAGCAGGGCTGCCCAGAGCACATCACTCAGGAGCATCC
>JAOQGH010000010.1:2944517-2962182 GCA_025769975.1 Gallinago jamesoni
GGACTCTCTCCAGCAGTTCCCTGTCCCTCTTGAACTGGGGGGCCCAGAACTGGACGCAGGATTCCAGTTGTGGCCTCACCAGTGCAGAGTAGAGGGGGTGAATGACGTCCCTCGACCTACTGGCCACACTCTTTCTTATGCAGCCCAGAATTCCAAAATGAGTGAGAGGACCCCAACTTCATGTATTAGGGGGTAGGGAGGGGACCAGGAAGCAAAAATTTTGTTCTTTGGTGCCCCAAGGTTCTCGTCACTAAAGCAAACCCACCATTAAGGATCAACAATTGTTTTTCTTTTCTCTCACACCTTTCATCTTTACAGAAAAAAAATCCTCCAGCCACGTTACGGACTGCCCGGGTGTTTGGCTTTCAAAGCCAAATGGGAGAAACATCTCCCTGTCGCGGCATTCGGTGGGACAGCAGCAATGAGCCCAACAGAAATATTCATTGCCATATGTTCCAGGAAACGATTCCCACCAGACGTTCATTAATGGCATCGCCGCGAAACTCTACAGGACTAGCAGTTGCTAATTAAACTGCAGACGTCAGCCCAAGAGAGGAAGGTGGGGTTTGATACCTCCAGTAGAAAGCCCAAGAAAGGGGAGAGTGATGGAGCATCCTCCTCCAGATACCCAGCTCTGTCCCCGGTTGCATCCCCAGCTCTTCTTCCCACCCATTTGAAAAACAGGCTTTCCAAGGGAGAATAATGATTTCTACAAGCTCCCCAGATTTGTGATTTTTGGTAAACAACCCAGAGCATGGAGACATTCTCTCACACAGCTTCGCTCATGCAAAGTTACTCAAAATTCAAAGAGAACAAAAAAAAAAAAAATCCAAAAAAAAACCCAAACCCAAACCAAAGCACCAACCCTATAATTAAAATAAAAGTACCCGGCGATTTGCGAAAGCAAGGCTGGTGCCTTCCTCGTGATATTTAATGTTAACATTTCCAGTTGATTTATTAGCTAATTGTGGGGCAGATGAACATCTCGAGAGCCTGTGTGTAGGAGAGCTGAGGAAATTGCTCCTCTCTGTCTCCTGGTTGATGCTTCACATCAGCTCTGGTCCCCAGGAGACCAAGAAGATGCTCCATGGAAGCCACAGGAAAGCAGAGGCAGCCAGCAGTGGGCAACCCTGGGTCTCAACACCTGGAAAAAGCTTCTCCAGACAACCTGAACCACAAATATCACCCAATTCTGGGAAACTGGCCAGACCTAGGGGTGCCACAAGAGCCTCTGCAGTGAGAAGAACCAACTCATGATGGAAAACACAACTGTTATTCCAAAATTGCTGGCTTAATACAAACTCTCCGAGCCTGAAGCAGCAACTCAGGGGGGACTCAGAAGTGGGCTGACGGCTTTTCCGAGCAATTTTTTCCATCCTTAGCTGGACTCCCAGAGGGACAGCATGAACAAGAGAAACGCAGCAAGAGGAGGAGGAGGAGGACGACGAAGCCAACATCATCACTGCTTCGGTGCGATGACTGACTGTGTCATCACAACGCTTCCAGCCTCCCTCCAGGGTCCACCACACGCCTCTTCTACCTACTCTGAAGCACGATTTGCTCTTCTCAGCCTTAGAACTGAGCGCGGTCCCTCGGTGGGAGAATCCCTGGGCTCCCTCTCCAAATTGCTCCTGACTTGCCGCGCAATTGCGGGCTCTGCCTCGCCTTCCCCGTGCTCGGCAAATTGCTCTAAAGACCCCCCACGGGAAGAAAGAGGGTGAAAAATGCCGTTTTTAAGAACATAATCCTCGCCGCCATCCCGCAGCTAGCCCCCACTCAAGGATCTCCCCACGGAGCCAGCAAGAGGACTGCGGAACGCAGTCACTTGGAGAAGAGGGATAGACAGGGCTTGACAGCAAGCAGAATATGTCAAAGAATCTCTTGCTGCTCGGGAGCCCATCCATCATCCCCCGAAAACACCAGCCAGCCAGGGCTGCACGATCATCGGAGAGTATTTAACAGCTGTGTTCACCCACAGAGAGTCCCCAATTGCATCCCGGTGGCATTGCCACAGAAATGCCACCGGGGACACCACCTCGAACTTAATGAGAGTGAAATGATGTTAATTCTCTGATACACATACACGGCCCTGTTATGGATTTCAGGTCCATTTCTACCTACACATTCATCCCCAGGTACAAGAACATTCCACACAAAATAAGGTAAATCTGGAAACCATCAAGCCCCAGCATGAAAAACCATGTCTTGTATCCACAGTCTGGCCACCTAAACAGTACACCCCATTGCCTTTTTTTCCCCCCCTGTGACCCCAGCCAGACAAGTAATTTATTTTTTTTTTAAATATGGGCTGAGCAGATACTCTTTTTTGGGGGACCCCAGGGGTGGCAGTGATGAAGTGCTCTCCCCTCCCAGCACCACAGGCAGCAGTAGAACAAAGCCCCATGATGCCGATGAGGGATGCTGGGTTGGTTTCCTCCTCTCCCTCCACCCAGTGAAGCACAGGATCACTCCAGGAGATTTGCTGGTTTTAAACAATACAGAAAGAAAATGGCCACGTCCGTTCCCTTCCAAAAGAGAACAACATCCCCTTTCTGATGAGTCAAAGGAGCGAGATGGAGAGTGAGCTCCTCAAGGGAAAAACCACAAATTCCAAATTCCTACAGGTCTACCTTCCAAATTCCTTTGGTCTACCTCCAAAATAAAAGGCAAAGTAATGAAAAATAATCTTTTCTTTCCTTTTTCTCTTGCTGCAGCAGCACTTAACAGTCTCCCAACCTGCAATTTCCCAAGTAACATCCTGGAGAAATCACTAGTGGGGTCATCCTTGCCCCAGCCCGTGTTCTTGGTGGGGGTCCAGACAGCTTCTGCTCAGGGCAGCTCATCATCTGTATGGACAGGGGGACATAAAGTGACTTCGGAACCCCTTTGCTCCCCTGCTTTTCTACCTTTACAGATGCCATCCATAGGCAGCTTATTTTAAACCTCTCCAAAAAGAACGTGGGCCTGGGGAACACAAGCAGCCAGAAACCCTCCTGTGCTGGGGGACAAAGCAGTCCCCACATGAGACATCTCTCCTGGGGAGGGAGCCAGGCAAGGAGCCACCTGCAAAACCACCCCAGCAGCTCCTGCAAAGCCCTTTCTGCAACCAAACAAGCCCTCACCTACCAGCAAGAGCCTTTGGTGGGACAAATGGGCGTCCTAGAGGTGACCCACAGCCATATCACCTTCACTGCAGCACCCATGGAAACCCCACTCGGTGGAAAAAAAAAAAAAAAAAAAAAAAAATAATAGATTTTAAAATTAGTTTTAAGGAATGAGCTGGAAGGGAAGAGAAGGACCTGGCAGGCAGAGGAGGCTTTGGGCTCCACAATCCGCATAATCCATCTGAAACTCTGAAAGCAACTGGGGGAATGGGAGGAGGAAGGGAGAAAAAGCAATGAATAAAATAAAAAAGGAGCACAAAGCTGTCTGCAGCTGTTTTACCTCCAGTCCTCCAACAGACCTGCGAGCTTCCCTAGGAATTACGGAATATTCCCCAGGGGTGGTTAGGCTATTTGGGTAATTATATCCAAATACACAAACACTTTGGGTCTTACTTTGGGGGCTCCCTTTCAGGGCAGGAATCTGCAGAGCTACGGCTCCAGGAGTGACCAAGCCCATCAACCCACCATCCCCAAAGGCTCCCCAAAAAAACCCCAAAACCTTGCCGGACAAGGAGGAAGGGAGGGAGGGAATGGGGGATGCCTGGAAGGAGAGACGGACAGCAAGGAGAAAAGGGGATGTGGTGGGAGCCCAGCTAACAGCTTCCCCCCGTCTCATTTAAGGAGGATGAATCTGTGGCATGGGCAAGAAAACAAGAGGAAAAAGCACACCAGCAGAAGAAATCTCTAACGGATGGGACTGTGAGCCTGCGAGAGGAGACGGGGATGGAAGTTGGTAAATGCACGTAGAGCAAAACCTCGGCTTGAGCTCTACCAGAAGCTCAGGACAAATCTCAGATGCATTACTTTTCCAAACACCTTCCCCGGGAGGTTAAACACCGCGGAGGCCAGAGGAATTCAGAGCAATTTCCCCGCAGGCAGGGCTCCAAACAACACGCTTTAAGACGGACACCCCGGCTGGAACCCGCCGTCGGCGGAGACAGCACAATTACCTGTCTCTGTCTCCCTCCTCCGCGGCAGAGAGGAGGAGGAGGAGGAGGAGGAAGGAGAGGACGAAGCTCCTCAGGATGCCTGAAGTGGGATGATGCCGAGGGTCACGCCGGGGCAAAGGCTTGAAAAACAGAGTCGTGGGGGTGCGTGAGCCCCACAGGATGCTTCCCACCAGCCCAAACCCCCTATTTTTTGTTAGGGGCATTATTAAATTCAAAGAATTTAATGCCTTAAAACACACAGATGCTCTGACTCCGGGATAAAAAGCTGTTTCGCTGCTCAAAAGGAGGTTGGCAGAGGGCTCCCCGATGCGCTCCAGTGAGTTGGTGGGGGCTCCCTCCCTGTCCCATCGGCGCAGGGGCACGGCAAACCCCTGGCTGGCTGGACCAAAACCCCTCCAAATGCCATTAAACCTCATTTGTCCAAAATTAGGGCTCGGAGGAGCACTCGGTACCCACCCCAGGAGGTATAACCCATCCAACTCAAGCCAAAGGAGGGGTTCTGTGCTCCACAGGGCGGGGGGGCTGCTGTGATTTAAAAAAAAAAGAAGATGCCAGGCGATGGCAATAAAGCAGCCGAGGCTCTAACCCCGACTTGAGAGGGGAAAGCCCTGCAGGGCAATCTGTTGGCATTTAAAAAGCGATAATTAAGAGAGCCTCTTTTGAAGATGCCTGCGAGGGGCGCTTCCCAAGCCCACCACGGTTAGGTAGCTATTAGAAGTGGGTTTTTGGTCTTTTTCCCCCGCCCCGCGAGATGTTAAGCTGGTCAGCATCTCCTCTATGCAAAAAAAGAGAACTCATCTCCTCAGATCACAGCGTAGTCAAGTTCACAATTAATTTAGATAACTCCTTGACAAGCTGGGTTATTAGAAAAAAAAAAAAAAAGGAAAAAAATGAGAAATCTGGAGATTAAGACTTATAAATCTGCAGGCATTAGGGAGAATTGAATTCTTTCTTACACAGATGTAAAATCAAGTCTTTTTTTATATGATTCAATTATAGATTGATGGGAAGGCTCAGAAACACGGATTAATGATCTTTTCTTAAAGGAAAAATTATATAAGAAAAAATAAAAAGAGAGTCATATAACAGAAAGAATTACTACTCCCCAAACCGTGATTAAGGTTTAGGAGGTTACGTTCGGAAGAGCGTAAAAGGGAAATTTGTGGATTCCCAACCACATTAAGGCAGGAGCATGGCACAGTAAATTATCGGCCCTGCAATGTGGCAAAGGTCTCCAGGTGCATGGGACGTGGACAAGGGAGCCCACGTCAGGAAAGAGGACGTGGTTTAAGGGACCCTGGAGGCTGATGAAACATCTCCAAGAGTTTTACGGACACGGGGTGATGGCACCGATGGCAATGGAGCTGGGCTCCATTCACACCAGCCAAGGAGGGGGACATCAGGATTTTCTAGCAAAGGGGAAATGGTTTGGATGGGGTTTGAATGGTGGGGGACACAGGTCAACACAATCCTAACACAGGTCAACACAGGTTAACGCAGTTAACCTAAAGAAATTTAACAAGGGCGAGTGTAGGGTGCTGCACCTGGGGAGGAATAACCCCCTGAAACCAGGACAGGTTGGGGGTTACCTGCTGGAGAGCAGCTCTGAGGAAAAAGACCTGGTGGACAACAGGATGCCCATGAGCCAGCAATGGGGCCTGGTGGCCAAGAAGGCCAATGGCATCCTCGGGGGCATCAAGAAGAGCGTGGCCAGCAAGTGGAGGGAGGTCATCCTGCCCCTCTGCTCTGCCCTGGGGAGGCCACATCTGGAGCACTGGGTCCAGTTTTGGGCTCCCCAGTTCCAGAAGGACAGGGAACTGCTGGAGAGGGGACAGCAAAGGGCCACAAAGATGATGAGGGGCCTGGAGCATCTCTCCTATGAGGAAAGGCTGAGGGACTTGGGTCTTTTAGTCTGGAGAAGAGAAGACTGAGGGGGGATCTGATCAATGCTTACAAATACTTCAAGGGTGGGTGTCGGGAGGATGGGGCTAGTCTATTTCCAGTGCTGCCCAAGGACAGGACAAGAGGAAATGGGCACAAACTTGAGTATAACAAGTTCCACCTAAAGGTGAGGAGGAACTTCTTTATCGTGAGAGTGGCAGAGCCCTGGCAGAGGCTGCCCAGGGAGGTGGTGGAGTCTCTTTCTCTGGAGACATTCAAACCCACCTAGACACGTTCCTGTGGGACCTGCTCTGGGTAGACCCGCTCCGGTGGGGGGGTTGGACTAGATGATCTCCAGAGGTCCCTTCCAACCCCATGTGATTCTATGATTCTATGATCCTGACATCCCCACCCTACAGCAGCCGGTGCTTCATCCCAGTAGAACTACTGGGAGAGAAACACAACCCTCAAAAACCGCCACTCCTGCGCCCAGAGCTTTTCTTGCACGCCCGATACCTCAGCCTTTATTTAAAAAAAAATTTAAAAAAAAAGGGATAACACCACAGGGTTAACAGGGAAATAAGCTGCACGGAGCTGAGATGCTATGGAAATAGGGGGCATCCGAGTACCTCGGATAATCTGGCTCCGAGTGACTATTTCCCTGACGCCGAGTCCAAGCCCCGCTCAGCGTGAATCAGCAGCCAAGCACATCCTCGGCGAAGCTGTTGTTGAGTGCTTTGTCCAAAAAATAAAAGAGCTGGCTGGGTCCTCCCTCGCTGGAGGGGAGAGGTGGGCAGGAGAATGCAGGAGGCCCCACGGAAATCAAGGAACTCGAGGAGGGAGGGAGAAGAGCGGGGAAGGCGGCACCGGAATCTAATTCACACCTCTTCACTGACTGCCCTTTGGGTTCACAAGCACAGGGGGAAAAAAGAAAAAAAAAAAAACCACAAACAAAAAAAAGAGCTGAGATGACACCGAGGATTATTTTTAAAGCTCGCCTCCAAAGGTAAAAAAAAAAAATATCCTTCTCAGCCGGGAAATGGGAATTTGCAATGAAACGACTAAATAAATGTATAGTTACATAAACAAAAGGACCGTGGCAAATTTTGATGTTTGGCTTTAAGCAATTAAAAGGCAAAAAAAGAGCAACTTCCCCCTCGTTCAGAAAGGTGTCAAAACCTTGACTTCACCCAGGATGGAGCGGAGCTAAAGGCCAAGGAAGGATTTAAGCCGGCAATTAATTCCCAGTCGTTTCAGGAGGCTTGGAACAGTGAGCATTTCCAGGCCAGGGATTTTATGTGACACCTCCCTTGAGGACCAGGAGGGGACAGAGGTGCTGCTGGGGCACCCAGGAACACGGAGGTGGCTCCAAAGAGCTATAAAACCCAGGCCACTGGGAACTTCAGCAGGGTTTTCTATTTCAGTGGGGTTTTGGGGGTTTTTTTAACCTTCCCATACTGTTATCCAGACATATTGCTAATGGCAACTCTTTGGTCTTTAATCCCAGGGAGTTTGCTCCAGCATTTTCCTTCCCCCCTCCCCCCCAAAAAACCTGCCCATGCACCCCTACTTCCATTAATTGATCCATCCGGATCCTCCTGTCAAAGAAAATTGCCTGAGAAGCCCAAACCCTGAAGACAGTCACAAATTTTAGAGGGCAAAGGCTTCGTGGAACGGCAGCAGCCGGTGGGAGGTGGGTAAACCTTATCTCTTCCCCTCCTCATTGGAAAATCGAGGGTCGGGGGTTCAATCAAAGCTTCTCTCTCCCTCTAATAAGATGCCAGCCCAGACCCGTTCGACCGACGGCTGAGGCACCGGCTCCTCCCTGGCTTTGGATTGCTCAAGTGCTCGGAATTTCATCTCAAAGGGCGCAGGAGGAGAAGCCCACCACCACCCAACCCTCCCAGCTCCAGGAGTTGGAAAAAAACCTCCCAGTTTCTCCCTCCAGTGCCTTCCAGGAGGGAAACGAGGATGGCTCAGGAGGGAAAGAAAACACCAGTAACGATTTGCTCAAGACAGGGGCTGCTCCTCCGTGCGCTGCCTCTTCCACTGTGAGCAAGAAGCAAGGAGCCGTGCGAGAAGTGATCCCTCCAGGTGGGTTGAAGCTCACGGCGAGGCAATTCTCCAAATGTACACACGTGCCTCCGAAGGGTAAATGTTTCCCAGCTTCCACCGGCGGCGGCGTGTCATTTACACAAGCGCCGTCAATCACCGCTCCCCCAAGAAGGGGAGCAATGTCAACTCGTGTTTAAGGCCAGATTTTTACACCCATTTCTCTCCACCAGTAAATGAGCCCGTTAAGTCCGTGGTGTCAATTGGTTTTTGTAGTCTGTGTCCCCCACCCCGTGCACGCTCGCACCGGGGACACGCAAAGGAAACGCAGCCACTTCCAATGGGACCCTCGCCCCTTCCCCACCCAGGACCTGCCCTAAGCTTTCCTCACGTGAGTCCTTCCAAACACACTTTCTCAGGCCACGTCAGAATGAGAACTCGGACCTTCACCACTGCAGCTGCACTCTGCTAAGGACGGATGCACGGTGGCCACCACAACCGTGGTCCAGGATGCTGCTGTTCCCCGCTCCGTGGTGCCAAGTCGGCTGAGAAGTTGATTCACCATCCTTTTTAAGAAAGCCCCTCTTCCTTGCGTTTTGACAAAATAAAAGTAACCTTCCTCGCTGAAATTATCCTTTGTAAATACCCCCCCCCTCCCCCCCAAGGAGTTAGCAGTTCCTTTCTCCAGGATGACTCATCCTCCCACACAAGGGACCATAAAAAGAGCAATCACGCCGGCGTGTCAGTCTGCTGCGGAGACAGCGCTCCCCTCTCTGAATCACCCCCTGAGAGACCTTATGGGCTCCACCTGCTCCCCAAAGCATCACCCACCCACTGGGTTCTGCTCCTGTCCCCACCTTGGAGTAAGCTCCTTCGTGGGGTGGGCTCTTGGGACAGCACGGGGCTCGAGAAGCACCCCAAGATGCCACCTGGCCACAGCAGATGACCCTCAGGAAGCATTTTTTGGGAAGACTTAGGTGCTTTGCCTTCGTCAAAATGCACAGCAGCACCTCCCAAGGCTGGAGAGAAGGAAGAGGATCCTTTCAGGGGTGGTTTTTCACCCTCCCTCCCCACCAAGCAGAGCCTTCTCTCTGTAATTAACTGCTCCAGCCGGCGTGTTGGTTGAGCTCCACTGGGAACGACGACCTCCAGGAGCAAAGCTCCTGGATTTTGTCTCCTCATCACCCAGACCACCCCATCAAAAGCCAGGCTGTGGCTGGAAGAGGCAGCAGAGGCATTCGAACCACCCAAACCCCCCCAGTCAAAGCCAGGCTGCGGCTGGAAGAGGCAGCGGAGCCGTTCAAACCAGCCAGGGGCAGTTTTGACAGAAAGAAGACAGCTTCCCATCCAACATTAATTTGCAGCATCCTGGGCTGAATGCTTTAGATAAGAGCCGCCGGAGCCAGAGAGATGACAGAGAAAAGCTCGTGTCTGTGGCACATCCCCGCGTCCCCAAAACACCCTGCCTGGGGTCTGCTGCTCGGCTGCCGACGACCCCCTACGAGGGAACAGCACCCCTTCTCCAAATCCCCAGCAACATTTCTTTTTCCCCTTCCCTGCAGGGCTTAAAGCCTCATCCTGCTCCAGTTATTCCGAAAGGGAATTTAGCGCCTCGCCATAAATTACGCCAGCGTTGGACACAAGCATCATTTATGCACAAATCACTGTTCCCTAGAACAAAGCAAGTATCAGCCTCCTGACAAAACACTTTTTAGTAGGATTGGCAAACGAATAAAACCTCCGGATGAATACCGACGTGCCGATGAAAAAGTCCTGCTGATTTTAATAGAAAATGATCATTTTCCTATAGGATTTTTTTTTTTTTTTTGAAGCATCTCGATGAATTTAATGGAGATTTTCTATTCTGGTCCACAATTATCCAAGAGTTAAAATACCTCCAGAGACGAGGAGATTATCTATTACATTCTATAGGATTGCAGGGTAATTTCCAGAGAATCCTGTTATGTTTCTATAGAGCCTGACAAATTTAATCCCCATTGAACTTTACAGGGACTTTTCCGTAAGGGACAAATAGGCACTGACATCTGTTAGCTGCAAAATGAGTAATACTCAGAAAATAGGGGCCTTACACACCACTGCTGTACTCAAAATGGTCGAAAGATGCCTTGAACAAGCAGCTTAATGGGGAAAATGCATTAAATTGGTGTCACATGGCTGCATTAGGATGGTTGTGTTGCAACATTCCTTTTCTACACACTGTCATTTATAAGACCAACGCTTTACAAATTGCATTTGCCCACCAACGTGCACTTGATCTCATCATCCCATGCTGGGACTTCCCTGTATCAGCACGGAAAGAGCGAAGAGCAAATCTAAATTGAGGGGGGGGGGGGTGGTGTAAAAAAAAAAAAAAATCCAGTTTAAAGCCTGGAGCTGGCAAGGAATCCGTGCACATTCCTCTGCCCTGATGTTACTAATAAATGCATCGACTCCAAATCTATCTCTCTCTCTCTCTCTCTCATTGAACTCCACCACGGAGCTGGAAGAAGGGCTGCTCTTCTCTTTCATGCCCAGCACTAAAGGAGAAAACATTCAGCTGAGCTATCTGGAGACTCACGCCCTTTTAAATCTCACCGTCAAGGAGTTCTAACGAGGAACAAAACAAGCAGGGACAGCCTAAGGTTCCCTCCGCCAACGCACTAATTTGTCCTAGACTGGTTCAGGGAACAAATTAAAAGACACAACAGCCCCCATGGGTCTTTTCCCACCTTTTCTTACGCAAGCTGGCGTCAAGCACGGTATGTGCTTCCAAAAAACGGCTGTATCAGTATCACCCACTCATCCCTTAGAGCCAGTTATTCCTCCAAAAACCCACGACTCCCTTCAAGAGGTCCTCAAGGAGGTCCCAGTTTTGGATACATCACCTCTGTGGAGTCGCTCCTGTTTTTGCTTAGCCGTTCCCACACAGCCTAAATCCACTTTTTTTTTTTTTTTTTTTGGAGGTTTTGGGTGCTTTAGGGTGCTCACCCTGGATAAAACAGAGCTTGGGTGCCCCTAAGCCAAGCTGAAACCCGCAACTTTGTGGCAATGATGCACCTAAAGAATGATCAAGCACTGCAATAATTGCAATAAGCCCTTGCAATTACATCATGGCAATAGCAATAACAGCCAAATTAACCTTCAAATTGTACAGCCCACAGGGGAAAATACCCTAAAGCAGTAAAAGAGGCCTCTTGGAGAGGGAAAGCACCAGCAATATGGACCTAATACCCCATGGTCAGTGGAAGCTGAGGGGACCACGCCAAAACCGGGCGCCCACAGCCACAATTTTGAGGCCACCCTGCAGGCAACACCCACGGCAACGAGAAGAACAAGCACCTCCATCTGTCTTCCCCAACTGCCTTCCCTCTTCCAAAGAAAAGGCCAATGTGGTAACTGAGCGCAGCAATAATAATAATAATAATAAAAAAATATATATATGGCTTGAATATTTTCTCACTTGCCAAATGCTAGCAGGGTGTGGACGGCGGGCGCGGGGAAGGCTGTGGGTTGGGTTTAGCTTTTTTTCTTTCTTCTGAGCTATTTGCAAAGGAATGAAGTCCTCAGTGATGACAGGACGAGCTTTTCTGCTGCTTAATGCCCAGAGAGCCCTTCAAAGGGAGCACAGACCCCCAGGGGGATGCACGGCATTCCTGGCACGGCAAAAATCAATATCTACACGTGCCTGGGTACATCTCACGCTCATGAGCTGCCCCTGCTTCTTCACAAACACACTTTAATCAACCCCTGTGTTTCTAGAAACCGAACCCAGCTTCAACACAGACAGACTAATAAAGATGCCTCGTGTCCCTTTTAAGATCCCATTACAGAACATGCCACCATCCACGAAGAGAAAGCCTCATTGACTCTTCAATCCTAAGTGTCATCAGCTTGAAAAGTGGGAGAAACGAGGGAAACTCATATTTCTAATACCCCAAAGGAAGCAACGTGACGTAGCCCGTGATCCAAGCAGGCAGCCGTGGGTTTTCACGCACACAGCTCACGAGGAGAAGTAAAAAAGGCAGCTCTGGAGAACCAAGAACAAGCCCAGCAGACACCAGACCTCGGCACTTAAAAGGCAACTCTATAAATAACCATTTAGGAGCAAAAAAAACAGGGTGGGATCTTCGAAAGGGCTCCGCTTGGACCTGAGCTGGCCCCTCTCAACCTTCATGGGTACAACCCCCACGGACACCATGGTCACGAGAAGCCCTTCAGCAGATCCCATCGATCACAGAGCCCATAAACCCAAATCTGCACACAAACACTCCCTGCATCAAACACAGGTATCTCAGATGCTTTCAAGGCTGGATGACAGCCTTGAAAGAAGGCTCTGGGAGTCCTGGTAGACAGCACACTTTCCATGCACCAGCAACGTGCCCTTGTTGCCAAGAGGGCAGTGGTTCCCAGTGACAGGACAAGGGGCAACGGGCTCAAGCTGGAACACGGGAAGTGCCATTCAAATATGAAGAAAAACTTCTTTACAGTGAGGGTGACGGAGCCCTGGAAGAGGCTGCCCAGGGAGGTCCTGGAGATCTTCAAGACCCACCTGGATACCATCCTGAGCGATGTGCTCTGGGCAACCCTGCTTTGGCAGGGGAGTTGGGCTAGGGGACCTCTAGAGGTCCCTTCCAACTCTGACAATTCCGTGATTCCGTAGGTACACCCACGGGCCAGAGAGAGGATGTGTGCAGAGATAGACTCTGGAAAAGGCTGGGAACCACGTGCATCTGGTCAAGGTTGGGACCAAGCCTTCTCAGACACCGTGTCACCAAGTGGTCACACCTTTCCTACAGAAGAGAGAGAATCTACCTGGCAACAGCTTTCCATGCAAAATGTGGATGAAACACTCATGTCTCTGAGAGGTGGGGGGTATGTCCTGGGACAGGAGCCATCCAAAGTTAAGTGAAACAGGTGGTTCCTCAAAAGGACAACCCTGCAGAGCCCATGGGCAGGGCTGAGAGCAAACCTTCTCCTCAGGTGACTGGCACTGCTCTAACCCAACGCCGAGCTCCACAATCCCCTAATGGGGCAAAACATCACCGAAAAGGGCAAGTTGGGCACAGGTTTTGCCAAGAGAAAGCTCTGTTTTGCTGTCAACCCTCCCTCCCTGTGGCGTGCCATGGGTCTGCCCCGGGCTGTGGTGGCACAGGGGCCTGGTGTCACCGGGACAGTGATTTGCAGTCTGCTCAGACGCAGCTGTAGATCACCTGGGAGAACGAACCTACAGTTTTATAAACTATTTATTAGCCCTGTCCTGTAGCGCTACATCAATATGGCTATCGGTGAAGCAAGGCAGGAGCTATAAAAATACCATCTATCCAAAATAAGCTCCATAAAATCAAACGGAGGCCAGCGCAGCCTAGGATGGGATTGTGGCTTGACACATAAAGGGCCTCTCAATCTTTGAGATAGACCATTAAAATCCTCAAGCCCTTTTGGTTCACAGAAGTCCAGAACAAAAGGGGAAAAATAATGACACCTTTTCTGGTGGAGCAGGAGAAGGCAGCCCGGTTACTCGTGCACTATCATTTGTTTCTGCAGAAGCCAGATGACTCCCTTTCCCCAGCGAGACAACTACCAGGTCCAAATAAAAAATAATAAAAAATCACAACAACAACAACAACAAAAAAGTAAGATAAATAAATAAAATAAAAGGTTTTTTTCTTTCCCACAGTCAAAAAGTTGGTGATGGATGCTGCTCAGTGCAGGGGGGGAAAGGCAGGGCTGAAGCACCCCGTTATCCCAGCCCGTGCCCCCCTCCTTCCCCAAGGCAGCAGGGTATGGCAGAAGACAGGTCAATACATTGTCGAAGATGATGATTAACATTTCCAGCCCGTGCTCCCCCCGCCATCCTCCCCCCCAAAAAACCCACGTCTTAATAAACTGCATTGCAAAATAGCCTCGTATTTCTACCTCGCTGCATCTGCCAGGGTGAGATAATACGGCGACCTGAGAAGAAGTGACACGCTGGGAATGAGCTGCTGAGAGTTAATAGGACACGGCGAGACCTCGCTCGGCACGGAGCTCCCGGCCCCGGGCAGCAGCCGGGATGGGGACATCTCGCCCAGGCTGTTTGGGACTCGGTACCAAACAAGGGATGCGCTCGGAGCAAAGAAAATACCAGCTCGCGTGGGGCTTGGGGCTAAAAGGGCTTGAGGGAGAAAAGGGCTCTGAACTGCTACTGACTGTGAAAATCACCGTACGATGGAAATATTTGAAAGCTCCACACGTGACGGTTGTTTTTGCAGAGGTTTTGAAAGGTCAGAGGGGGTTGAGAGGGAGTTTAAGCATCGCTTTCCTGGAAACACAGCTCCTCCGAAGCTTTGCAAAACTTCACTCAACGCCTCCTCCGGGGGAACCCACCCCAGCTTGGGCATGGACAAACCCCTTTGCATTTCTACACCAGCAACGGGCTCCCCGACAGTTTGCAGCTTTGATGAAGGGAAAAAAAAAAAAAAAAGGTGTCTGGATGAAGCATGGTGTATCTCAGCATCACCTTTTTTTTGTGGGGGGACAGGATTTTGAACCTCGAGCTTTCCCGCATGGCGACGGTCAACCCAATCCCAATCGCAACTCAAACTCCTCAACTGGAGGAGGGAACTGGAGATGAAGCTCGCACACCTTCGCCCTCTCCCCGTGCCACATGAACCCACTTCAAACCCATCAGAAGAGAGGGAAAGCAGCCAGGAATGAGATGTGGGAGGAAAAATAAAAAAGGTCTGGGTTTACCTACCAAGGAACCTTGAACCGGGCAAGGATGGTTTACAACCCCCCAACTCTGGACCTTCAAGTAGTTCAATATTAAGCAAATGCCACTTACCTACGAGGAAAAAAAAAAAAAAAAACCAGAAGAAAGAAAAATAAAGGTTAGAGAACACCCAGTATTATAACATCCTGCATTTTAAAAGCAATATAATTCACTTGCAGACTGGAGGAAACACAAAGGGAAACTCAAATTTTAAATACACTTTGGTAAAGGGCAGCTTGAGTGGCACATGGTGGCAGAGGCCATCCTGCGGGTTGTTTGTTTTCTTATTTATTTCTCGCAGTCTCATTTAGCTGTTTTTTCCCCCGGCCCTGTTCAGACCCACAGGAAAGGAGGATGCAGCTCCAGAGGCAAGAACTGCCTCTTCCATCCCAACACTTAAATAAACACGGAGAGTTGCTTATTGCTTTTTCTTATACAGTTTGGGTTTGTTTGGGTTTTTTTTCCCTAACAGCAATATTGCACATCCTAGCCCAAGGTCTACCATGCTTTCCCATCTCTACACTCCCAAAGTCCATCGAGCATTTCCAATGCCGCTCCCTGGGAAGCAACTACTCAACCCACCCCACCGCCTGCGGAGAAGCACTTGCACCCACGGCCGTGAGCGGGATCCACCTTTCCCGAGCTCTAGATGAGGGCCATCCTCCAGATGGGACCATCCTACCCAAGCTCCAGCCCAACGGCCAAGACCACAACCACGGGACAAACGCAACACTTTCTTCAACCTTTGCTTTCAGAAAGACCTGCTTGACCTTCTCTAGGACAAAGAGAAATTCCACCCTTGCCAATCGCCATCAAAAAATCTGCCTCGTAGACACGACAAATATTCAGATATCCCTTCGGGATACACGGGAAGCCCTTCCATTTTTGACCCAGGCATGTGGGAACATGGAAAAGCGAGTGAGATGGTGGCTGGACCCACCTGGTGGTAGCTCCGTAGGCTGTTGTAGGGATGGAGGATGACGTGACGGGGCATGTCTCGCTAATGCACGACCGTGTGTACTCTAAATTACTTAAAGGGTGCCTGGGGCTATGGACAGATGCTGCTAAAACGTACAATTGAATAAATAAATGGAAGGTAACGGAGAGGGGAGGGGAGGGATGCAATGGGAGAGCGATTGGCAGAGTTGTGTGCCAAGGTGTTAAAAAAACTCCCACAGAGCTGCCTAAACCTCTTCTGAGACTCCACTGCTACGTGTTTCAGATGCTGAGAAGATTGAACTAATAAAAAAGAAATGAGAGAACTGTCACTGCAGATTACATGGTATTTATTCCAAAATCTGCTCATTATAGAAATTTGCAAGACAAATGGGTTTTTAGCAGGAAATGGCAGCTTTTCCTTAAGTGCATAACAAGGAGGAGAATTGGTGGGGAGCTGAATCTTCCTCTCCCTTTTGAGCTACTCCGGCTCCAAGTCTTACCAGCCACCCGAGAAATACTCGTGAGGCTGAAAGAACACCTTTTTTTTCTTTTTTTTTTTAACATTCTCCACCAGCCTCTTCATAATCCTATAAGAAACTACGATTAAGAAATATTTGAAGCAAGAAAAGCTCATTTGGCCTAGAGAGTTTCTAGGCGGCGAGAGCTTCTCTTGCTCCTCAACAGTGTGCAAGAGGTAGTGTGAACTCTCCAGATCCTTCCTTCCTCGGAGGGAAAGCCCTTCACCAAAAAGAGTATTTGTGGTCAGGCTTTAATCCCCCCCCCGGCCTCGATAAATTTTTAATTCCTGGGCCTGCCTTCGTATCTGAATATAGACTGGAGGTGGTTTGCATTCTGCCGTATCCGAGTGCTTCTAATGACATTTTGGCTTCTTTCCCAGCTAATTCCAAGCGCCTGAAACCCAAGCATCTCCCCCCCTCTCCCTCCTCCCCCCATCATGGATGCACATGCGGATATTTGACTGATAACACACAAAGCCACAATATGCGGTTTTAAAACAAGTCTCTGCAGTGGGAGTCTCAAGAAGGAAGAAGAAGGAGAAGAAAAAGAGGGAAAATATGCCTTGAAATATTACAGAGTAGGAGCTGTCAACTAGAAAAAGCTTCTACAAGGTTTTCAATGCCGTAACTGTGTTATTTAGCTGGGGAAGAGGATTTTCAGACGCACATCAACAGGAAAAAAGGGGGTTTGGGGAGGGGAAAAGGGAAAAAAAAAAAAAAAGAGAGAGGCGGCCTGTCTTATTTGCAGCTCTCCTTTGTTGGAAAGCAATTACAGCCTTACTCAATTTATGACCCAGAATGCACCCTAATCTACTTGTAAATGCATCTTATTCACCACACAGCACTTTCAGATACAGCCAGGGTAAATAAACGGGAGATTGTTCCTACCTACGTCGCGGCACAACTGTTAATTGTAACGCCCCATGAAACTTAATTATGCAAAGCAGAGTGGCGACACTGCAGCCATTAATGAGATGTTTGATTCAAGAATAATTTGTTGTTCGGAGCCTCGGACTTGTTTTGCCTGTCCCTTCCACTGTGCCGCACTAATTCCCAATTCGTGCTTCTCTTAAATAGGGTGGCGGCGGGGCACAAACCAGCACAGCTGAGGAGGCAACTGGAGAGCTCCTGCTTGGCATCCCCCAGTTGGTCGAGGGCACAACCAAGGTCCCACCATATGGGTTTCCTGCACCGCAATGGTCCCGAGTCCAACCTGCCCTCCCCAGAAAAGATGGAGAAAGCCAACATTCAGCTGGGTAAAACTCTTGGGGATGCTACCAAAACTCAGGAGTGTCTAAAAACGCTGGAGAGAAGGGATGCCCTCCAGAGGGATCTGGACAGGCTGGAGAGGTGGGCTCCTGCAAATGGCATGAAGTTCAACCAAGCCAAGTGCAGGGTCCTGCACCTGGG